>JANFCV010000201.1:600000-839688 GCA_024500475.1 Phthorimaea operculella
AAAAAAGATAAAATTAAGTGCAGTGAAGTCGTATAATGCCTGTCAAGTAAAGCTATTGTTAAAAATAACTGTATCGTCACTTGCCATATACCATCTTTCGGTACGGTAAAGTATAAACCTTTGATGTCATATATTCAATTTTAATAACTACGTGACCGAACTGACGTAGGTATGTTTCATTCAGCACTTATTCTATTGGCCTCTGGACTGAATGTAAAACGCAACTCTTCAACAAAGCATATTTAAAAAACACGTTCTCCAATAAGTAACAATAACCGCACATTTTGCTTTCCTGTATATCACGAATATTCGTGGTTCCTTCCGAGCCCATTGTGCACGAGATGCGGGTCCTTTTGTGTTTTTTTTCTATAGGGAACGTACTGAAAAAGCCTGTAGACTACACGTCTTGGTAAAATTATTGTAAGGTGCCTCCCTAATTCTTTTTAGTGAGTGCTCCAGTAGGCGTTGGTGTAAAAAGACTTTTTTTTCGGAAACATTACTAAGAAGTTGCCTTTGTTCTTCAAAAATGTCAGCGTAAATATACAACCTCCTTAATATCTAATTTCTAAGTAAATTTATGAGAAAGGCAACCAAAATTGTCTTAGAACAAAAAGCTCTAACACTGTCATTCATTGCATATTTATTAAATTTAGTATCTAACGAATGTGAACTTTTCATCTTAGTAGGAACTTCTTTCCAAACATTCCTGTTATGTAGTGTTTCAAACTTTATTTGATGTTCGATCGAAGGTCTTTTGCGAAAATTATACCTACAAAACATGTTAAAGTATCTCTCTAACTTCGATCATAATTGAAAATACTAGAGGCGAAATAACGACCTTACGACGAGATTTATTGACACGCAACAGTGAAAAGACGCTCGTGTTAAGAATAACGTACAAAATAGGTAAAAAAGAATTCAAAAAGCCCCGTGGAAGGTTTTCTCTAAATATGTCACGATTGAGTATGATCAGATATGCTGTGTGATGCCGGTTTAGAATAGCATTACCCTAGTTCTACTCGTGGCTGTCGGATAGATCGGAAGCTACTGAGGGATAATCATACAGGGAATGTGCAGCCGTGTTCCTTGTAAATGCAACATCTTGTACTGCGCTGACCAATTCGCATGCCAAGCGTGGCGAGTATGGCAATACCCTCCGATAGGGGGAGGCCCATGTCATGTTATTGTTTGTGGTTATAGAGTGTGATCAGATTCAAGGTGACTAAACGTAGCAAACACCATTAAAACAAAAATAAATGATACAATAAATAAACAGCAAACTCAGTTTTGTACATGATCAGAAAAGCATTTTACCTTATATCTAAAGACCTGTTTGTAAAAATCTACAAAACATATGTGCGCCCACTCTTGGAATATGCCTTTCAAATATGGAGCCCATACTTCAAGAAAGATATAATCATGCTTGAGAAGGTGCAAAGAAGAGCTACGAAGATGGTGTTTTCATTAAAAGACAAATCTTATGAAGAAATGCTCATTGCATTGAAACTGACAACATTAGAAGAAAGGCGGAAAAGGGGTGACTTGATTGAGACCTACAAAATTTTGAATGGTTACTATAATGTACCTAACATCCAGGATTTGTATACCTTACACAGTAACACACGTGTAAGAGGACACTCAATGAAGCTACTGAAGACCAAAACTGCTAGCAACCCTAGGAAACACTTCTTGCCTAACCGTGTTGTGGATCTTTGGAACACTCTCCCAGAAGTAGTGATTAGTGCACCGAGTGTGAACAGTTTCAAAAACAGACTAGACATGCATTTAAAAAGTGAACTATCAAAAAATAAGACACAAGTGCAGTGATATACACGCATCAGCTCAAAAGAGCTGCTAGTGTATTAATAAATAATAATAATAATAATAAATAAATGCGCTGGCGTATTCATGTTTTTTCACATTTTGCGTTTGGTTCACCCTTGATCCTTCTCTGCAGCTGTAAGTAACATGACACGCGTGTTTTGCTCATTCTTTTTAAGTGTGTATCGTCAGGGTTCTGCCATAAATTCTTCCCCTTTAAAAAGTAGGTATCGTCAACAAATCCACCTATCCATTTAAGGGATCAGCTTATATCGGGTTTTCTTAGTATTTGTATGAAAAAACAGCATAACTTGGTCCCTTAAATGGGTAGGTGGATTTGCTAGCGATTATCTACCAATGTATCGGTGCGGTAAGTATGGCCAACACCCTCCTAAGTATATTTATAAGGAGGTCTATGCTGTGGACTATTGGACAGACAGACAGATGCGGATAAAAATACGGAAAATTCGACTTCATTTTCATACTACGTATGTATTGATATAGATGTATGGACTCAACCGTACTTGTAAACTAGTACTGTAGTCGTAGAGTTTTCCGGTAACTACACAATAACAGGGACTTAATGCTCAAGGAAACCCTTTTCTTTAAAGCCCTTATACTTACACAAATATTATATACAAAGTGAAGAACAATCCCATTTTTGTCTCCGAATAAATTCCTATCTTCAAAAACACGTTAGCAAAAAAGCGAAGGGCCAGTCGTAAAATATTCAAATGTGGGGAATAATAACATGGGCGCGGACAAAAGGGTCGGCTCAGGACCTGTGGACCTTCTGAATATCGAGGTTTAGTAGACCTGATTGGCCACAGGCCCGGTTGGTCACTAAATATGTGGTCCATAGAAAGAGTTCCAGCTCGGCACACTAAATAATGAAACTTTTTAATTATTTTAGTTTTCAGTTCGTCACAACTGTAATATTTGCTTAAAACGTTTTGTATGACTGTAGTTAATAGAAAATTAGGTAGAATAATAGCGAAACGGAACCTAAAGCCACGTTTAAAAACCAATGTTCACAGCTGTCAAAATCACGATAATAATTAACATTAAGGGTGTATTTTTGTTATTTGACATCTGAGACGATTGTATTCCACACAAACACAGGGGGCCGTCAATGTCAAAATTTATTAATTTTATTTAGGTACGTCTATTAAAGCATTTTTATAACATATAATTGTCATGGTCCTTTCGTGAATAAAAGTGGCAATACTAATTTTGTTATGATTATGATGATGACAAATCGGGACTAGTTTTTATGTGTGACGAACCGGGCCTCGCTCAACATCGAGGACCCTTTGCGACAGCCCATTGTGGCCGCCGTTTAATTAAAGAAAAGAAGTTTTGTCCGGAACGCAATGTTTCATGGTGAAGGTCGGGTCGAGACGCTAGACTGCGTGGTTTGTTAGTGTACATCGCTTGGAAGAATTGCAGTCACAGAATGTACGAAATTGTAGTCTGAAGGACAGGAAACATCGTTTCAATACCATTTTTCTTTACTGCCTACAGATATGTGACATGATAACCTGCATTACTTTCGATAAACTGTCTTTTTTTAAGAAGGCAGATACACACGTTTTTTAATCAAACCTTAATTCCGTCTGGCCGAATCTTACCATTAGCTTTTTAAGAAACTGCCAGGAGTACCAGCCTAATGCTGCCAGAATCGATTACAAATTATTGTTTTGATATTCGAGTTTGCTAACAGTTACCGTGAGTTAACGTTTTGTCAAGTCACGATCTAGATTGATCCAGAAGCTATAGATATACCTATACCCACAGTGTTCAACGTTTGGAGCCCTCCGTGCGCAATCAAGCTTGCGATTGGTTGACGCAGATATCAAGATCGTTTAAGATTGGATAATTTGAATATCGAATCCGAATGACTGCTCATTTGGCGAAGATTGGGCAAAAATTTTCAACTCAGCAATTTTACTTGTTGACTGCTATTGGAAACTGGAAACGAACAGATTTTATATCTCAATAATTTTAAGAAATTCTTGGAAGAACAAATACTTACATAAACTTGTGGCATGAGTATGCTTTTAGGATTATTCGTGCATCAACAAGTGAGGACTCGAGTAACTTAACCTCCGCCGTGATTTATTTTTCTTGGAAGAAGAAATTCATGTAGAAAA
Organism: Phthorimaea operculella; assembly: GCA_024500475.1. NCBI lineage: Eukaryota > Metazoa > Arthropoda > Insecta > Lepidoptera > Gelechiidae > Phthorimaea > Phthorimaea operculella. The sequence goes on from JANFCV010000201.1 coordinate 603,975, forward strand.
TACGATATTTTAGCATAGAGTTGTTGGAACATAGACATCAGCCGCACTGAAACTTAAACTGCTCTAAACTTATTATCAAATAGTGATAAAACGAACGGAATGGTGACAGAGTTTTGAAACTTCTATCAGACCTTTCGCTTAAATGGAGACAAATCTACGGCTCCCGAAAATTGTGAAAACCCATTAAGAGACAATGGTCCTCGTCCCAACAGGCCTATCGATAAGTAGCCTCCAGGGGCGGACATGCGAAATAAAAACAGAAAACAAGCGAAAAGCCCTAATTAGATGAAACAAACACGGATTAGGGGCATCGTAGATGTAGAGAGCCTTTATCCTGCTTGTGGGGGATTTGCGTCCATTGCTGGCTAGAAATCTCACTCAAGTCAATAAGAAACTAGACGATTTATAAAACACTTGTGCATCTCTCTATTCGTGTCGGACATCGAGTCATCCAACGACCCGATAAGTGTTGTGGATACCTTAAGTGGAGCTGTTTAAGGGGGAGCACGAAAAGAGCCTGAGTGGTTCACGAGATATGCTATGCGTTCAGCACACACTGAGAAAAAATATCAATGCAGACTCGGTGATCGTTTCAGCATATTAGCAATCTAGGCATGCAAATTAGGACGAGATAGTCATTGATTCAGCGAGCACTACTGCCACACGCCAAAAAATACTTTTAAATAAAACGTAGCAAACGATATACCTACATACACTGTCGTATTACCCAGGTTCCTAGAGGCACCGGCACTCAAGGAACCGAGGTAACCGCAGGTATAACTTAGTAGCTAGGTAGGGTGGAGTGGTCTCGCTAGCACGAGTGCCTGTGGCCCCGGAGGGCGTGAGTGAGTAGGTGTGGGTAGAGTGTCCTGTGTGTAGGCGCCCTAACAAGCCTGGTGCCCTCACGTGCAGCGGGGGACCGTGGCAGGAAAAGATAGTACACTCACGCCCTCCGGGGCCACAGGCACTCGTGCTAGCGAGACCACTCCACCCTACCTAGCTACTAAGTTACACCTGCGGTTACCCCGGTTCCCTGAGTGCCGGTGCCTCTAGGAACCTGGGTAATACGACAACACATTAGATCACGCCTATATCCCAAGCAAACTATATCTCTCAAAATATACGTCTATCTTACCACAGAGAAGAGAAGTCAGTCAGGAAGCACGCGTATGATGACGTCACTGGTCTATGATAGCTATAGTTATGCTATTTGTTTTAGTAGATATGTCCATTTTCATAATAGTTTTTCATGATAATCTAGGTAATGTATTTGAAACGTATACTAACGTTGGTGTTCCGTACGCAGAATGGCAGCCTCTTGGCCCGGAGCTCTTCAATCCAATGTTATCGCAGCTTCCGAATAAATATTGAGTTTCTTTCTTTAATTAAGTGCTATTTAAAGAGGTCACGTAATTCGACGATCTCGCTTTTTAAGTGTTTCTTTTCTAAGCGCTTTCTGTGTGGTTCTAAGCTGGGGTACTTTCAAAATTTGTATTTTAGACATTATTTTATTTGAAACTGCTTAGAAAAGTGGGTGTGTCTATGTAGGTAGTATGAACGTATCTACTTTATTCTGTCAAGTTGACTCTGTTCATCGGGTATATTATAATTGATAATGTACCTTTCCTCGTGCATCCTATTATACTACCTCTATTTTTTTATCTATAGTAAAATGTTAAACATGTAATGTACTTAAACAAACAACATACTTAATAATAGGATAATAATGAAACCCTCAGCTTTTTTCTAATCTATTCTTATTGTATAAAGCAGCGTGGGCGTCTTAAATAACGCCCTATCTCACTACTTACGATAGTCCCTGTTTTACAAAAAAACGCGTATTCCCAGAACATCCAATTTCATAAATGTTAAGTAGGTACTACTACATAACTCCTCTACAGAACTGGAGTTCTGTAACTAAATATAACCTAAAACCCACTATCGTGAAGGTCGATAACTATTATAAAGTGCCCCTTAAGATACCCTTAAAAACCAAGCGTCGCGGCATCGCGGCGGCGTCGTTGTCGCTGTCAAATGACCGGTTTGTATGGGGATACCAGAATGACCGGGGGTCAGCGTCAACGACGCCGCCGTGTCGCCATCACGTTGACAGCAGCGCGCTGAGAAGCTCAGGGTTTATATGGCGCTGTCAGTTGATGCGGTCGGGTTTTTCTACAAGACCGCAGCGACATTGGCGCTGTCAAATTTTGACAGCGTCGTTGTCGCGACGCCCGGTTAATAAGCGTACCCTTATCGCTGGTGATATTTTGCTAAAGACTAATAAATTCTTATGTTTGTCTGCAGGTGTGCAACAAGATCTTCGGCAACGCATCGGCGCTGGCGAAACACAAACTGACGCACAGCGATGAGCGAAAATACGTGTGCATCACCTGCCAGAAGGCCTTCAAGAGGCAGGACCATCTGTAAGTATACCACTCTATCTATAACCACCACTCACCCATAACAAACCACCCTGGTCACAACACCCGACCAGGCGTCCCTCCTCCGTCGTCACTTGGCGAACTGGCCTCATCACTCCTCCTAAAACTCTATCTATAACCATAACTCAATGCGTCAGCAGGGCGAATACAAACTGACACACAGTGATGAGCGGAAGTACGTGTACATCACCTGCCAGAAGGCCTTCAAGAGGCAGGACCATCTGTAAGTAAACCACTCTATCTAGAACCATATAACTCAATGCGTCAGAACGGCCGAAACATAAACTGACGCACTGTGATTAGCGGAAGTACGTGTGCATCACCTGTCAAAAGGCGTTCAAGAGGCAGGACCATCTGTAAGTAAACTACTCTATCTATAACCATAACTCAATTCGTCAGCACGGGTGAATACAAACTGATGCACAGTGATGAGGGGAAGTACGTGTGCATCACCTGCCAGAAAGCCTTCAAGAGGCAGGACCATCTGTAAGTAAACTATTCTATGTAATAAGCGAAGAATAATATACAGCGAAGATACCACCTGCGAAGCCTTTAAACTATAGGTGTATAATCTGTTTTGATCTTTAATATCTACCATTACCATTTAAAATAGGTAGCTATGTACTGCCTGATTCAATAAAGAATGAGATCATAAGTGGCGGTGGTTCCGTAAGTACAAGGTTAAATCCTGACCGCCTGGTGTATGTAAGAGCCTTTAGCCTTAATGAGAAAGCATGACCTTGAGCCGTAATTTAAAATCCCATTTTAATTGAACCCGGCAGTGTCCTGACTGCCGAAGAATACTAACCACTATTAGTTACTATACTGAGTGAGTCATTATAAGTTGACAAGATTTTGCTAACTGATTGGTAGGTCAAATCTAGAGGATTTTTAATCTCTGAAAATACTACGTGTAAAAAAAATGTTTTCACACATTCATGTTTTGATGGATTAAGTAAATCGAAAACGTTCGACTCGCAAACACAAATCGGTATTAAAACAACAAAAGGCCGACTGTTTAATCTCATACTTCTAAAAAATAAAAGCTTTTTAACAAAAAATATCAACCAACGAAAACTGAAAAGCATAAAATAATTAACCTTTGTAAGTCAACCTTAATAAAATCATTAGTTTACAAACTATTGGTAGAAGTTACTATAGTAATATTTTCGGAAATATATTGAGATATTATTCAATTTTATTAACTAAGTTCATAAATTAATCTAAATGTGCCTGTCTAAATGATTTTGAGTCGGCGCCAATCATAATTAAAATAAATAAATAACCATCCATGGAAAAAACATGTACTTATCCTGGATGGAACGCGATCTCCAGTTAGTGTAATAAGCGTGGTGAGTATGAAAATACTCTCAGTTAGGGAGATGATAGTGGACTGTAAAGAGGCACCTCGCGCGCTGTTTCCCTAATTTGTGTGTAAAGTATACTTAGTAATAAATACGCTTGATTGGCGCCGACTCAAAATCATTTAGACAGGCACATTTAGATTAATTTATGAACTTAGTTAATAAAATTGAATAATATCTCAATATATTTCCGAAAATATTACTATAGTAACTTCTACCAATAGTTTGTAAACTAATGATTTTATTAAGGTTGACTTACAAAGGTTAATTATTTTATGCTTTTCAGTTTTCGTTGGTTGATATTTTTTGTTAAAAAGCTTTTATTTTATACTTTTTTGTGACCAATATTTGACTGTTTCCTTTCTATGTGAGGCAGAAGCCCCATCTCAACCCTCTAAATGTAATAATTTGTACTAAGTAGTTGTATGTCTAGTGTTTATCAACCTCAACCTTCCATAGTTAGTTAGTGTGGATGTAAGAATAAACAAATATGTACCTATTACAACATACTTTTTTTTAATTCGTTCTGATGTTCAGTCACAAAGTAGGACATGATGATAATTCTTTACCTTATTTTGTCTTGCATATATTTCTTGATATAGATTGATATAGATAGTTAAATACTTCACAACAACTACCAGCTTGCTCTTCATATTCAATGTGATACGCAGACCTGAGGTTTTCTAAAAGCAACTGCGCTGCTGCAATAGGTAAAATACTTCATTCAGTTCAGTTTGTGTTCAATTAATGTTCCGATTATCATCGAACAACAAGCAAAGTATTCGTCATCATCATCATAACGGCCTGTTCGGGGTCCATTCTTGGACATAGGCCTTTTCTCTTTTCTTCCACTCCCGGCAATCTTGTGCCCGTAAGATCTAAGCAAAGTATTAGTCGGCCACATATAATATCATTAGTCGGCCATGTAGTTGTAGCAACCAGCAGTGCCAGGCAGCCTTCTCAGTTAGAATGTCCACTTGCATAGGACAGAGCATGGGGATTGGTTGCTTATAATAATATTATTGGAAACATTTACCTACTTATAATATAGGAAAGTAGGATTTATTCTACCCACAACTTAATTCAATTTAATCAAATATACATTGCTATTTGCTACAGTTTTATGCTGTCGATGTTTTAAATAATAAATGTAAACAAACACGAATATCATTGGTTTGATTTGAGACAAAAGAGCCTTATCACACAATCGGTTTGCTAGCGGATGCGGAGCAAACGCCCGGAATTCGTCTTGGTATTTCTTTCAAAACGTTGCAAATCGTTTCGCGTACGTGACGAATTCGCTGCGCATCCGCCGGCCGTCCTTTTCGCTCCGCACCCGTTCGAAAACCGCTTGTGTAATAAGTTCTGAGCTAAGTCAAACTGTGATGTAAGACGTCAAGTCAATAGTAGTAGGTCCTAAAAAGTTTGGTTAAATAGGTCCGTTCGCGACCGATTCCCTCTCCTTTGATAAAATTCAATAATTTGCAAGTTAATACGTAATTATTTTACAAGAAAACTAGCCATGGTGTCTCTGGGTGACGAAAGTATTCCTTTAACATAGCTCTCATCAAAATCTGCCCAGCCAAATAAGAGTTTCAAGAGAATAAAGAATCACTATAAAATACCTACAGACTAATATTCATATACGACCTTTAAAAAGAACCTCTTTTTGAAAAGCTTCTTTGCCCATTCTTTGCCAGATATTTGTCATGCAGTAGACGTCAACGGGTAGGCATGTAGGTATACCTAAGTACATTATGCTTCAAAATGTGCCGCAAAATATAAGAATTTACTGATTTTTCAAGGATCCTCCCATCAGATCCTGACCTGATGACAATGGGACCACCTGTGCAGTGCACGCTTTCAAACAAAAAAAGAATTTTTCAAATTGGTCTAGGCACCTCGAAATGATCGGTGAACATACATAAAAAATAAAAATAAAAGTTCGGGACGAATTGAGAACCTCCTCCTCTTTTGTTTTTTCGTCGGTTAAAAACGTTACACAAAGAGAAAATCAAACCGTGTAGGTACTTACTGTGTATGTTAGTAGCACATGTTCACCTGACCATTAGCGTGACGAGGGCTAGGCATTTGTGGGGGATCAAAGCGCCTCCACCGCGCGTCTACCCATGTTTAGTCTGTGGCATATAGTTGCCAGCCGTCCCGATAATTCTGTACTGGAACAGGCTTTTTGGGTACGTATATTATGCATTTTCCAGATTTCGTTAGGTCTTCGTAAACTGGGTAGAGCGAATCTTGCAACCCATTCTGACAAAAAGAAAAGTTTGTAAGTATTTACGGTAATTGTAATTTTAGTGCATTGATGTTGATTTATGACACCAAAAATGGATATACCATTCGATTTTAAATAATTTAATAAGATTTGATTGGATTTAATTTTAGGTGTACTTACAGCAAAGTACGCCAGAATTTGCTATTATAAATGATAGTTTGCAACATAAACTTATTCTAGTTGTCTTTTAAATAAAGTCATGTCCTGCAGTAAAACTAGTTTTGTCAAATTCTACACATGGTAATATAACCTACTCGTGGCATATGTTACAGCTACCTACAGGGTGTCACATAATCGGCAAGCTTACCTACATACATATTAATGGGACACGCTGTAGATGGCGTAATGTAAACTTATTGACTTGGCCACTCGCTGGCGACCTAGTTCGGCTGCTGGCTATTTGTATAACATGACTGCTGTGTGGCTATGGAAATTGGCAGGTTGTTATGCTAAGTTAATAATGATTGTCATTAAAATGGTATCTTCGGTAAAGTTCGACAATGCGAACCGTATGAAGGGTTTTATTACGGTGGCAATTCTGTTAAAAGATAGGGTTTCTTGAATGCGGGTATAACTATCTACTATTTTAGTGATCTCTGTAATACTTCGGTGTGATCCCACAGTTAATGCAAAAATTTAGCTTTTATTATACAACTTTGATATCAAATCCCCGGGGCCTATTGAAAATTACTAATGTAGTACTAGTCGGCAAGTAATTAGTTTTCAATCAACTGTTTGTTCACAGAAACGGGCACATGCTGACGCATCGGAACAAAAAGCCGTACGAATGCAAAGCAGACGGTTGCGGGAAGTCATATTGCGATGCGAGGTCTTTGCGACGACACACTGAGAACCACCATCAGCCTCCACCACCTGACAGTGGTGAGTATTGGCACAGATAATGTAATATTACCTACCCAGGTAGGTAGAGGTGTAGGAATGCAAAGCACACGGGTGTGGGAAATCATTTTGCGACGCGATATCCTAGCGACACCACACTGAGAACCACCATCAGCCTCCACCACCTGACTGACAGTGGTTAGTATTAGCACAGATAATATAATACTACTAAGGTAGGTAGAGGTGTAGGAATGCAAAGCAGACGGGTGCGGGAAGTCATTTTGCGACGCGAGATCCTTGCGAAGCCACACTGAGAACCACCATCAACCTCCGCCACTAGACAGTAGTGGTGAGTATTTACACAGATAATATAATAAATACTACTCAGGTAGATAGAGGTGTAGGTACGAATGCAAAGCAGACGGATGCGGGAAGTCATATTGCGACGCGAGATCCTTGCGACGCCACACTGAGAACCACCATCAGCCTCCACCACCTGACAGTGGTGAGTATTGGCACAGATAATATAATACTACTCAGGTAGGTAGAGGCGTAGGTACGAATGCAAAGCAGACGGGTGTGGGAAGTCATATTGCGACGCGAGATCCTTGCGACGCCACACTGAGAACCACCATCAGCCTCCGCCACCTGACAGTGGTGAGTATTAGCACAGATAATATGATACAACATAGTAGGTAGAGGTGTACGAATGCAAAGCGGACGGGTGCGGGAAGTCATATTGCGATGCGAGATCCTTGCGACGCCACACTGAGAACCACCATCAACCTCCACCACCTGACAGTGGTGAGTACTTTAGTTGACATTCTTCTTCTTCTAAGGCGCTTCACTCTTAGCAGAGTGGTCGTGGTCGTTATTGGAGGCACGCTTCAACAGTCGTCGCCATTCATCCCTGATGGCTGTTTTCCTTGTGCACTCATGTAGGGGACCGCCATGTAGTTGACATTCACGTGGATGCAAACTTGACAAGGGCAGTGCGTCTATAGCAGTTGAGCCCCGCGCGCCATCTCCCTACTTTGCGGTTTAGCAGACTGAGAATGAATATCATTAAATAGTAGGTAGTATAAAACGATGTCGCTTTTTGCGTTTCTCTGCCGTCATGGAATTCGCTAACTTCTCCTAAACCACGCGACGAATGTTCATGCGTTTTTTTGTAATAGATAGAACGGATTCAAGAGGATGGTTCATGTGTATAACACATGCCAGGAAAATGCCTTTTTCCTGCGGAAAAGTAAGTTGCGACGGGTAACACCGCTCACGGGCTGCTAGTTTAACACAAACTGACATAGGTATGTCCTTGACTAAAACAGTACTCAGTGTAACGGTGTCCTAAGCCTAATTATCTCCTGTCCTACCTCCCAGTCTTAAAGTTAACGTTCGAGCGTCCTCACATTTTCGCGCTTAGCTTAGTTACGTACGCAGACTACCAACAGCAGAAAGGTAGTCGTTTCTATCTTAGTTTTATTCACGCTAGACCTTTTTTGTCAAGTTTTCTTTACACTGTCCCGGGAAATAGCAAACACTGGCGTACCTTTAGTGTGGTTGTTAATTTTCATGTTCTGTTACAGGGCCAAAAGAGAGCAGCAGTAGTCACTCGACGGAAAAAGATGCACACGCGCTGCGAGTCAAGTCGCCTACGTCACCACACAACCGCATCAACCACTCGCATTCCGATGTAAGTCGTCTTATATGTCATTTCAATAGGGGCTATCTTATATGTAATCTTCACAGATGAGACGTGCGACGCGACATGAAACATTACATCTGTCAGACAAGTGACCGTCATCGTTGCAAAGCGCGTCTCACGTGTGAAGACGGCGTATCTTCTGTTTCATACTTATGGAAACTGTTTTCAAGCGTCGGGGTCTCACGTCTACACCTCAAGTCTTAACGTGTTAACGTGATAGAAAACTGACGTCAGTATTAAAATCATGGGCCTCATACGTCTGTGACAGACGATTTATTCAGTGTCTGAGGCAATTTTCATGGCTGTATAAGCCGATGCGGGAGCGGCATGACTTTTTGCACGCTCTCTACAGACACTGCGTTGCCTGGGACGCAATTATGGAAAACGCAGGGCTGCCCAGGACCTGCGCCACCCTCTCGGCCTTCCTGGCTGACTCCACAGGAACGACTATTAAAATACTTCCTTGGAAATATATGTCTGACAGTTTTAAAATGTTTGGTTATTATTATATATTGTATCTATATAACACATGAAATATGACAATTTGCATGAAATATCTTTGAATTCAGTGAGAAATCGGAATATATGAATATTCCGAATCCTCACGCATATACCATTCCTATTCCTTACGCATAGGTAAAGTGATACTTTCATATTTTTTCCCTTTTTGGATTAAATAGACTTACAAAACAATAGACGCACAGCGTAATTGAATCTCGCAAGATCCGTATTGTGGCGACTAAGCATTCAGATAATTGCTCAAAGCTATTACGCTTACTCGATCTACATACTTAATCGTATGTAGGCAGATATAGCCTTTATCAAGCAGTAATTTGAGCTAATGTAGCATACACATTACAGTTGGTACAATTGGTAAGCACAAAGATCTCAGTACAAACTCTCACATCAAGTTTTAAACAAGTCGTTCATTGACCCGACAAAGCAAACGAAGAAAGAACAAGATTATTAATACCTTTTAATTAGCTTAATGAACTGTAGGCAAATTCTAATATTAATTATCCCTCTTCACAAAACAGCTGTATTTTTTTCGGCTTAATAAATTTTTCACCAGTATTTCAATTTGCAATCGCATTAATAAAATGAGTTACACACAAAGTTGACCTCAATTTTGATTAATGGAATTGATTTAATTAATCTGGATTTACGTGAAACTATTTATTTTGACAGAATTCTGTTAGCGATGCAAATTAAGTAATCAAATAGACAAAAACATTGAATTCAGTTTTGTAAAGGTTGCATAACCTTTGAATACATTACTATTTTAGTCAAAAACATACTTATATTTATTGAATGCAGTTTTTCACACACGTGACCACTAAGTGCATGCAACTGTCGTAGCAACAAAACGCCACACCCCGCTACGACGTAGACAACGTAGCAAAAAGTAATTATTTTTGTTGCAGATCTAAAAATACGAACTTATTTTTCGCATGGTAATCAAAGCCAATAAAGACCTTCATACTGTACTGCCTATTATGTCTTCTTTATCAAACGTCTTTTTATTCTTACAAAATGGCGCTAGTAAGTTATTAGTCTACAATGTATCGATTTCTTAACCAAAATACAGACAGACAACAATGCAAATAATTCATACCACCCTTTGGGAATCGAACCCGAGGCCCGACCGCTCAGCCACAGAGGCAGTTTTGTATTATCCACGTATTTGTAAGAAAGGGTCGGGTCGGCCTAACAATCGGAGTGACCCATTCCTTTGTTACGGTTATACCGTGTTTTGTCACGGAATCATTTCCTTTATATCACAAATGGCTTTTAGAGACACTAGATTGTAACGTTGGACGCTGTTGTGGGTTTGGTCAAAGCCAAAAGGACTAGAAATGTAACTTCAATTTCTGTTTACTATAAATGTTATCTGTGTTCGTGTTAGAACTACTTGAAATAATGAAATTAGGTCACACGCATATGCAGCGCGTGGTCAACCGGATCAACGCATAGACTGCATCGTTGACATCTAGATGTAGATTTAATCAACTAGGTGTAGCTTTAATAGCCCCGGGGATGAAATCGTAAAGTCAGTTAGGAAAAAGGAAAAAAACTGCATTGCTGTCTACTTTATTCTACAAAAAACGCGCATGTACTTCTGAACATGCCCTAAACAAGCAATGATTTAGCAATAATAGCCAATCTAGCTCTCAGTTCAATTCAATGCCTTGCTTTGGGGCGCCAAAATCTTGCTTTGTTGCGCTTTCAACCTATCTTTAATAATAGGTTCCTTCACTTATACCTACCTTCGCTATAGCTACATCCCATCAGCTAAGACAGCTAAAAAAATCCTAAGAAAAAAGCTTCCTATTAATATTTTTCAAAGTGTAAAACCACCTGCACTGTAAATTCTCATGAGCATAGAGATGAGCTGTTCTTCGGGAAAGTTTTCTTATTTCTGCCCCCGATCGAGCAGTTAAGCGGAATAGCCCTCCTGCAGATTGCACTCTCTGTAACACCTACACTTTGGAATTAGGTTCTCGAAAACTGCCACCGAATCCGCTTGTAGAGATCTGGGGGTTCTTAGGTTTAATATAAAAAGTAAAAAATCAACTGAAATATTTTAAGAGGTGAATCAGCCCATGAAACTGAACAACTTTCCCCAAGGAAGATAGCTTGAAAAATAAAAATATAAAGGCCTCCCATAGATTGAATTAGAATATGAATTTCTTACAGAGAATTTTGTAAATTCTTACTAAGAGATACGTGTTTTGATTTGGACTTTGACTTTAATCTCATTATTCAATAATCATAGTCATAAAATAGAATAAAACAATCATTAATTCAATTTTATCTTTGAGTGAACAACCAATTTCTTAGTTTCAAAAAAAGCTTCAGATGTTACGAATTATTAAACAAGGTCTATTTCATTAAAGCTTACCGTTGCCTACATACTGATTGAAGAATTTTAATCCTTTTTGAGTTAACTTACATTCTAACTAAAGCCACTTTATTTAATAGGTATCTAACTACCTCCGATAACCGAGGCTTACTTTTAGTAGTGTGCGGTTGGAATACTCTTGACAGCAGGGTTCTTCAGGTCGTTGGATGACTCGATGTCCCACTCGAAAGGAAGGTAGGAAGCAGGGTTCATGGGGTCGTACGTCTACTCGGTGTCCACACCAAGAGAAAAACTATCTCCGATTTAGTCAACTTCATTTGCTTGCACAACGAATACCTACTATACGGAACCACAAAACTCCAAATTCAACTCGCACAGAAGCCTGGCTTATCTAATTTTTCCCGTTGCATTTGGCTTTCACCCAGCTGGCTGTATGCGGCTGCCTGCGGTTCGGAGTGTGTAAAACCCAGACCCTTATTAATTTACCAATTAGCCCAGATCCTCGCCTTTTAATTTCGCACCGCCATTAGAGATTTCCCGAAAAAGTTACGAATGAATAGCGGTCGTGTACTGTGGGATGCAGGAGCGGTTTAAGGATAAAAGGCTGATGTATGAGTTTGAAAAATTTGGGAAAACTTGACGATGATGGAGTAAAATGGTCTAATTTTAAATAAGTTAAGGTAGTAACAGGCTGGTTTATTTTTTTACTAAGCAATAAATATCACAGTCTTCCTAGTTACCTATTTGTATTTATCATGCCACTAAATATACCTAGAGTATTGATATAGATTAATCATTACTTACTCATATCTAGTCCTTATTTGCCTACCTAATCCAGTTTCATAAAGTTAATCTTATAGCATAACAGTTGGCTATGAAAGCGTTCCAAGAATATTTATTTTTATCTTCGAAAAGATAGAAATGAAATAACATACGCTAACTTCTCTATTAGAATAAGTTTGCGTTTCGCCTGCCGCCCCTGTTCAGAGCTTTCAATTCAGTGCTCCATTCGCGAATAGGGTTGCCAGGTGTTAGGATAAAGCAGGACATACGTAGGATTTTTGATCGCATGTCCGGCCAAAATAAGCGGCGTCCGGCCTGTTAGAATATAAGTAGGATTTTTCAATTTCGAAATAAGCACACGGATCGAGACCGAATCACGCGCGGCGCGGCGAACGAACGAGTATCGGCAACCGGCGGTGGCTGGCTGCGGCCACCCGAGTTGATTTTGCTTTTGCTTTATTGAAATACAATTTAAAAATCCCGGAACTGTCATTTTTGTTTAATTAAGACCAATTTTCTTCAAAAATGCAAGGTTTCCGGATTTTAGCCCAAATTTTAAGACAAAGAAAAATTTCGTATTACACTTTTTATAAAAAAAATGGTAAACAAGCAAGGTGTCTGGATTTTTTACCCAAATGTTAGGCCAAACTCGCAGGTCTGTCCGGCTTTTGCGTATGAGGACTTGGCAACCCTATTCGCGAAACATTTTGTTGGCAGGAAGCATGAATTTGAACGCCCCGAACAGGCCCCAACAAGCAAACGGAGTTTTATTTCGTTTCCATCCGAAATTCACGGGTGCTTTGCGGCCCCGGCAGCCGAAACCAAAACACTTTGTACCTAAATTAGAATTTGTAATCGCTCTGTTTTTGAATGGGAAACGAAAGTATGGACCGGTATAAACGAGGTTTCGATTTGAAAGGGACTTGAGGTCGCGCTTTGTTTTGGAATCAAACGGTGATGTTGGGAGAAAAACTCAAAGGTTATGAGCGACTACGGTCGGTGACAGCCTCAAAATGGAATGGTTAATATAATTTAAATCCAAGACGGAAAATAAATAGTATTTTCTCCATTTTAAATAGGTAATTTTAAATATCTTTCAGAAATATAATACCACATTCAATACTTTTTTAAAGTGTATTTTAGTTTGTAGGTAAGCCACTGAAGTACTTTACTACACCGTCTTCGAGTCAGGTCCTTGTATTACAAAGTCTACAACTTTTACAAAGTAAGCTAAAGAATTGTATAAACTTTTCAAATTCAAATAGATAATTCTCGTTAATTATGTCATAGAAAATGTTTTTAATAAAAGCTAATGAACATGGGAATAATGGCTGATTTACATATTTAATACTGTTCAGGCACCTGTGCATTAATATTATTACAGAGCATTTATAAAAGCTATAAGCTCCATTAGTGCACCTAACTTTGAAAATACATCAACATGAATAATGACTTTGACTCTAGGTACTAAAAAGCTTTGAGCACGTTCGAATATCAACAAAATATTTTGGTTACTTTAGGCGAGAAACACACGTAACGTGTTTGTTATTTTTACGCTTCGTAACGCATGCGGCACGAATTTCGACCTTCGTATCGTATCGTTGGCCTCATACGTCTATATCAGACGGTTTATTCAGTGTCTGAGGCAAGATTTTTCATGGCTGTATAAGCCGATACGGGAGCGGCATGGCTTTTTGCACGTTCTCCACAGACACTGCGATGCCTGGGACGCAATTATGGAAAACGCAGGGCTGCCCAGGACCTGCGTCACCCTCTCGGCCTTCCTGGCTGACTCCACAGGAACGACGGGTCGAACGAATTTCGACCTTACTTCCATACAAATACGGTTTATGTCAAACAAATTGACTGACGCATCCGATGCTTTGTGCGAAGCGTCCGTCAAACTGTTTAACATAATCCGTATTTGCGCGATAGCGCTGCGCAAAAATAAATATCATTTTCGAATTCTCCATACCTACAAAAAAAAACCGTTAAAACAACGCAACAAAATTTTCTGCTCTGCGCTGTTTCAACGCAAGTTTTTGCGTTGTAGTATGTTAACGTCGGTTGCGTGTCTAGGTATGCATCTGACAGGCGCAAACGTTAGCGTTGCGCTAAAATAACGCAGCAACGGATGTTACATGTATGTAGGCCTCACCTTTATGTCGTAAAAATACAGTGTATTATAGAATACTTATTTACAAGCGAGCCTAATGGTTTGTTTACGTAAATAATTTGTCATCTTGAGATATTTTTGAATGGAACAGGCACTCAGCTAATGCATTATTTTTATGAATGAGAAAATCGTGTAGGCGGCTCTATCGCCTGAACGAAAGAATGATAGGCTGTTGGCATATTTGTTACAATAATAAAGTGAAACTCAAATATTTTATCACACGTCCGAAAATATTTTGCTATTCAAATGCGGGTTTGATTTTATTGACAAAAGTAACTATACGAAATCGCATAGATACGCCACATACCTATACATAGGAAGGCTCACGACGCAGCATCACCTTGCGGCTGTTACAGGCTGTCATTTGTTTGCTCGCTGTGCGATCTACCTTGTTGCAGATTAGTGAAATAATAGTTCATCATTTACGAGACACAAAAAAAGATTTACACTATCCATGTCGAACTCCAACTCTTACTATCCCCTAAATTAAGTTGCAGTAGGCGGTTGAAAAACTCAGACACCAGGTTTCATCGCGTCATTGCAAGACTTGGTGACACACTCAAAGAAGAAAAAGTTATAAAAAATGAATTTCTAATGAATTCTGTCTTTTTTGTTACAGTCAAGCAGCTCAAGCTCGGACAAGTCAAGTGGTGCAAGCACAAGCGGCAGCGGGAGCGGAGAAAGCCCGCCTTGCACTCCCCCCGCACCTGCCACACCCCCCGCGCGTCTAAAGATCATCAAGCCGTCAACCAGCAAGCCTAAACCTTCAGTATCGGTAAGTGGTTCAAGCATAAGCTGCAGCGGAAGCGGAGAGAGTCCACCTTGCACGCCCCCCGCGCCCGCCACTCCCCCTGCGCGCCTAAAGATCAGCAAACCGTCAACCAGCAAACCTAAACCTTCAGTATCGGTAAGTGGTACAAGCACAAGCTGTAGCGGGAGTAGAGTCCGCCTTACACGCCCCCGCGCGTCTAAAGATCAGCAAACCATCAACCAGCAAACCTAAACCTTCAGTATCGGTAAGTGGTTCAAGCATAAGTGGTAGCGGAAGCGGAGAGAGTCCACCTTGTACTCCCCCCTCCTACTGACAGCCGATGTGGCGCAGTGGTTAGTATGTCGACAGCCGATGTGGCGCAGTGGTTAGTATGCCTGCCTGCCACGCAAAGGTTCCGGGTTCAATTCCCGGTGGGGTCACTCACAAAGTTGATATTTATCACTTTGTGAATTTGTTCCCAGTCTGGTTAGGACATTGCAGGCTGAACCACCTGATTGGCCGCAAGTAAGATGGTTCCGTGCTTCGGATGTGCACGTTAAGCCGTCGGTCCCGGTTGCTGTCTATGATGGCGGTCGTTCCACAACCATGTCAGAGGCCTGCTACTTGCAGTAGGCGGTTGAAAAACTCTGACACCAGGGTTCATCGGGTCGTTGAACGACTCGGTGACACACACGAAAAAAAAAACTCCACCCGCACCCGCCACTCCCCCCGCGCGGCTAAAGATCAGCAAACCGTCAACCAGCAAGCCTAAACCTTCAGTATCGGTAAGTGGTACAAACATAAGCTGTAGCGGGAGCGAAGAGAGCCCGCCTTGCACGCCCCCCGCGCCCGCCACTCCCCCAGCGCGCCTAATAATTAGCAAACCATCCACCAGCAAACCTAAATTTTCAATATCGGTAAGTGGTTCAAACATTAACGGCAGCGGAAGCGGGGAGAGCCTAACCTAAAGATCAGCAAACCGTCAACTAAAACCTATACCTTCAGTATCGGTGAGTGTAATACATAAATTGTTTCATACCTACATAGTGTATTCTTCTACTTCTTCAGAAAGGGTGCAGTTGTATAGTACGCCATGGTACGAAAAATTTAGGGTACCACTGCCCTAGAAGCGTAGGTAGACTAGGTAGCCTCTTAAATCTTCCTTAACATCCTTAAAATTTTGTCCTCCTCCTCCTATCCTCCAAAGACCTTTGAAAAATTGGGATTAAAGCAGGCAGGATATTATTTTCGTATAAACGACGGTCTATATACCTACCTACCTGTACCAACAAAATAGGAATAGTACCTGCCTAAACCAAAATCAAATCCCCGAAATTCCAGTCACAAAGTTATTCAGAAGTTATGCAGCATGTAATTAACAGTAGGTAATCAAATATCTATATCGGAAAATGCGTTCGAGTGCTTAAATCCAATAATTAAATTTTTGATAACCATTGCCGCTTAAAACCAGGTCTTTTGTAACAAACAAAAACAGTGATGGATGGTGAAATTTGCACCAAAGAGAGAGATACAGTCTCTGGCGCTTCACACACATAACGCCCTTTTCGACGTTGTGTTTTGCGCTGCGTAACGCATGCATTGGGACTTTGGAACAATGCGCATTTTGACCTTATACAACTCAAATATAGGTTATGTCAAACTATTTGACAAATGCTTCCGTCGACGCAGCATTGTGCGATATTTATGTGTAAACGGATTCGTCCGTGAAACCGTTTCACATTAACCGTATTTGTATGAAATGAAAACAAGGTGGAAATTCGTGTTTTTTAAACACAACGGATAGCGCTGCGCAAAACTAACGCACAAGCGGTTTTTATGTGTGTAAAGCGCCTTTAAGTCTAGTAAATCGCACACGCATCAGACGATTATACCGATACGATTCGTGACAGCCACCATAAATGACAACCTATGAGAGCCTCAAGTTTGATACTAGCTTATGCCATAGAAGCCGGTTTTTTAATGGGATTCTGTATACTTATTTAGTTAACAAACTGAATCCTGTCAAACAACGGAAAATTACGCGGTGTGTGTGCGAAAACTTCTATTTCCGCTTACCTATACAGTCTAGTTTAGTTTTAATTGTAAACTAAACAGCATAAATCGTTTCGTAATCAAAGATGTGCTTGACCAAAATGTTTGGCTTTGACTCATCAATTTCAATTTTGAACTGAAACTATAAATACCTAACTTTATCATTTTGTGAATTAAGGATATTCCTCTAGCTATTGTTTGCAATAGAAAACTTTAAGTTCTATTCAAATCAGAGCGGTAGCGAGCGGTATTCTGATTGGTACAAAATGTCAAGTAGGTAATTGAGTTCCACTGCGCGTATACAGTTTAAATAGGTCCTCGTTAAATAAACTATTCTATTTCTATTTCAGCATATTGCAGTCCACTGCTGGACGTAGGCCTTCCCCAGGGAACGCCATAAGGCACGATCTCCCGTTTTTGCCATGCAGTCGCTACCATATTTTTTAAATAAACGATAACAGAAAAAACTTTTCAATAATTCTGCAAACTAATAAAAAAATCTCAATCACAAATAAAAAAACTTCGTATTTGATTTTTATATCTTTTACAATGTAAGGGTGGCTCAGACAATACCTCGGGCCCCAATCAAAGTACAACAACACCGTCCAATCACGGTACATTGTACCTCAAAGTGGACCACGTACCTGCCAATATAAGGTCCTTTTAGTATTTATTGTTGTAGGGGAACATACGGTACGATTTTATAAATCTGCCTTAGATGTTTTGAGATCAATATTTTTCAAGTTTCGATCTAAATACGAAAGAGTTTACGGTCCATAAGTATGGATCGGTCGGAGTCAACAGGAAAACTCAGTCAAGACTGGCAACTATACATACTTATGTCCCTTGCGGGGTAGGCAGAGCGTAGACTGTTGTACAAAATTAAACATGAAAAAACAGCAGAATTTGAAATTATGTACTTACCTACATTCGTCTTCTTTTCAGTGGTCTAACGACTCGATAAACCCTAATGAACCCTATGGCATTCTGATTTACATATTTTATCATCACCTGAGCGCATTTTACTTTTCGTAGCACCTCGTATAACCTACGTAATTCCGTAGCCCGTAGCCGTAGACGTTTACTGCTACGATACTACGGGCTACAGTTGACTTAGTATCCGAGACTCCGAGTGGTAGCTCCTAGCTTGGCCGTTGTTAAGAACAATGTTGCATCGTGCTTACTCCCACTCATACTTAACGTATTGTGTATCGACAACCTCAAACCTCCTCAAACCAGAAAATTATGACAAATCAAAATCATTCTGATACTTATATAATTTTATAACATTTAGTGATAAATATTTCTCGTAGCACCCTGTATAACCTACGTAATTCCATAGACCGTAGCCGTAGACGTTTACTGCTACGGTGCTACGGGCTACAGTAGACTTAGTATCCGAATGTAGCTCCTAGCTTAACGTATTGTGTATCGACAACCTCATACCTCCTCAAACCAGAAAATTATGACAAATCAAAAGCGTTCTAATAGTTATATAATTTTATAACTTTTTGTGATAAATATTTCTCGTAGCACCCCGTATAACCTACGTAATTCCGTAGCCCGTAGCCGTAGACGTTTACTGCTACGAGGCTACGAGCTACAGTTGACTCCTAGCTTGGCCGTTGTTAAGAACAATGTTGCATCGTGCTTTACCCACTCATAGTTAACGTATTGTGCAAGCGGAGTGACCTGAATGACAATGGAACACGCTTTACCTATGATGAAAGGCAGAGAACTGTTCTAGGTTTAATCGTTCACGGAAATAATTATTCTAACCTGTGGAGTTACATTTTCACATCTAGTTCACAGCAGATCATAGCTATTTTATTGCCTCTCCTGCAAAGTTGCAACTGGCCTTGTACCGACATAATCATTACTCATTATATCCTTCTTATCGCACCAATAGATTATTTGCTTTCAAATATCTATTACTTGCTTTTCAATCACTATCAGTTTTGAGTGACTAATGTACAGTCAGAGTCAAAAGAGCATACCTAGGACCGCCTCAAATGGTTCAAAATATCTCTGAAACTACAATACTTTTGTAAATTATTTCTTTTGTTTTCTATGCAGCTAGTTAAACTTTATTAACAGCCGAAAAAATATTGTACAAGAGTAATGTAGTTTCAGAGATATTTTGAACCATTTGAGGCGGTCCTAGGTATGCTCATTTGACCCCGACTGTACCTACCTACTATAGGAACTTATTATATTCGTCGTTAGGCGTTTTACACACACAACGTCCATTTCGACGTTATTTTTGTACTGCGTAACGCGTGCTTTGGGACAATACAAATTTTGACCTTATTCTCATACAAATATGATTTATGTCAAATTGTTTGACAAATGCTTCCGTCAACGCAGCGTTGTGCGATATTTTTGCGCTAACGGATGCGTCTGTCAAACCGTTTCACATAAACCGTATTTGTATGAAAATAAGCTGTAAAATCGTACTTTTCAAACGAAACGCATAGCGCTGTACAATAATAACGCAATAACGGACGTTATGTGTGTAAAGCGCCTTATACTGAAGTCCTCATGCAACTATCCAAACAATATCGTATCTATTCACATATTACAACCAAAGCAATATTCCCACTTGGCCGTATTAAACTATACGGTCGTATTATACATACGTACTCGTCTATAAACCAATGCTACGCTTTACGACCGATCTGATAAGTTTGTATGGGATTGGAAAAGTATTTATGATTATGTATTTCCGTATGTTTCTCCGGAACAACTTGAGATTCAAGTTTGAACGTAAAATAAGAATGTTATCCGGAGTTTTGGTTAGGAAATGGGCATAAGGATGTATGGAGCACAGTGCGGTATAATGCCAGCTTAGAAAAGCATCACCCCTTATGTTTACCGCAGGACTCGTACGAGCTGAATCAGGGACTTAACGATTTCATGTGTATTGCAATTTTTGGTGACAGGCTAACAAAATGTAAAAAAAAAGTCAGTCAGCTGATCGTGAATTTTGTATGGGAGGTCCCAATATTTTTTTGTTTGCTACCATATTTTCCGTGGGGAAAGTTGTTCAATTTCTTGGCCTGAACACGCCTGCAAAGACTTCGTAACAACGTTCCTTACACCTTGTATATTTGTTTTATTATGTACCTAACTACCTAGTGAATGAGTTATTATTTCACCAACTAAGTATATACCTACATTATTACTACATCACGAACCTATTTCGGGAGAAGCTACTTACAATAATTAACTACCTACACTTATATGGCTGTTAGATAATTGACCATTATTATATGATTGGATAACATCTAACGAGTATTACAGGATTATGGATAATCTGTTGGTCGAGCTTTTAGATAGAAACAATTAAGTATTTCAAAGTTGTTAGCAACAAGTTACCCGTTTATGTAGCCTACATATTCTGCTTCACCTGCGAGCAAGATGTTTGCTTTCCATGGATTTTTGCAGTAACCTGACTTATGACTTCCATCACACACATATGCAAAAAATATTTTAGTATACATTGATAGTTACGAAGTATCCTTTTTTTGCTCAGTACTAAATAGGCAAAGTATTACTCTATTAGCGCGTTTTTTCGTCGATAGGTAGCTAGAAACTTCCATATTGCTTTCACTGACATTACAAAGTGCATCGCATATTCGAAGCCCAGTAAAGGTGTGTCTCTTAAATAATTATGTTAATTTAGGTGCTTAAAATAATTTCTTACATTTCACACAACTTTTTTAGTTCTCTCCCAATGCTAACTTACCTACATGTGTAAGAAGATCAATCAAACGCATACTTACAAAATAATTTAAACAAAATTTTTAGGGTTCCGTACCAAAACGTAAAACCGGGTCCCTAATACTGATATAATATAATGACCAATGACCCTAATATCAATAGAATAGATACAATATCCCTCATGCAGAGATGGGCCTAACATGACCCCTACTTCAGAAACAATGCCGTGGGAATGGGGTCACAAATTCTTATGTAAATTCCGATACGCATGGACCGGGGGTCCGGTCGATAGAGTACTCGTATTCGACAAAAGGATGATTTAATCTATGGGTCGAGAGTGTATTTGAAAAAAAACGAGGGGCTTTTACAACTGTAAAAAAAACGAATGCTTTGACGAAAATATTTCATTCAGGATCTTACTAAAATAAGAACTACCGCAGATATTAATTTATTTATGACGTAAGTACTTTTTCATTTTAAAGATACTGTTTACACGTTGAAAGTCCACCACGTCTCAGTTAATACTATAACCGTGTGAAACTGTCAAATCTAAGTCTATATTTCGTGTTATTTCACTCAATAATTGGTACCTACAGCACGTACATAATCGTGCTCTGGGCCATTGAAACAGAAGAGTAGTGAACTTCGAATCTACAGGATATTTTGGCCGCACGTGATCCGACTGGTCGAGCGATAGACCAGCAGATTTGTCGGCCGATCGGTCGATCGATCCGAAAACTGACCGAGGGTTACAAAACTGATATGTCGGTAGGCATACAGGCAAAAATCGGTAGAGTAAATTTGTATTTTTAACAAACAACCTGATTTGATGTCAATAATAATTAGACCTATCAATAAATGAATTCTTAAAATAGGTACAAAAAACATTTACATAAAACACACATCTGATTTTAGGTCTCAAGAAGTTTTGTAGGTAACGGATTCTTGACTATATTTTACTTAGATTCAGAGTAAATAAAAAAAATGCAATTTAGAAGTCATTCTTACTAGTTTTTATTTCTTGTTTTCAGTTCTTCAAATAAACGAGCGATATAATACCGATGCCGACACCGATACCGATTTTTTCGTTAGTATTGCCAACCCTGCCGGTCAGGCGGGCGGCGCGAAACGTCCACCGGATTAAATCGCACATTCATCACCCTTTGTTCGGGTTTAATAATTCAGCTGCGGCTGCGAGTGCCCCACTGCCCGCTACACCTACCGCTACCATGATTCGCATGTTTGGGGAAACAGATTTTTATTGAACTCGCTGTCGTTTTTTTGTAGAAGACGCCTTTTTTTAAATGTTACAAGCTTACTGATACAGCTGCGGCTGCGATTGCCCCGCTGCCCGCTACACCTACCGCTACCATGATTCGCATGTTCGGGGAAACAGATTTTTATTGAACTCGCAGTCGTTTTTTTGTAGAAGACGCCATTTTTTTAAAATTACTAACTTACTGATACAGCTGCGGCTGCGAGTGCCCCGCTGCCCGCTACACCTACCGCTACCATGATTCGCATGTTCGGGGAAACAGATTTTTATTGAACTTGCAGTCGTTTTTTTGAAGAAGGCGCCATTTTTTTAAATGTTACAAGCTTACTGATACAGATGCGGCTGTGTGTGCCCCGCTGCCCGCTACACCTACCGCTACCATGATTCGCATGTTCGGAGAAACAGTTTTTTATTGAACTCACGGTATAACGTGCGATACTTTTTTGTAAATATTTTTATCACCAAATCAACTATCAGCTCAGCTGCGGCTGCGAGTGCCCCGCTGCCCGGTACGCCTACCGCTACCATGATTCGCATGTTCGGAGAAACAGATTTTATTGAACTCGCAGTCGTTTTTTTGTAGAAGGCGCCATTTTTAAAAATTACTAACTTACTGATACAGATGCAGCTGCGAGTGCCCCGCTGCCCGCTACACCTACCGCTACCATGATTCGCATGTTCGGGGAAACAGATTTTTATTGAACTCACTGTAGTTTTTTTTACAAATATAATATAGAAGGCGCCATTTTTTAAAATGTTACAAGCTTACTGATACAGCTGCGGCTGCGAGTGCCCCACTGCCCGCTGCACCTACCGCTACCATGATTCGCATGTTCGGATTTTTATTGAACTCACGGTATGAGCGGTCGATACTTTTTACAAAAGAATTATATTGCAAACTTACAGAATTCAGCTGTGCCTGCGGTGTACTACCCTGACTGCAACACGACTATACCGCTACCATGATAAGCATGTTCGACCGAACTGATTTATATTGAACGCGCAATGCTTTTTGTAAATATTATAAACTTACAAATTCAGCTGCGGAGTGCTTCCTGGCTGCTACACAGCTACCTATACCTCTACCATGAATCTCATGTTCGACTGAACAGATTTGTATTACTATTTTTGCAAATATTATAAACTGGGCCATTCAGCTGTGGCTGTGGAGTGGCTATTTGGCACGCTCCACCTGTTCTTCACACCACAATAATAGACTCTCCTTACATATCCTTACATAATACCCTATCATAACATTTATACAGGGTGTAAAACTGTCTCTCAATATCAAGGCATGGTCTACTTACCATCAATGAAACAAGCAACAGCTCTCGTTTCTAATCGCAAGCTCCATGGTAGAGGAGGTTCGCGTAACGTGAGCTGGCACCCTCCACCTGTTCGCCACAACCATATACATTCACCTTGATACACAGTATCGTCTATACAAGGTGTTTTTGTGTCAAATTGTATAGCTAAATCTGTCGACCGAAAACTGTGGTTATAATACAAACTCAGTAAGATTACATTTTGTTGAAAACTTTCACGCTTTGTCATTATATAGAGAAAAAGGCAAGATAGACAAAAAAATTTGCACTAGTCCTTTTAAAAACAATCTCTATCCAAACTCCACATATTGATTCTACTTAAGTCTTCTCATACGTAACTTTTAAAGCGCCATCTCATCGTGAGTACTTAATTCCTGCTAAGACCCTTTGGCGAACTTGCGTAACATTGAAAAGCACCCTTTATTTAGAACTAGTTCAGCTAGAATTATTAAACGTAATCTTAGCACTGAGTTATATCGTGGGGAGACTTATGATGAGAGCCAATTAGTTTCGATAGTTACAAAGCCCGACTACTTATTTACTTAGTACTAAGTAGTAGAATATTAGTACCTAATCAGTAATATAATATCACTATTATAGTACAGTGCAATAGGATTATTTTCTAACCAGAAACTAGTTAGAAAGTCTTGACTGTATAGCGGTTAAGTAGTAGAATTATAGTAGGTAGATTACTAGATAGAATACGAAAGACGATTAATTAATAGAGCCGTGTGCCAAAAAGCTGCAGAATATTGATTTTGTAGCAAGTTTTTTTTCTGTTGGTCAGCATTTTTTCTTTGTGGGCTTCACTGTTTGTACTTTTTTGCTAGTATTTCAAAAACATCCATGGCCTACTCACAAAAGTTGTCTTTGCATAATTTTGTGGTAAAAATGCACTAGGTATATCACATTGGATCACGTAGCATATTAACGGGAACTCGCTAAGCTTACAAAGCCAAAACAATATCATCCGAAAAGCCAACTAATTATGTCAGCCTCCGCTTTCATTTCGGCAAACAATTTGCCAATCCGACTGCCAGCTAATAACAAGTGGACTAATGCCCAGAAATGGCATCGCAGAATTACGAATGCAATATTAATATTGCTGCCGAATGCTGGTTGAATATCAGCTCGGTGGCCAGTCGAAACAGAGCCGTCATGCTTCACTGGTAATCGAAATGTTTGATTCGTTGTTTGTGGACTGCTTTGTAACATCAAATAAATTACAATTCCACCCGGCGAGTTCTACTGATGAAGTTTACTGGTTTATATACTCATTTTAGAGTTCTATTGACAAAGTTAGTTTATACTCATTTTATCTACTGAGAGATTGACTATAGAATCAATATCCGTAAGCATATCGATAGATGTATGAACGCCCAAAATATATTCGAGTTTCAAAAGAAATTCTTTCTCTGTTCGCCGTGTCCACTCCAGAGCTTTACTAAAAATTCTTCAATTTCTCTTTCTCTCTCACTCTTCAATCAACAAAGCATAACTTTCTTCATTCCATCGTACTTCAAAAGTTCAAACGCATAGAACAGAGACTGCATAAAACTTTCGCTGAATTGGCGCTTTGTGACCCGATATCATACAGTGCTATGTCAGTCAAACAAAACATATCCGAGGGGTCAAGATAATTCGGCCGGGGTTGCCAGCTTTATTAAAAGCTCTCACTTTGATCGGGCTGGCCGTGACGTCACCTGCAGGAAGCAATAACCCGACAAACAGGCAGCCATAATTACAACGCCGAACACAGGTTTATTCCGCATAGGGATGTCAAAATATGTATAATCGATTATGAAAATATAATTATCTATGATTTACCGAAAAAGGAACGATTTTGAATAATCCATTACGAAAAAAAAAAATTAAAAATTATCTCGATTCTTGTTTCTTTTTTACCATTTTTTTTACATTTTTTTTTGCTGCCCATGTCAATTAAAATACACGACACCTTAATATAGATCCCTTGAAAAAAAACAGCGGTATCAGGTTTATTTTCCCTCGAAATATATTATCATAAAAAATATTACTGTATAAAATCAAGTACCTAATATATTTGTAAAAAAAATGTTTTCTTAAGATAAAATCGAATTCATATTCGATTTTTTACTTGACTAGAAATAATTGATTATATAATCGATTATGTTGTTACTAGTCACATCCCTGGTTCCGCGTACACTATTGATAACAGCGCACCTTTGAATCCCGTTCGTGGCACTTCATTATTGAATTCACCGGAACGTGAAGCTTTTATGCGAGCGCTAGATTTTGCTTCAAATTAGACATTATGAGCCTTTAATTTTACCTAATGAGCATTTTGTATTCTACGCACTTAAATGACTGTGTAGGATCAGTATAATGGTACTTAATACTGAACGTAAGATCTCAATCATCATTGAATCACAAAATAGAGAGTTAACAGAAGGTTCACTCGACCCTATTTAGGATTTTTATGATTGTCACTCGTTACATAGCCAGGATTGCAACTGTAAAAAAAAATCAAAGTACAAGACTATCAAAACAGCAAAATCTGATACAAGAACGTCATATGATTCTGACCAAATTTTAATCCAAGATGTATGAAGTTCGTAGCAACCATCTTCTTAGCTATCTTGACTTCCCCTAAGATTTCAGTTATTTCCAGTTAAACTCAGTAAAATCGTCGCTAGTACTAAATGAGCCATTTGCGACTGAATCAACATCTCAGCTGACAGGCAGGTTTCTGTAAACCTTTTTGAACCTAAGACGAAACTAATTTTAGTAGAGTAAATATTTTAAAACTCTTAGATCTACAAAATAGTCAACATTATTATCCCACTCTACATTTCTTTTTTATGGATGCATACAGCTATTACCATTTGTCTCTCGTCCACTTTTTTATTCGCTATACTTCACCAAGTTTGAGGTCGTTCATGGTGCCCCACACGACAAGACAACCCTATACCTATTAGGTATGTAATTTCAATCACCTACTTTCTGCAGGGAGTAACAATAAGGTATAATATGTCGATAGCAGGTCTAGGTACTCATGAAACTTAACAACTTTCGCTAAGAAACATAGGTCGAAATATGAAACAAAAAGGGCCTCCCATACAAAATCGTTGATCAGCTGATTTATTGTAAGAGGTCCAATTATTTTTAATATTTTAACCCGTGTTCTGTAGGGAAAGTTGTTCAGTTTCATGAGCACCTTGACCTCCTTTCGGTTTGATATACCCTTTTAGTTACACCCGGTATAAATTTGTTTAAAATGTTATTAATGTTACAGGCCCAAAAATACACTTCGCTCGCAATTCAAATGACTTAATTTGAATGCATTAATTAAAGCTTATTTCATTTTATTGAATGCAACATGGAGGCAATAACAAGCGTTATTGCTTTCATACCGATGTTTAAATTTTTTATATGAATGTTATTGATAAATTATTGACGTCCCGATTCAAAAGTTTTAGGTATTTCATAGACATGAAAATCCCACTCAATTTTTCAATTCGCATTTATGCGTGAGATGCCTAATACCCCACATGCTTTTTGAAATAAATACACGTATTTAAATACACAGCAGGACAAAATTTAAATTCGAACTGTTGGCACAAATGAGAAGAATACACGTAGGTATAGTATAAGTAAAATACACGTATTTATACAAAAAGCATGTGAGGTAATAGGGATCCCACGCAGAAATGCGAATTGGCATCGCATCGCAACCGCAAGTATCTGTCAAAAATTGTGTGAGTTTTTTATGTCGAAGAAATAATACTTAAAACCTTTTATAAAACCACAAAAGAAAGTTTTATTATAATTTACATTTGTTACGTGATAGGGATATTTAACCCTTAACCCCAAGCCTTATGCCATAATAGTTAACAGAAATAAAAGATAAAACCTACAGCCAAGAACAAAACATTTTTATTCTGTACAGCGCAGCGCCACAGTTTCTTGATTTTCCATTTCACGCAAACGCGCCGGCGGAGAGGTCACGTCGGCTCTATGAAACTCGTTGCCGATTGCCGTGACGTGATCTTGCGTTCCGGCCTACGAAGTTTTGTTCACACACAGATTTTTATTATAAACGCTTCCTTCCTTTCTTTATTCTTGACTGATGTACCTATAGAGTGAAATTTTACTACAATTTCTTGATTTTCCATTTCACGCAAACGCGCCGACGGAGAGGTCACGTCGGCTCTATGAAATACGTCGCCGATTGCCGTGACGTGATCCTGCGTTCCGACCCACGCAGTTTTGTTCACACACAGATTTTTATTATAAACGCTTCCGTCCTTTCTTATTTTTCTTGACTGATGTATAGAGTGTTTACTAGTGACCGATAGCAAAATGCAGTACGGGCTGGTGATTGATAATCTTGATTTTCCATTTCACGCAGACGCGCCGACGGAGAGGTCACGTCGGCTCTATGAAACTCGTCGCCGATTGCCGTGACGTGATCTTGCGTTCCGGCCCACGCAGTTTTGTTCAGACACAGATTTTTATTATAAACGTTTATTTTCCTTTCTTATTTATTTATTTTATTTATCTATTGAACCGTTTATTGTACACTATTAAATACAAAGAACATAACATATTTTATTGTTGCCGGTGGCGTGAATTTTTTCCACTTGTTTCGTTTGTATTAACAATAATACCAATATCTAATGTTTGATTAAAACACCAAGTTTTCGAAATTATTATCTTGTGGAAAATTTCTACGAGATAGTAAAACATTCTTAACATATTTTCTTTATTTTCTTGGCTGACTTATAGAGTGAAATTGTACTGGTGACCGATAGCAAAATGCAGGACGGGCTGATGATTGATAAGGAACAACTTTCCCCAAGGAACATAGGTCGAAAAACTATTTGGACCACCCATACAAAATTTCCGATCAGCTGATTTGAATACTCATGTACCTACCAGACCGAAAATATAGATAATAAATTGAGATTGAATAGTTTCTAGTTATTGCCAATCCCGGATCTACACACAGTTAGCAATAGCAAACA
Organism: Phthorimaea operculella; assembly: GCA_024500475.1. Classification (NCBI taxonomy): domain Eukaryota; kingdom Metazoa; phylum Arthropoda; class Insecta; order Lepidoptera; family Gelechiidae; genus Phthorimaea; species Phthorimaea operculella. The sequence goes on from JANFCV010000201.1 coordinate 632,573, forward strand.
CTGTTAATATAGACAGTTCGCTGAATCGTAAAACCATCGTAAAATTAAAACCAGTGGCCCGTACCACGCCACAACACAAACTTCATTATTACGCTGTAAAAACAACTGGGTGAATGCAATTATTTTTTTAGTTTTATTTAAACGGCTTCAAACAGTTTGGTTTGGTGGTCGTAGCTTATGGTATTTAGTGGCGTAGCGATTGCTACGATTTTGCTACGAAACTGAAATATACGCAAGTGCGAGTAGTATGTTTAAAAAGATTGAATAAGTAGGACAGATTTAGTCTCCCAATTTTGTATTTTCTCTTCTCATTATACTCTAGCGGTCGATGACATGTATCCAGGCACCAAAAGCTTTTTACACCTCGATGCGTAACATTTTTTTCATCCTTTATAAATCCGTTTGTCGATGAAACAAAAATCCCTGTTCGCGTTTTTGGCTTTTCGGGGATTAAAGTGAAACTGGATCAATCCCCTTTCAGTATGAGCCGGTATCATTATTGCTTACTTTTTGTTGAATTCTCTATCAATATCTCTCAGATTCACCTGCCGCAAAATAGGAGTTGCAGTGCATACAATTCTTTAAGTTGAAATGTTTTGCCGGAGCTAGTGGTGCACCTAAGGCCATTCTTTCCAAAACCAATTTTAGGGTGGCGCATGTATCTCTCGGACCTGTGTTCAATAAGTTTAGATTGGGGTGCTTGCCGTGTTGCCGTCCGCCTGCAATTTCTGCTTTCGCCACAAATTGCATTTGCCGCCTCTGCGGACCGGTGCCGACTTTCTCACCTCGTCCTGATTTAAGCCGGGGGTACACCGCAGGCAAGAATAAGTAGTCTGCGGTAAGGGTGCCGTGCGAGAAGCTTTGAATGGTTGAAGCAATATTGCTGAAAGTAAATAAAACAAGTAATACCGTAACAATAACACAGGATCGCGAGATCGTCGCTTGTGGTATGTATTTGTTTACTTATAACCTTTTTTAATTATGTTTGTAGTGTCTATCCGGCCAATCGTCAAACATTAAGGTTTTACACGATTTCCCCCAAGTACAATCACTTTGTCAGAGTGTCACAAGCCTAACATCTTTCCTCGACAATTCGTACCTCTCGTATCTGCAGCGAATTTAACGTCTCTTGTCGCCCCTCTTCGGGCCACGTGCGTAAATTCGATTCTTTTCAGCTGTCAGCGAGCGAATATTTCTACTTATTTATATTTCATAGCTTTCGCATTTTTTCCTTGGAACATTTAAGTCGAGCACCGAGTAATATGAAAGAATGAAAGTTCCCCATCTGTAACTGTTTGGTGTGGAGATGACTCGCTCGGAAAATATCTCTCTGTTGTTTGGCGATGTGGAAACGACTCCGTGAATCATTGCTGGTTTGTTTACAATGTTATTCGTTTATTGTCTCTTAAGGAATGTTTTATATGTAAAAGTATAACGTTTTACTGATATTGCGAGCACTTCTGAAGGCTATATTGTCTTGTAGTCACGTGAAAATTTGCATGTAAAAGTATAGGTATCACATTTTACCTTATACTGCACTTCACTTGTGAACCTACCTAAACCCATTGGATTTTGAGCCATATTTACGTAAAATAGATGTTGAAATAATGAATGACTCGATGAAGATGTTAAAACCACAAAACATTAATTTCCTAAGTATCACAATCGATTTTAAAACCTCTGTCTGTACCTAAATCGAACCAGTTTTAAAATGGCTTTAATCTTTAGGCCACACTCTATTACTATACGTACCTTAGTAAGGGTGCAGATGCAGATAGGCATCTACCCTCAAATAACTCTATGTTGAAAGCACAGACTAGAGACGGGTGACATGAGCAACATGAGTGACTTCTCTTCTCTATGGTTGTAAGAGTATCTGTGGCGAGCTTATCAAGGACATATTCATTATTCTAAGCATTATTATTTCAACGTTTAGTCTCAGGTCTCAAAACAACAATAATATTCCGAAACTGAAACTCGAGTACAAAGCAGGAACAAGACGCGAAATATTAAATAATAAACGTCAAACAAAACGAATACCCCTCCGACAGCTTTGACTTTCGAAGTCCTGTCTGAGACGTGAACTTAGTTCGAAACTATAAAGTTACGCCTACTTTGCTCTCACGCTAATATGATCAGCTTTAACTTACCTATTCTAAGACCTGATTTTCCTGTCAATTGTGTCAATTTGGTTATTTTATTCAAAAATCTTTCTGCCCCTTTCCGTCAAATTAATTTAGAAAAGGATATTATTATGTCATGTTTAAAAATGCCTATGGTTCCTTTGCCATTAGTCGCCAACTTTTTAATAGTCTCAAATTAAAAGCGTCTTCTATTCCTTTCTAAACTTTTTTACAGGAAGTAATAGCGCTAATTCAAGTTAAGAGAAATTACCGGGCATTATAATTTCAAACAGCGAAGTAGCTATTGATACCTAATTTTGAGCTTGAGCTCAAAATTAAATCTAATTAGAATATGCACGCAATTCCTCTGTAATTGGAACACCTTTTTCTCGAGCCTTTCTTATGTATAGGGTATATTACACCCAGATTCCACTCAGTAGGTTGTTCCTCTACCTCCCAGATCTTGATAATAATTTCATATAGTCTTGATTGTATTGCTCCACCACCATATTTCCATACTTCACCCGGTATGCCATCAATTCCCGGACATTTGTTGTTCTTCAACCGCAATATCGCTTTCCTCACTTCGTCGAAGCTAGGTGGTTCCACTTCTATGGCGCCATCACTCTCCTCCGGCACATCGATGTGAGACTCGATAGGGGGACACAAAAAAGGTGTTCCAATTACAGAGGAATTGCATTGCTACCAACGGCATACAAAGTGCTTTCATACATTCTCCTGGGCCGTCTAGAACCTTACTCGGAAAAGATTCTTGGAGACTACCAGTGCGGATTTCGCAGTAACCGTAGCACGATTGACCAAATATTTACGCTCAAACAGCTCATGGAGAAAAAATGGGAATACGCACAGGACATACACTCTCTTTTTGTGGACTTCACCAAGGCGTATGATAGCGTGGACAAGGACACTCTCTTTTTGATATTAAAATCTTTCAACATACCAACCAAAATCATCAATATGGTTAAGGTCGCCACACGGGAAAGTAAAATGAGGGTTAGGGTAGGGGAAGGCCTTTCTGAAGAGTTCGAGGTAGCCACAGGACTCAAACAGGGAGATGCATTGTCACCGATGCTGTTCAACTTAATACTCGAACACGTCATCCGAAAAGTCTTAATGCATGACGTCGGAGTCGAGTTGAATGGGAAACATAAAATTGTGGGCTATGCAGACGACCTGGCTGTGCTGGGACAGTGCGTAGAAGATGTCCAATATATGGCAAAAACCCTGGAAGACGAAGGGAAAAAGGTGGGCCTTAGAATTAGCCACGAAAAGACGGAGTATTTCCATATGAGAAGAAGGAAGGATGAAAGGAGGAATGATGTCTCAGTGAACGGCGTCACTTACAAAGGTGTATCAAAATTTAAGTATCTCGGATGCACCGTGACAGATACTAACCAGAGACAGGAGGAAATCGATATCCGGATCCAAAATGCCCTAAGGTGCTCAGCAGCCCTTCACAAAATACTAACGTCCAAACTGATCAGCAGAAGAACCAAGATTCGAGTATACAAGACTGTCATACGACCGATCTTGATGTACGGATGCGAAGCGTGGACGTTGACTTTGAAGGAGGAGAACAAGCTCTTAGTGGCTGAGAGAAAGATCTTCAGGAAAATTCTTGGGCCCACCCAAAGAGAGGATGGCACGTGGAGAAGTAGGAAGAACTTGGAGATGGAGCAGCTTATATCCGAGCCTAACATCATCGGGGAAATTAAATCTGCCCGACTTCGCTGGCTTGGACATGTCGAGAGAATGGGAGAGGATCGTGCGGCCAAGAGAGCATACCTGGGTCAACCACATGGACAACGTCCAGTTGGTCGTCCTAGGTATCGCTGGATTGACGAAGTCCAAAAAGACCTAGGAGCGCTTCAAATGGCCGATTGGCGACAAGCAGCTCAGAACAGGGAAGAATGGCGAAACCTAGTGTCGGAGGCCAAGATCCACTTTGGGTCGTTGAGTCAGCGAAGTAAGTAAGTAAGTAAGTAAGAATATGCACGAGATCCACTACTTAAGAAGATTTTCAAAAAGAGCCAAAAAGCAAAGATCAAAGTTTCTGACCAAAAATCATAACTGTTATATCACTATTCAGTTTATTTGTTTTGCGTCTGTTTGCTTAGCACTCCCATCTTATCTGGAAGCAAACTTTGATTTCCACGCAGAATAAGCTTACGGGAGATAAACCGTACCTAATAACTTTGTTTTATGACTTTCGGGTATGAGGTTTAAGTACTTTCGGGTTCTATTTAGGTGAGAGCAATTTACCCAAGACCTGCTAGATGCCTGCTGAATGTTTTATTGGCACTTACACACATTTATATGTTGGACAGGTGTGATATGCTGCCGAAGTTACGACACAAGTCTGCAAAAAATAAGATTTATGCTTTTAAAAAATATAATTAACTTATTGTAGGCTTTTGTTGATAATATAACTAGCTTTTCAACCCTATGCATTTCTATAAATTGCATCAGCTGGCCTTGGTCGCGAGCAGTTCAACCTACTCGGTACCAACAACCTACCTATACTAACTAAGCCAAAGAGGATCTTGGCCTCCGAAACAAGCTCTCTCCACTGATCCCTGTCCTGTGCAATCTCCTGCCAGTTGCTGACTCGAACCTATACTGGTAATTTTTAAATAATAAATTGATGGTCAACAAGTCAATGAGCCAATACTTAAATAAGTGCGTCTTAAAAGCATCAGGAGAATTAATTATGAATGACCAAATACGTAGGTAAATGCTGGTTTTAATAAACAAACATTGTTGTCAAAGTAACTTTTGAATCAATTTGTTGTAAGTTTGCTGAACATCTTATCAAACACGGTGTCTACAACTAATCTAATGCGTTGATACTCGTATGTTCTCGAGACAGTCACCGCTAAATCAAAGTTTCGTAAACTAGAACGCAAGTGATGGATTCGTTGTGGTCTCACGTGGGAATCGGCATCTGCTGGCATACTAAAAAATAACAGATGTTCACGCCTTTATCTCTTAGGGGTAGGCAGAGCATCAACAACTTCATGAAACAGTCGTTTTTATTACAGAAATAGTAAAGGTACCTAACAACCACTGTAATGGCGGATAGACATTCCATCACCTAACATTAGCATAATCGCCTCATGTTCTCATAAAAAAAGATGGGATGATGCTATCCTTAGCCGGCATCATACTACAAAAACAGTGTTAGATGAATACGAACCTCTTGAAACTTACCCAATTTTGGAAAATTTTAACAAAAGATCTTGTTTCTTTTGCTAGATTCGCTATAGAGTCAGCTTGGATGGCTAAAGTAGGCTGGGCTAAATGAGATGAGAGAATTAAAAAAAACTGGTAATGAAGGTTATCCCTACTTATAGGAAGGATATACTGAGATCAATAAGCCATTCCAGTAGATACGTACTTGTGTAGTCACCAATTTATTATATTTTAGCGGGTACAATCGCTGGGCGAACCACTAGCTTTTCGTAAATAAGTAAGTTTATATCAACTATCTCCACTCTCATCCCATTCTCTAATTTAGTAAAACCTCTCTAGAACGATTGGTTGCGTGTGAAAGTGGCTCGGTTGAGGACTCTCGCATTAATAATGTAGGGTGACAACGGCGCAGGTGGCTCGCCGATAAACGACACCTTGCATAATTGACGACATGTGTCTACGCTGCGTGCGGCGCGGCGCGCGAACCCGCGAATCTTCTGAGTGCGTCGTATCAACTTCAAATAAGCAGCCATGATGGATTAGGTCCCGCCGAACCGCGTCAAAAGTAAGCGACGCGTTTTTTTAAATAAGTCAGGTTGACGTCGACGTCTGCCTTGGAAAAGCTGTTTCATTTCAGCAGATAAAAAGTAAGTATCAAGATGGCAAAAATGTCTGCAACTTTTTATAGACATTCTCTAAGGAGCAGCTGCTCTAGTTGAAGATAGATTGTCAATGAAGACTTGTTACAAAACAAGACAAGAAAGAAAAACTTTGATTTATTAACGACTTCTGAAGGGTTCAGTCGCATAATGTACGATTCGCAAAATGTATACTCACTACAAAATGTCGCTTTCGCGCAATGACGCTTTCGCAAAATGACACTTTCGCATAATGTCGCTTTCGCAAAATGTCGCTTTCGCATAATGTCGCCCTTTAATAAGATAGGGCAATATCGTTTAGTTTATCATCGCTAGTTACTAGGTTTCGGCCCCGCGGCTTTTCTCGCGCATCAATATTTTTGTGTGCTATGTGGATAACTGTCTTTCGATTTTTAAATTTTTATTCTCAACCTCCTGCGTCCTAGCGCCTGATTGCTATTTACGTTACTATTACGGTGTAACGTAAACTTTACAGGCGTGTTCAGACCACGAAACTGATCAACTTTTTCCATGGAACATATGGCGGTAAACGAAAAAATAATCCAACCTCCCATACAAATTTTACGATCAGCTGACTGACTTTGTATAGGAAGCCAAAACAATTTTTCCGTTTACCATCATGCATATGTTCCATGGGAATAGTTGTTCAGCTTCATGGTTTGCGCACACCTGCAAAGTTTACGTTACACCATCGTAATGAGTAAGTGCGCAATCCGTATGATACATAATTAAAGTTACACAGGCTCTTACACCCTGTATAGCGAACGGCTACCGCGATTCAGGAGACTGTATGGATGTATGTAGAGCGCAGGAGGTTAAGAATTTTATTTTAAAAATCTAAAGAGAGCTATCCACATAGCACACAAAATATGAATGCGTGAGTAAAACCGCGAGGCGGAAACCTAGTAATAATACAGGGTGTTAATATTAATGCGTGCCATAGCTTCAGGGTAGGTTAAGTATCGATTAAGGACGCCGTAAAATATTTTTAAAAAAATCCCAGTAAAGAAATTATTTTGTTCGGATTTATTAATATTTTTTTATTGAAAAATTATTTTTTGACACTTTAGTTGCTTGGAGAGTGCCCATACAAATACTTTCGTTTAAACAACTTTGAGATTGGACGAATTTCGGCTAAGATATAGGCATTTGAATCAAATGTCAGACTAGTAAAAAAAAAATTTGTGGCTGGGATGTTTATCAATATTTTTTACGGCATCTTTTATCGATACTAAACCTACCCTGAAGCTATGACACGCATTTAAATTAACACCCTGTATAGTGATGATCAACTGAACGATGTAACCCTATCATATCAAAAGGCGACATTATGCGAAAGCGACATTTTGCGAAAGCGACATTATGCGAAAGCGACATTTTGCGAAAGCGTCATTGTGCGAAAACGACATTCTGCGATGAGTATACATTTTGCGAATCGTGCATTATGCGTCTAAAGGTTCTGAAGTAGCTGTAATAAATGGCAAAGATTTGATTTATATTTTCTCCTCCTACACAACCGGAATTAATAAAGAGTGCAAAAATTTCTAATTCCGTCTAGTTTTTACGGTCAATGTAAACTCAAGCGTCTATGAAAGAGACTAAATTATTATGAAAGCAGACAGTGATAAAAAACGGAATAAAAAATGAGTGAAATTAAAATATGAAGCGTTTTGGGGCGAGCGTCCCTATTTGAAAGTAAAAATAGTCTTGACCTTTCTAATGGTTTGTGACCTCTGCGTCTGCCACGTGGCGCTCCTGACCCTTGTAATGTCACAAGTCACACGTTAAATCCCCCTGACCCTTAAACCAAGCACCTTATTTGAAAACAACGCGTCTAATTCCACTTTTCACACGATTATATAAGGTCCTATTAAATTCACTGCAAATATTTTAGGGGCAGATAAAATTAAATATAAGCATTGTACTAGGCAAATATTTAAAGAAATCTACACGCTAGTTTTCGAGAAAATTGCATTTAACTAAAAAAACAAAACGAAAAAAGTGTACCCTGTTTGTCCTAGTAATACACACTTCGATGAATTTAAATTACGCGCCAAAAAAGGTGCTGTGATTGGTTGGTTGTTTGTGTGCGTGCCGTGTAAGTGAATCCTGTCTACGTGGCGGAACGTCAGTCGGGTCAGTCAAAGGATGTTCACATAATTAATTAAAAAGTTTGTTTGAAAAAAAAAAATATAGCGAGTAGATTTTTTAAAAAATGCTTAGATGTTTTTCTTATACATATTTACGCATGCTCTTAAAATATTTGCAGTGAATTTAATAGGACCTTATATTATCCTCAGCCCTTCCTCTGTCATGGTCACTTCCGCGTTTTTAAAATGCGCCGCTTTAAGTTATTCTTTTGTAAAAAGGAAACGTTAAAGGAAGTGTTTTCAATTAATAAAAGAGAAAGGTATTATGGAGTTACAAAGTAAAATATTATAAGAGCAATCTTAATTGTTTAACAAATTTTATTTCCTTTCTTATTATTAAATGAACAAGTATCACTTATCATAAATTTTACCTAATAATAATTAATACCTACCTATACTTTCTTTATCATTTAATTTATTTCAAAAGTTTCTTTGTGCGAGCTATTCAGTATTAGGAAATATTATTTAGTACCTACCAACTTTTTGTGATAAAATAATCATAGAAAATAATGGATAAATATTAGATAGGTACTTAGTTAATACGGGTTTGATACAATGCAAATATCTGAGTAATAAATAAGAATTAGAGCAACATTTGCCAACCAGTTTCGCCGAATCACAAGATCGATCATGGGAACGCAACATTCAAAACAAAATACGTTACGATAGACCATAACAAGTCTAGTAGCAGAAGCAGGTGCCCAGCTTCGTGTGGATACTGTGGGAACTATTGCGAATTACGGCCATCCACCACACGCTAAACAAAAAGTAGTCCGTCTCATCTGCATACCGATTCCAGCGATCATTTATTCGCCAAAGAATTAATAGAAAATCTCGGGCGCAGATTGAAAGCGAATGCAAATGAGTCGCGCCCCGCTTTGTGCCGGTCACTTTGACGGCTATTACACTGCCCTTCTAAAAAGGGTACGTTAAGCATGCATTGCTGGTTATTCTAAGGACGCCATTAGAATAAATTCAAGTTAACCAGCAATGCATGCCGAGTCAGAGACGGGTAATGTAATAGCAGTTTTTATCTCACAATTCGCGAGCCGGTGCTGCAATTGAGGGGTCATCCCGATATCTTTCCCATACATTGTTCGTATAATTCTTTCGAATATCGCGAGACGAAAACCATCTCACTGGCCAGTTTCAATTTAGCCACAGTACTTGTGACATCTCTGTTTTATCTTCACTTCTTCCAAGTTTAAATTGTGTTAATCTTAAAATAGAACTTTTAATTTGTTGTTACGGACGCGATGTATTAGTGAAGTTTAAACATGGACTGGATAACTGAACTTTTCCAACCAACTAACCTGAATAAACCAAAGGTACGTTCAAGTTTCTTATAGGTAAAAAAACTACACGCTAAGAAACCCCACCGGTGACGAGGGTCGTGTTAAAACTTGAACCTAATTCCAATTTATTTTCCGTCACAGTCTTGCTGAAACTCTATGTATCTATCCACGTCACGTGCAACTTACACGATAACCACTACCATAGCTCACACCCACTACACGCCAACCATTTGTTATGAGCTACCTTCTGCAATAATAAAACCATTGGTACCAAAAAAGCAGAACAGAGTGGAGTTAACTGCGGTACAAGGATGATGTATGGCAAAAACGCTCTCGTGCCCGCCAGCTCCTGCGAACATCTGGTAGCCTGGTAGCACCTACCGCGCGCATTAACCTAACGAGCGGCCCTAATGGCGCCTGTTAGGGCTGCGTCACGGCGAAAAAACCAAATCAAATAAATTACCCGACCCAGTTTTAACATGTGTCCTGCCAGCGTATTTGTCAACCGCCAAAAAACAGTTATCTCGAATGTTGCGCTGTAACGCTGGGATGGATGTGAATGCACCATTTACGAAGCTCCATTTGTAACGAGTACCTATCTGTCCCCGAAAAATATTTTTTGTGCAAGTATCTGCTGTACTAACCAGACCGTTTCCCTCGGAACTTCGTTTGAATCTGTCTTAAATTCTTGTGGAAATAATTTTATTGACGTCATCGTGTTACTGCGTCCAACTTTCACTAGCTGCAAAGAAAAACGAGGTAGATAAACTTGGGGGAACTTTACGGCGAAAAAGCTGGGGCAAGTATTGAAATTTTTCAAGAGTTTTAAAATATTCGCGTCGCTTTCGCAGGCAGGGCAATTATCTGTCTGAAGTTGTCTTCAACTTTACTTTATTTGCTCACATTTAAACTTTAGGTTTAATTAGTGAACATTTAACTACGTGCCTTAAGCTTAACATCTCTTAAAGACTTTACGGGTTACAGGACATGTTTTGCGCACACAATGGCAACGAAAAATAGCTCATTTACGTCATGTTTTTTTTTTTTCCGTAACCATAACAGCCACAACAGTCCACTGCTGGACATGGACCTCCCCCTATCGGGGGGTATTGCCATATTCACCACGCTTGGCAGGCGGATTGGCGAGCGCAGTGCAAGATGTTGCATTGACAGGGAACACTGTTGCCCATTCCCTGGATGATTATCCTTTAGTCGCTTTTAATGACACATTGGGGTAATGCTATTCTAAGCCGGCATCACACGGCAATCTCTTTTTAATTTACGTAGAATTTATTGTACCAATTGCAAGAACATAACTTTCAGCACATTCAATTGAACGTCTTGAACTTACAGCGCAATTGAACACGACAAGAAGCCCTTAAGAGACCGTTAATGTATAACTCCGGCGAGCCTAACGACATTTAAGGGAGTATAACAGTGAATAAGCGAGTATAACTTGCTATAACTGGAAGTCGTTTAAGGCTGTTCCACCTGCGAAACTGTGCCCATAGGGCGCCGTACAAAACAATAGATAGAATTGTATATTATGTCTCATAGCCACCCAGCATTTTAAGTATGGAAACTATGTGAGCTAAGGTACTGAAGTATATTTTTCTAAACGTGTTTATAATTAAGTTACACGGTCTTTTTGAAACTACTTTACTGACATAATTTAATCGCATTATTTCATCCATGGAATGCAACAGCATTTATTTATCGTAGATTTTTTTAAATTGTACAGCAATAATGCATTTTATCTCCTACTTGCGTATTTATAGCTATGCCTATCTTTTTGTAATTACGATAGTCCTACTTCCAATTATATTACCGTGAAAAAACTATCCCTCATCATCATCTGCCTGCCCTTATCCCAAATCAGTTGGAATCGGCGCAAAATGTTTAGTTAGAGCACAAAATTATGTAGCAAAAGTATTTGGCAATATTTTTTCCCCCTATTGCATAGAAATTACACTTATATGACCTATAGGTACACGTATAGGTAAGTAAGTATCAACTTAAATAACATTGACGTCGAATTTATTTTCGGTAAGAAGACATTTTTCATCCCCCGCGCCCTTTGTCTGCCAGGGACACTACTAATCCTATATAAGTTGAGAGCATCATTGTTTGGAGTACAATCGAGGCAGCCCTGCCCTAATTCCATTTGCTTATCGACCTTCTCTCGTATTCTATCATCGTTACAACTAAATGACAAAGTACGTGGGTATCTTTGTGATTTTTCTGAAGATGTTCGTGGAAAATGCGTACGTACTTAGTTAATTTCGTAAATAGATAGGTATTGATGCTCTCGAAAATATTTATCTTGAGTCTAAGATTGAAGTTATCAGTTTCATTTCCGTGTTTCTAACCATAAAAATAGACAACCTTATAACATCGTAGGCATTTGCTACGCGTAGACTTTTGCTACGCCACCGCGTAGCCCGTAGCATTTTAGCATAGCGTAAGCCGCAAACTGTTTCCATATAAAATGTATCAAACAGTAGAGACAACACAACTCTCCTCTGTGGAGCTTGGCCTAATACATAGTCCCACAATAATGCTGTGTCGAAATGTAGCAAAACAATTATTTTGCTTTTGCCTACATTGGCGTGACCAAAAACTAAGCCCAATTATTTATAAAAGCCATTTAACACGTGCGGTATAATTAGGCGGTATTATCCAATGATGTACGGGGCGTATCCGCTGCGGTGTGAATTCCGCTGCTAATTAAAATTCTACATGAATAAACCCACCTAAAATCTAGTGTTGCTATTTTTTTTCCTTTTTTTCCCTACTTAGAATATTCTATGACTAACATCCAAAAGCCAACCTAGCCTCAAACCGACCTACAATTACTAATTTTCTCTAATATCCCAAAGAGATTACCAAACGTCCATCAAAATCCATTAATTAACTTGGAATATTAACGAGCTACTGAAGATCGAAAGTTTATACCTTGAAATTACGAAGTACGTAATAGGTTTGAAAGTCTTTTGAACTTTTGTAAAAGTCATCGGGAATTTTCACAGGCGCAGCAGGGTAGTCAAAAAAGTGGGTGTGGTGCGAGTACCAGCGGCGTTGCGACCGCGTCCACGAGCGGAGCGGGAGCGGGATTGCCGCGGATAGCTGAGGTCAAGCCGGTCGAGTGCAATCTGTGCCATCGCAAGTTCAAGAACATACCAGCTCTCAATGGACATATGCGGCTGCATGGAGGATATTTCAAAAAAGCAAGTCATATTCATTTTCTTTAAATTACTTCCCATCATTTATTCGCATTGTGTTCCCCAAATTAATACTGGTGAGAGAATATTAAAGACGGTATTTTCTATGCAGGATTCGGACAACAAGAAATTGGACAAAAAAGAATCCTCCGGCCCTCCGCTGCAAACCGCATCAGTATCCGTGCGTGCGCTTATCGAAGAGAAGATTATCAGCCGCCGTGGAGCGACAGTAGCGTCGACTCCTTCTACAGGTAAATCTCTATTTCCAAATGGTCTAGATTACATTTTTCGCCTTTTACCTCTTACACAAAATAGGAAATTTATTGGGCACATCCGCCAATTAATGTGTTTTTTTTTCTTACCTTACATTGGTTTTTATTTCACAGCGACGAGTACAGATACGTTGACTTCAAGAACTGGGTTCGTAGCTCCAGCACCACCTCCACTATCATCAATACGCGCGTCAACATCGCCAGCATCACCCGCTGCCACGTCTAGTCAGTTCGTCTCACCGCGAGCACCGCCCGTGGTCACAGTATCCGCAAACTCAGCAAACATCTCCGCCTCTCATAGGGACTCCACCCTAATCGAGCTCTTGAAGAAAGGAAACTCAAAGGTCTCTAATTTTGTTCACTTGTTGTTCTTCCTACTTACTTAATTCGATACGAAAATTCTAACTGTATTTTGTCGTTGCAGGTCGTAAAGAGATCAGCGTCAGATCCGGGAGAGTCGTCACCGCAACAAGAATTTACGTTCCGACCTGAACTTTTTGGCGTCTCATTTAATTCCGATGATGGATATTTCTCGCCAGCTCTGAATGAAGATACGTTTCAATTCACAACAACTCCTGACCACCTCGATGAGCTTGCTTCATTGGAAGATTACGCAACAGTTGCTGCTTCTATAAGAGAACGATCTCCTGTTACCTTCCCGTCCAGTAGACGGCTCGCTGCCGTCTTGAATTCCCCGCTACCCGAATCTCTAGCTGATTTTGGAGCTTGTCATGGCGGATCACCTGTGCCATCACCTGGTATTGGCTACACAGCCAACTCTCCAGGACTATCTTACTCGACTGGAGATTCCCCTGGGTTGTCGTATGCTGCGTCACCTGGAGGAAGCTATTCCACTCAGCCTGAGCCATCACCAGGACTGGCTTACCCTACACCCCCAGCATCCCATGATGCCCATTCTCCAGCGCACACCGTTCCACGTGCCTCCTCACCACTGTCCGCTGCCTTTTTCACTGCTACAATGTCTAGTCAAGAAGAGGTAAATATTGTTGAAATAGTGACTTTACTATTTAGAAAGGATATTTTAACAAAGTGTATTTTTCTCTCTTTCAGGTGGAAGAAGCCTTAGAAGAAGTTCTGCCAGAAGAATGTAGATCCCTTGATGCCTATGCCTTAGAACCGTCGCCAACGCCTCGGCGAATCATGCTGAACTCTGAAGATCCGCTCTTATCGAGCAGTCCTCGCGACTTCTCACATCAGCGGCCCATACGGCGACAACATCGAATTCTGACCACTATGCCGTCCATGCCGTGGCAGCATGATTCATCTTCTCTGCAGGTAAGGAAGCATATCTAAAGTTAGCGATTGACATTCAAGAACTGGCAGTTATAGTTAGAAATTGTTACACAAGTTTTCTTTCCAGGTGTGCGTAGAAGGTCGGGATACTGTACCAGCAGTATTCCTAAGCCCCAGCAGCGTGCCAGCGTCACCACAGCGGCGCAAGCGGCGGGCTTCACCAGCTGGACCGTACCGCTCGCGCATGCGTCGCTCCATCAACCACTTCACACCGCAGCCGATACTGCCTCCTGATAGAGACGGTGTGGGCTTGTTCATAGAGCTTGCTGCAGGTTTGTATACCTTGACGACATAATGATAACTAGAATCCTCTATTTACACTTACTAGCTCTTCTTCTTTCACCGCATCAGGAAACTTTTTGACTGTCTCTTTACAACAGTTCTATGCCTTAAGGAGATCACCCGATTCTATTACATTCCAGGTCTGTCAACAGAGACCGACATCCTATCCCAACTGGACGAGCCACGGCATCCACAAATCAACATCGGAAGGGACCACCAGGCGGATATACCAGAGCTATGCAACGACCGCATGGATCTACATCGAGTGCCTGAACAGCTGCTATGGGACCCTGGCATCAACGATCAACTGGATGACAATGAAGGTAGAGCTATCTGTGTTGAACATCGATTTGCTTGACAAGTTACAGATAATCCAAAACGCCAAATGCACCCGGCGCTTGGCGTTTTGCAGTTACGATCGTACTGTGATAGAATGATGGAGAAAGTACCGCACGGAGTGAAGGAATCCTGCAGTTATGATCTTACCGTGATAGAATGATGAAGAAAGTACCGCTCCGAGTAAAGGAATCCTGCTGTTATGATCATACCGTGATGGAATGATGAAGAAAGTACCGTTTTCTCTTTCCAGTGCGCATGTTCATGGAGCTGGCGATGTGCGCGGCGATGCCGGTGGGCGGGCACACGCGGGAGTTCGCTCTGCAGACGCTCGGCGAATGCGGCGGCGACATCCGCGCGGCGACACTGCGTCTCATGTCGAGGCCGCCGGCGCCGACGCCGCACGAGCAACGTTGGACGCCTGAGGAGGTGGAGGCGTTCTTGGCCGGCCTGGGGCATTACGACAAGGACTTCTACAGGATTTCGCAACTGGTGAGTGGTTCATAGATGCTACAACTCTGTCAAGAGTAGATTGGTCTACGCAGAATAAGCCGCGCAGGACGCCTGAAGTGATGGAGGCTTTCTTGGCCGGCTTGGGGCATTACGACAAGGACTTCTACAGGATTTCGCAGCTGGTGAGTGGTTAATAGATTATACAAATCATGTCATCAAGAGTATATTGGTCTACGCAGCATGAGACGCGTTGGACGCCTGAAGAGGTGGAGGCTTTCTTGGCCAGCCTGGGGCATTACGACAAGGACTTCTACAGGATTTCGCAGCTGGTGAGTGGTTCATAGATGCTACAACTCATGTCAAGAATAGACTGGTCTACGCAGCATGAGCAGCGTTGGACGCCTGAGGAGGTGGAGGCTTTCTTGGCCGGCCTGGGGCATTACGACAAGGACTTCTACAGGATTTCGCAGCTGGTGAGTGGTTAATAGATTATACAAATCATGTCATCAAGAGTATATTGGTCTACGCAGCATGAGACGCGTTGGACGCCTGAGGAGGTGGAGGCTTTCTTGGCCAGCCTGGGGCATTACGACAAGGACTTCTACAGGATTTCGCAGCTGGTGAGTGGTTCATAGATGCTACAACTCATGTCAAGAATAGACTGGTCTACGCAGCATGAGCAGCGTTGGACGCCTGAGGAGGTGGAGGCTTTCTTGGCCGGCCTGGGGCATTACGACAAGGACTTCTACAGGATTTCGCAGCTGGTGAGTGGTTCATAACTCATGTCAAGAGTAGATTGGTCTACGCAGTATGAGCCGCGTTGGACGCCTGAGGAGGTGGAGGCTTGCTTGGCCGGCCTGGGGCATTACGACATACTTCTACAGGATTTCGCAGCTGGTGAGTGGTTCATAACTCATGTCAAGAGTAGATTGGTCTACGCAGTATGAGCCGCGTTGGACGCCTGAGGAGGTGGAGGCTTGCTTGGCCGGCCTGGGGCATTACGACATACTTCTACAGGATTTCGTAGCTGGTGAGTGGTTCATAGATGCTACAACTCATGTCAAGATTAGATTGGTCTACGCAGCATGAGCCGCGTTGGACGACAGAGGAGGTGGAGGCTTTCTTGGCCGGCCTGGGGCATTACGACAAAGACTTCTACATGATTTCGCAGCTGGTGAGTGGTTCATAGTACTACAACTCATGTCAAGAGTAGATTGGTCTACGCAGCATGAGCCGCGTGGACGCCTGAGGAGGTGGAGGCTTTCTTGGCCGGCCTGGGGCATCACGACAAGGACTTCTACAGGATTTCGCAGCTGGTAAGTGGTCCATTGATTGTGTTCTGTTGTTGTTAAAGTTTGACGAGCGTTTGGCTACGTTCGGTCTACGCCGTAGCAAGTTTTGTAGTTTTACTACGACATGCTACGACAGCTGTAGAACATAATGGATGTTGCAACGCGACGTAGACCGATATTTGAGACAGCATTACTGAAGGACCATTCTGTCTTCTTCCAGATAAGAACAAAAGACTCAAAGCAGTGCATCCAGTTCTACTACTTCTGGAAGAAAGTGACCAAAGATTACAAGACGCTGTTCCTACGGAGCTGGCACATGGAGCAAGCATCGCAAGTAAGCACCAACACTGGACTACATTATGTCTTCAGGCTTACCGACGAGTGACGGCGTTCTAACACGATTCCATGTCTATATGTCTATCAGGGTACGGTAGGGCAGGTCGCGACGGCTCCCAGCATATCGTCGCCGACGTCCTTCGAAGCAGAAGAGTTCCCTTGCAAAATCTGCGGGAAGTAAGTGCGCGAACCGCTTCAGATTTCGCCAACGCAAAAAAACGCGCAAACCAAACCACGAGGGCGGCCATGCCTAACTCCCCTAAGACATAAGCTTCAAACTATTCGGTTGTAAACACTTGTTTCACCTAAATTGCCTTTTGTGCATGCAGCACTAAGAAAATAGGAATTTAAAGATAAACAAGCTTAGTAGATAAACTAACTCGCGAAGAGAATAATGTTAAGGTGCGCTGGTTCAGTAAACGCTTAGACGCCATTTTCAGTGTTTCGTTTGCTGATACAGTGAACAAAGATTCAGTGTTATTGATGTTGATTGCATGTCAAGTTAATGTTTGCATAAATTCATCTTTAAATACTTGTTTATGTGTAACATGTTCATCGCAGTGAAGAGTACGATCAACATAAGACGCCTTTGGAAAGAGACAAATATTTTCAAAAGTTTTGGGACAAGAGAATTTTACATAGTTCTACGATGAACGTGTTGAATTTATTTAACATCGATCATTGTAAATATGAATATTTATGATGTATTTTTATTAAATTAATATTAAGACGGTGAATTTATGTCCATTACAATAGGAAGTAAATGGTATATTATATTTTATTTATCGTACTTACTATAGGGATAATATTTGAAAAGGTTTTGTGTATTAATGTTGTATGTATATAGATTTTCCGACGACACTAACGCTTCACGCTTTGCTTTATCGCAATTCTGTTTTATTTAATCCTACTTTATTTTTCGCTTACTCTTATTTTTCTTCTGTTGCCGTATCTAATAGTGTACCCTGTTATGTTTCAGAGTATTTAACAAAGTAAAAAGTCGTAGCGCACACATGAAGTCACACCGGCCACTCGACGCCGAGCCGAAACGGCCCAAACTCGAAAAGCCTTATGAAAAGGTCGAGAGATCCGATGACAGACCCTTCTCGTCAGCAGAATACCAAAGCAAAACGCCCGCAATGTAACAGACCTTGCCACTCATTCCGCCCGCGCGCAGATCTGTCCTATACACACGACTAATATAATCTCAAATCTAAATCCAACACGCGTCGAGCTAGCGGCCGCTTTCACTCGCTTGTGAACCGGACGAAATGCTGAATCGATTAAGCATTTACTATATTTACAAAATAGATTAATGAAAATTATTTAAAGTGATCTAGAAGGAGCGACGTAGTGACTAGTAGCTAGAGAAGATAGCTCGGGTAAAAAGATTACCTATAAAATACTAATTGTTTCGGAATTCTCGTAATGCTAAGCTTGAAGAGAGCGCTAAAGATATTTTGTATAACGATTGATACATAGATAGATAGTTCTTCGTAAAGTTTTTATATGACAGACTTCTTAATGTGACTTTGCAAGTGTGATGTTGTAAATAAACAGTAGATCGTTGTTGAACGCTGTAGTAGTGGCGAGGGGCGAGCTCTACTCAAAATATTGATCTTATATGTATAAGTATTGCTATGTGTGATACATACATAGACCGTGTAGGAACTACACTACCTCGTTTCTATTCACTCGTTTCGTTTCGCGAGCCCAGCTCACTGTGAAATTCGCTTGTTTGCTCATTATACTACCTATTGTTACGTTTGTAGTTTCGTTGTTTTATTTATTTCTAGTCATAGTAGACAATTTTGTTATCGCACTTTTGATCTGGAGTACAATTTTCAGTTGAATCAATGGAACTCAAGTCAGCATCCGTACCTACTAGTCACATATCGATGTTATTTCATTTAGACGAATAAAGACATCTAGCAGCAGCTTTCTGTATATTTTGTGAGATCTGCATACAGCACTACCACTTGTTACATTGTTTGGGATAATCCATTAATCCCATTTAATCATAGCCCAATAAATCTATCGCTATGATTTTACACTACATGAGAAATCCACCTACAAGTTAACAGAGATTGTTCAAACATGAATAAAATCTTGCTTGATCTCAACAAAATTACAGACTCATCAACACAAAACGGAGGGAGGGATAGTATTTTTTTAAATAAATATTATTTGAAATGCTCAAATCTGCTATATTTTATGTTGATAATATTATTACCTAGTTCTTTGTTAATAGTTCTTAAGCTATTATTTAACACTCGAGTTGTTATTTTTGAGTGTAAGTACATTATTCTGTGAATGTAAAGCTGTTGTGTCTACATGTACCTACGTGTTGTGATAAATGTATGGTTTATTGTTTCAATGTAATCTGTAAAACAAGCACAAAACGGGCAATAACCGAAATTGCTCAATTCTACAATGCAAGTTAATACTTAAACTGGCCGTATGTTTAGCGACCTAGGCTGCGCCCAAAGTTATACAAATCCTTCACTCAAAGATGATGTGGTTGTGACATTTTTGAATCAAGCTCCCCTTTCGTCTTCCGATTTATTCTAGCTTAATTTTGGGACAGTATTCCTTAGAAAAGACATGTTAATACTTTAAATACTCGTGAATTATTTATTGTTATTAACAAAAACCCTCTTAGATTAACGATTTAACGTAAAGGCGTATGACGCTTTCAGTATTAAGTATATAGTTCAAAATATTTAACTTTATAAAAGAATTAGTTCAAAATCTTGCCAAATATTGGGGAAGGTTAATTCTTCTCGTTGTTACTGAGAGTATTTTTGTTTTCCTTCCATGAGTACCTGAATGTACTTCTGCCAAATATATTAGACAAATATTTTTCATTTAGAATCATGATGATACAGTAAATTTAAGGTTAAATGCGAAAGTTATTATGCTATACATACATACTACGTCACTAACTGTGTGATTATTTGGTTGTGTTCTATCTTAACAAATCGTAGGAAATTTTCTAACTTACATTAAAATTAAGTTCTCGAAATGCCAAAGTAATTTCAAAGATATTGTTACATAAGTACGCCATGTTTAGAAAATAATTGGAATATTAGAAAAGCACGTAGAAAAGAGTAGCAAAATTATTGTTTTAGAATAAGGCAACGCTTGACGGCAACCCCAGTGTTGAAATCGAATATTTACATAAATTAGTTAATGCTTTGAAACTGCCACTATGTGTTAACAATGTGTATTAAGTAATGTGGTATATCAAACTATTCAAGATTCTTTCTTATTCAGAAAAGTCTATTTGCTTATACTTACTACTAGTTTCTTGAAGCGTACCTACAGAGTTATTTTCATATTATGGAAAGCCTTGAAATTATTTGTAAATACTGAATATTTTTTCAGAATATGTTACCGGAGATAGGTCTACACGTAAAATACGATTTATTGATGACAAGTCCCTCCAAAGAAGGTTTACTTAAACATTACTACCTAGCTCTTAAGACTGAAGGTATTCAGTGAAATCTTTAGTCAGACTCGACTTACTATCGTAGATCCTATCTATCTTTTTTGGTTTTTAATTTCTCGTCTTGCCCCATTCCATGTGCCAACCTACACTAGTCAGGGTATACCTAGAATTTTAGATGCACACTGACCAGTAATAGCTGGAAGACTCTGCAACGATAGCACTTTCAATCTAGTAAGTACATAAATTATTCAGTAAGAATGGCCCAGTGCCAAAATTACATCAAAAAACAATCGAAACTTAATTCACAATACAAAACGTCAGGAAACTACTACGAAAGCAATTTGTATGCAGAGTCTTAGAGATTTCTAGTCTGTGTAGATGCCCCTATTCTTTATTGGATGTTAGACACTTACGTCGAGCACATAGACCCCTAGACGCCGATGTATTCGAATAGATGCACTCAAATACTAAGTAAGATAAAATTAAGATCGCGATATAACAACCTTATTTCAAACTTAAATATAGAAGTGCCTTACAATTTTATTTTTATACTGTTTTCTGTTATTTTCACAAGTTATGTTTTTTAATCAAAAATTAACTAAAAGCACTGGAAATTGCATTTATTTTGATTCACAGAACCCTCTGCGATGCCAGAGAGTGCACAGTGGATCATGTTTAGTTTTTTACTAATCAATTTGTTTTTTATTATTTAAAAACATAAATACAAATGAAGACATTTTAAAAAGTTCGTTTATATAGAAATCTATCGGTAGAAAAGATCATAGTATTTATTTCAAATTAAAAGAAATCGGCATAGTCATCTCATCATGTAATACCTACAATAACTTCGTCAATTGTATGAAAACTAACATTTAAGAGAGGAAATAAAAAATAGTAAGTATTTAAACAAATTATAACTACTTAACAACAGAGCGCAGCGCTAGAACCAGAGTTTAAAATGCTATTTGAACATTAAGAAAACTGAATTACTAAAGATCGGCGTATATAGGGTTAAATTTAATTATGTACAAATATTCTAAGGGCGTGTTCTACTCACAATACTGAACAACTTTTATTGGAAACTTTTAATCGAAATAAGAAAATATTTTTGGATTTTCCATATACTGTCGAGTATTTCAACATGTTTATATGAAGTCCATTTTTTTTTCATATTTCGAAGAAAATTCCCCATAATTTTACAATTAGTTGTTCAGTTTTATGAGTAGAACACGCCCTTAAATACTTGTACTTAATTCAATTTAACCCAATACTTCGAACCTAAGAGTCAAAGCAGGTATACCTGTGTTTAGATACGTATTAAAATAATAGCAGCTTAAAACCCTGGATTCAAAGGAACATGTGTTCAATCCAAATCAAATCTATAGTGGCAACCCTATTTTACTTTCGCTATAAATCCTTGTCACCCCACCCAACCAGCCCCACAAATCGGCACTTTTGTAAGTAACTTCTGTATTTGTGTCAACATAAAATGTGAAATGTTATAGTATTAATATTTTGTAAGTCTAAATGGATATTATATTCTTCTAATTTTGTATCGGATAAAGAATAAGACAAACGTCTTTTCACTTCGATGTTTATGTACCTAATACGTACTAAACCTGTAAAATAGTTGTAGCCAGTAATCTCGTGCCAAACGCGCGTAGTTAAAATACACTCTGTGTTGTGATTTTGAACGTTCTGTAAATTACAAAAATCTTTGAAATACCTACTATGAGAAAAATTGTAGACACCTCTTTAGATTAGCACAATTCTTCGCGTAGACACGTTAGTTCGAGTTTAAGCATTTAGATTACATTGAAATAGGTAATCATTGGTTGTGTCAGGGATAAGGTCCTGTTTTGCCGGCTTGATTACTTGTAATTTTTACACTTTGTGTTGTGATTTCTTGATGGAACTCAATAGTATTCTAGTAAAACAACACTTACTTACACTTGTTCCACTATTTGATAATTAAACTGCTATTAAAGCGACCGGTTTCGTTACATTATATTCAGGCAACCGGCTGCCTTATTAAATAGTGGAACTAGTGTAAATAAGTGTTTTAATTTGATTAGTTGATTACTTGTGTTTGACACGACAAACCGGACAACACATAACTGATTTACAGTCAACAACAGTATGATTGAAAGAGCAGTTTTGCCACAGCTATAACAACAGACGCACATACCGATTTGTGCAGGTATAAACCAGGACCTTCTCTCAGATAATACTAAATGAAAGATAAGTGTATTACGTATAGATTCATTGTTAATATTCAATGTGATGATGTAATGAACAACGACAGCCCAAGAGTCCCTTCCCTTTCCTGGTGACTCTCACAACTTCGCATATCCTTGAAACAATAAGTAATAAAATTAAAAAAAATACTCTATTATATATATTGATAAATTTATTAGGGTAACTAATTTTTTAAGACAATGACTATTACGTGATCTTTTAGATTGTCTTTATTAATAAATATATGGTGAAGGTTTTGTCAATTTGTTTTTATTTTCTGTGCCCTATTCCCTGTGCCACTAAACATGATTTATAGTTTTAGTTATAGTTATGGAAAACTATAATAATTTAGTTTATTTATATGCTCGATACAGCTGCACATATTATTTTACTAAGCCTATCAGTTTTTTTGTGTTTTAGGGGGTAAATTTTTGTAAGTAGGATATTTAGTAAAAGAGGATAGTTATCATCTCCATCTGTTTATTAAGAACATTGTTAGACCACAATGATATCTTAGCTATAGAATGATAAAACTCTGTTTACACGAAAACAAAAGTGCTGTGCAACAATAAAATAAAAATACATAACATTTTACCCACAGGACAAAGTCGCTGGTCTGATATTAATATTTAAATTATTTGAGATAAATTAAATGCATACACGCAACTTGCAACAACCAGGCACAGTGAAGAAAGGTTTGTACCGCGTCTTACACGA
Source organism: Phthorimaea operculella (assembly GCA_024500475.1). Taxonomy (NCBI): domain Eukaryota; kingdom Metazoa; phylum Arthropoda; class Insecta; order Lepidoptera; family Gelechiidae; genus Phthorimaea; species Phthorimaea operculella. The sequence goes on from JANFCV010000201.1 coordinate 655,925, forward strand.
CTAAACATGCCACTCAATTGAGCATGCATTGCAACGAAAATCAAAAAACATATTGCTTTTACTATTTTGGTACCTGAGTAGGCATAAAGATCCTCATATAAATATGCAAATACATTTTATAACTCTTAGAAAATAATACGTGTTAAAACATTCAGGTAAGCCCGGTACGAACCTTCTTTTCCTGTGTCAAAGGTGAAAGAAATACAAACTAGATGACACCTATCGATTATGTATTGAAACTTTGGTTTTGCAAATACCTTCAACAAAGTTGTGATGATATTGCATTATCAACAAATAACCTTACAAGACACTTGAATAGAACAGATTGTGATAAGTACACATATCCTGAAGGCGAGGTAAAAAGATTATCTCGTACTACGTATACTTATATAATAAAAAAATGGGTTACGACACGACACATTGACAAATGATTCTAATATTTAAACTAGGTATTTTTTAATTATTATACAAATGGACGTAGCAATTATACATACATATTATCATTATTTGAACAATATTTTCACTTTTTACTAACACGAGTTCTAGATACTTAAAAGTATAAAAATTAGGCAGTGTATTTATATGAAAGAAAAAATGGTTAAGTTAACCGATAAGTATACATAATAATAATGAAAAACAAAGGTCAACATATTCTAATCTCAAATATAGTATTTTTACGTATAAAACGATAGTTTTCAATACACAGTCAAAAGCATGGAGTTTTAAAAAATAACCGAATATTTAAAAACGCAAAATAAATGTGAAATAAAGGACGAATTAGCATCGACACTCCTAAAACTCATGTTATAGTTTGCACCCAGTGCAAAATCACTTCAATTTCAACTAAATAGCTCTAATGTTTCAAGAAAACTTCATCTAATGGACTAAATACATAAATATAGAATTGGTGTCAGTCATTCATGTAAGATCAGTGGTAATTTATGCACGACACGATCAGTATAATGTTATGCTTTGTGCTGGCAGCTGACATAATAATTTTACACAAATGAGGAATGTATAACAATCTTCTCCCAGGTCTGTTATTTGAATATGTTGTACGTAAACAAGTGATACGTGATATGACGAACCGTGGTTCTAACTGAGCTACGTAGGTTATGACCGGCGACGACAAAAGTGAAGTAAAACTTACCAAAAGATATTTAAATTTGAGAAGTCGTAATGCGTCACTAAACAATTTCTCACGCTAACTTATGAACAAATCTGTTTATAAGGTTTCGATTTTCTTTTGATTAAGTAGCGATAAGCCGGACAAAAACTATGTTGTACAATTCAATAAATGTTGCTGCATTCAGAAGAGTAACAATTATAATACAGTCTGAAAAAATCCCTGCCTTTTTTGTATTGTTCATGTGATCGGGAGAGAATGTACCTATATTTCATTACTACGTAACATTCATTAGTTCGTTTTTCGACTGAATATTCCACACGATTTGATGATGGAACTGTGTGATGACAAAGTAGTGATAGTTACATAGTTACCACTGATCCCGCCGTACTACCTCCGCCGCATCGCATCGCGGTCGCGGCGCACAGACGCGTTTGTGCTGCGTCACTCCAATTTAACCACCTTCTTGCCTTTTACGATGGTCGGCTTGTTCTTCAGCAAGCCTTTTCTCCTTTTAGACGTCTGTGGACGAACGGTATTGTAAGTAGTGTGTTGAGAGAATTGTATGCCACTCAACGCCAGCAAAGGGTAGAGTCTTAAATAAATAAATGATCATCTCGCTGCGCTCAGTAGACGGAGTCGGCGTACTTGTAAAAATGACTCAATCAAACATATGCCAGAGTCGTCGTGCCATGTTACATCTGACAGTTCCCCAATTACCTCTATTTTAAAAATGCACCTCGAGCTGTCATAATTCATAGTTTGAAGTAAACATTGCAAATAGACAATTATACAATTTTTGGCAAGTTTTTCTTGACGGTGCCTTTGGGTAGTGCTCGATATACCGAGCGCAGCGAGGCAATCATTTATCTAGGGGTAAACAGAAAATTTATGCTTTGCAAGTCTATCTACTTTAAGACGCCTCCCCAGGCAACGATTCATAACTCGATAAAATCGGTGTTTATCGCAAATCCGCTGGTCAAAATAAACGTTTAACATCACTGAAACATTCTTTACCAATACGATGTTCTGTAAAAATAGTCTTCAATATCTGTACTTGAATAGCGGATTTTCAATAAATTAAGGTTTTATTGACTTATAAATTTTAAGTGATGTGATGAAGGCAGCACCTAGCTTAGGATGGCGTCTAAATCAGGGATTTTAAAGCTGGGTATAATGATTAAACACAAAATGATACATACACAATCAAAATAAACAGTTTCCCAAAAGTATACAGCTATTTTACTGCTACTATTATTGAAATCATACGTACAGGTTATAAAATACACACACTTAATGACGGCTTAAATATTTCTGAAAAACCAGAAAAGTTTATGAAGTCTTGGCTTTCAAATCGGACTGGAGTTATAATGATTTATTAGTTAGTGGTAATATAGGAAATGATAGGTTTATAAAAGGATCATGCGAGTTCGTAAAGTTATCTTACATGTTACTCCAATATGATTAAAATTTTCTCTTTCTGGCTCATTCACATAAAAATTTACACATTTGCCAGAAAATGTTTTAATACGGATTCTTCCCAAGGTACAGCCCGTATAATAGTTTCGATTCCACATTATAGCAGTAGCAGGCATAATATCTCAAACCAAAATAGCACTGTCACTTCTATTTGAAGAGGCTTAGATAAATAACGACTAAAATTGTTTAACATTTTATGGATTTTACTATGAGGTAGATAGAGTATGATAGTAATCCCTTTCTAAAGCTATTTAACAGAAAATAGACATTATGTAGATATTAAACTGTAACGAGGAATCAAGACTAGGTAACCGGGACATTTTAAAACATCAAACACATTGCCATTTATGCAAACCTTCCACAATCAATCGCTGGTTTGATTTATCGATAGCCTTTCCTTCAATTCATTTCGAATGGTCTCCAGCCAATCTTCTGGCAGGTTCTTCATAGTCTTAAGAATATTTCTATAAAGATCATCCGTGCGATCGTCGCTTATGTTATTCAATTCGCTTTGGCTGTTAGATGTGGTTGACATCTGTGCAAAGAAAACTTTGATGTAGTCAGAATCTTTTTATTGTGCCAAACAGTGCCGGATCTGTTCTTGAATGGTATAGTAATACTATTTCATGTAAATCGTAGCTGGCAATAAAAAACATTTTGTATTTATTATTAAGTAAGGCGTCGTCGATACGTAGTTATGTCGAGTGTTCATAGCCTTTCCTGATGAATCACGCAATATTTTTCAATTCAACAAAGAATTGTAATCCAGCACTGATGGAATTCAAACAAATATTGACATTTATTACGACAATTATTCAGCCAACACATCGTGCAACCAGATCACACTGAATGTAGGTATAAGGAAGGACAATCAGCCATCGAATATTGTTTGATTCCGAAGCTGATCTTAGCGCAGTGGAAGCAAATTAAAGTTATCTTAAAATCTAAAACTAAATGGTCGATCAGCCTCGGAACAACATTTGACTACGATTCGTAGTGCTCTTTACTATAGCTAAATAAAATAAATTTAATGAGAGAATTTTGTTCCGGAAAGTTTCCGGCCGAGAAATTCTTGTTTCCAAAATCTACTTAAACAGGGCCCAGCAACGAATTGCTTACCGAGCGAACGATGACGCCGTTTCTTTGTGAGTTTAAGTATGACAGGAATCAGGTATTCAGGATATTTGAGGAGGACAGGAATAGGGAATAACCTAAACTCACGGCACCGGAACATCCGCTCGTTCTCGAACTCCTTTCCTCCAATTTGCACTATAGTTCACAGTTCGACATCACATAATGTTTTTTAACACAAAATAACTAAAAGATTTCTCTCCGAATGAGAAATCGGCCCCGTTGGCCTCAATCATTTATAATTAAAATACGTAGCTATCGGCAGCCACGACGCGAGCCAACGAAAAGTGAGGTTATATTTTGCCGGCGGTCGCGTGACTCTCAATCAAAGCGCCGGAACCAAAATCACTTGGTTCACTTCCCCACCGAACAGGAAAACCACACGAGAAAACCGAAAGCACACTAAATTACACCATTTATAATTAAAATTCGCATCAACGATGCGGGCGACGGCAGAGGACGTGACAATGACAGAGCAGTGTTGCCAGCACCGCGCGCCCATTTTATACGAAAACTAAACATTCACCCGCCCCGGACCGACCCATCGGTCCGCTCTATGCATGGCAGGCGTGATAATGTAGCTACTGCTCGCTTAAGGACTGAATCCCCCACCTGAACTTCTGCAACTCGAGGAGTGCCATCACTACCCGGAAACAGGTTGAGAATGCGCCCCGGCGCCAACGCAGTGGCGGTAGGTTGGCATCCTTAACCAGAACGAGATCCCCAATGCAGGGGTTCAGTCCTGTCCGTCCACTTAAGGCGTTGCTGCAGAATGTGCAAGTACTCAAGCGACCAACGCTTCCAAAAGTTTTGAGTCATTTGCTGCAACAACTGATAACGCGACAAACGATTGCTATTCACCTCCGTATAGGGATATTCCGGCAAGGCGTTAAGTGGGCGGCCAATTAAGAAATGCCCTGGCGTCAGGGCCTCTAAATCATTTGGGTCTGAGCTGAGCGGACACAAAGGACGCGAATTGAGTACAGCCTCAATTTTACAAAACACGGTCGCCAGCTCCTCGAAAGTCAAAATTGTTAACCCTACAACGCGCAACAAATGCGTCTTAGCGGACTTTACAACCGCTTCAAAAATACCACCCCAGTGAGGGCACGCTGGTGGATCGAACACCCAGGTAATGCCCTGACGGGAGAGGCCCGTGCTGATGGCTTCTTCGTTCTCCCTTAAGAACGTTACAATTTCCTTCATACACCGATCAGCACCCTTAAAGTTGGTACCACAATCCGACCTGATCAGCGCTGGTCGCCCTCGTCGCGACGTAAATCTCTCCAGCGCTGCCAAAAGGCCTCCGTAGATAGGTCGGCCACGAGCTCCAAGTGGACGGCCTTGGTGGCTAGGCACACGAACACGCACAAGTACGCCTTGATAGACTTTGCGTTCCGTAGGCGTGATGCCTTTACCATGAAAGGGCCTGCAAAATCCGTTCCCACACCTGCAAACGTCCAGGCCTCCGTCACCCGGTCCGGTGGGAGATCTCCCATCTGTGGCTGCATTGTGGCTGCCTTCAAGCGGTAACAAGGCAAGCACCTAAACACAACGCTACGTACCGTTCGTCGTCCCGATAAGATCCAGAACTCGCGCTGTAGGATGGCCAATAGCGCATTACAGCCCGCGTGCGAGTTTTTCTCATGACGATCCCTGACTAAGAGCTCAACTAAGGGTCCCCTTTTGGAAGTAACAGTGGATGCCGGGCCGAAAAGGGCAGGCTAGCGTTCGAAGTCTGCCTCCAACCCTGAGCATACCTTGCTCATCCAGGAATGGGTTGAGGCGCACAATTCCTCCCTTCAGCTTTCCACGTCCATCCCTGAGCAGCCTGACCTCCTCTTCAAAATGTTCCGCCTGGACGACTCTAACCAATGAGCATAGAGCCGCATTCCGCTCCGCAGGCGAGAGGACAGGTGTAAAGTTCCGTTCTGCTTGAGGCTTCCTGCAGTTGTTCACGAACCGCTTGATCCAACCTGTCACCCCAAGAAGCTTGTCGAGGAGCTATACCGTTCCAGCAAGAAAGCTGGGTTAGGCTTCGGTACGAGTTGCCCCACGTTCACTCGCAAACCTCGATCAGGTGGCCCAAGCGGCGCCCTGCACTCGTTGAATGGCCATTCCTGCGGCGACTCAGTCAGCCATTGAGGTCCCCACCACAGTGGGTGACTCACCAAATCAGGTGCCCTGCACCCGCGCGAAGCGCAGTCCGCTGGGTTCCATTCTCCCGGTACGTGCCTCCACACTAACGGAGTTTCCGACCCCGTAATCTGTGACACCCGATTTGCCACGAAAACCTCAAGTGTATGTACCGACGTCTGCAACCAGCACAGAACTATCCGACTGTCAGTCCACGCGTACACCGTTTCATCCAAGTTGATGGTACCACGCAGATTGCAGGTTACATGATTTAGCAAGCGCGCTAGAAGAGCTGCCCTGCCAATTCCAATTTGGGGATGGTCCATCTAGTTCTGACTGGTGCCACCTTACTTTTGGCCATAACCAGACGCACGTGCACAGTTCCCGTTGAACTTGCTGTCCGAAGGTATACAGCTGCCGCGTACCCTCGCTCCGAGGCGTCACAAAACCCATGTAGGGTAGCCTTACATCCCACCGATGGGACTAACTTGCGGGGTATCGCGATGTGCACAATCCCTGGTAAGGTGGTCACAAACTTGAGCCAATCCTTCAACAACTCTCCGGAGAGTTGGTCGTCCCATCCTAAGTTGGCTAGCCACAACCTTTGTAAAAAGAACTTCGCCATGAAAGTAACCGGGGCGATCCATCCGCTAGGATCGAACGTTCTAGCGTTTGTCGACAGTACCGACCGCTTAGTCCAAGTTTTCTCCAACAGGTCGGGCTCGATCTTGTACGTGAATACGTCATGCGTTGGCCTATATTGCACCCCGAGGATGCCCAACGTGTTTGGATTGTCCGGGTTCTCAAAGAGGTGCGGGTCCTGATGGAACTCGCCTGGCAAACCGGCCAGGAGCTCTGGGCAACTGGACAACCATTTCCGCAACTCGTAACCTCCTGAACCCATGATCGCGATCAACTCGTCTCGTAGAATTAGCGCCTGCTCCACGCTATCAGCACCCGTGCAGATATCGTCCACGTAGACGTCGCGATCCAGTACTGCTGCGGCTCGAGGATATCTTACCCTTTCCTGTGCGGCCAACTCTCGCAGCGTACGTACTGCCAAATACGGACTTGGCTTAAGTCCATACGTCACCGTGTTAAGTTCGTATGTGACCATCGGCTCATCTGGGCTCTCACGCCACAAAATCAGCTGATACCGACGGTCATCCGGATGTATCATGGTTTGGCGAAACATCATTTTGACGTCTGCGACGAACGCTACCTGGTGTAACCGAAAGTCTGTGAGAATGTCCACAATGTCCCGGTTCAATTTAGGACCCGCGTGCAAACATTGGTTCACAGACACACCATTCGAGGTAGGAGCAGAACCGTCAAACACCACCCGTATTTTCGCCTCAGGTGACTTCAAGACAGCCAGGTGTGGAATGTAATAATGCTCGACACACCTCCAATCCAGGCTGGACACCGACATGTGGCCCAATTGAATATATTCCCGCATGAATTCTATATACTTCTGCCGAAGTGCTGGGTCTCGCCTCATCTTCCGCTCCATTCCGAGTAGTCTCCGTTCCGCGAGCTGTCGCGAACTACCTAAAGCGGGGCGGTTTGGGAGAAAAGGTAGCCTGGTCACGAATCTGCCTGACGGGCATCTCGCAGTGTTGTATTGATAGAACAACTCGCACTCGTCATCCTCTGGCTTCCGTCTGTCCGCCGTGGGCGGCTCTTCAGACTCCCAAAACCTCTGCAGCACCTCTGACAGCACACTACCATAGAGGACCGGATCCCCTTCTGGTAGGTCCTGAGGTCTCCAAACTGGGCCGAAAACAACATACCCCTGTGGTATCTACGGCCACCAAACCAGTTTCCTGGAGTACCTTCTTCCTACCGCACCATAATCTCCGAGGACGTCTGACCCGAGAAGTACGTCCACCGTACCAGGAGTATCAAAATCAGGATCAGCTAACTCCAACCCTGTGGTTAACCCTCGTACCGTTGGTGGTAACCTAACCTGAGGAGTTTCCCAACCACTTCATCCAGCACCACGGCTGAGACTTGATAGCTGACCCTGTACATGTGCTACCTAATGCGAACTCAAAGTTCGTCTGACCCCGAATGTCAGGCACATTTAGGCCCCGATGCCTACAGCTTCATCCTCACTTGGCCGTACATTTAGGCCTAGCCTACTCACCAGCTTACTCGATACAATACATCCCTGAGCCCCTGTATCCAGTAGGGCTCTTACTTGAATGGTCCGGCCACCGTATCCCCATACCCAAATCTTAGCCGTTGGCAAAAGTACCGTGATTGGACGGGGAGCCGAAGCTGATGAGTAGGCGGCGATTACCTAGCGGGAATCTAAACGCGGTGAGGCCGCGTCCCGCGGGGTATCCTCACTACCCAAACCTGTGTATGGGTCCCACTCCTGCTGGTAGGGGGGTCTGCCCATAAAGGCCATGGCTGGAGTTCTATAGTACCCCGACGGCAAACGTCCGTACCGAGGTTGCGCCTGTAGCCGCGGGTACTCAGGCATAGGCGGGGGCATGCGTGGGTCTTGAGACCCAACCAGGTGGCTCAAGCCCGCAGAATACTGCATGTACCCTGGTGGCTGCCTAGTGCTCCCCTGACACCCGCCCGTTGAATCCCGTACCTGGGATGGGTGTCCTTGGCCACGTTCCTGTGCCGCTCTTCCCCAATCCGGCACCTGCTGCCGTGGTGGGGATCGTCCCCACGTCCTTGGGTAAGTGGGCTCCGTCTGTTGACGTCCCCCTGCCTGTCCCTGTGACCGATGCGGAGGTGGGCTCCTCCTTGGAGGGTGGGAGCGTTGCTCCTCCCTTGGTGGGCAGGCTCCTTCGCTGATCCGATCCAGCGCTGCCCCGGCGCCTCCGGAGCGATTCATGCAGAGCAGCGGATGGTGTGCACCCTGGCAGTACCTACAGTTGGTGCTTGAAGGGCACTCGCACCTGATGCGGCCCCAGGCACCGAAAACACCAACGCCTCTGCTGTGCCACACCCCGTCTCCTCTGAACCCGCTGCGCAGCAAACTCCTGACACGCTGCCACCCCGTGGCCTGTCTCCCTGCAGTAGGCACACCCTGATTCCAATGCGGTGTTGTACCGCCTGGGTTGCCCACTGTTGCCTCCTCGCGCCGGTGCACCCGGCCGTTCCGGGTGGCGAGGGCAGAGGTCTCCTTGCGAGGGCTTCACCAGCCTGGACGTCCACTCGCCTGCTTTCGGCCTCGAGGAACGACTTCAGATCCTCGTAGGTCGGGAGGTGGTCCGAGGACTTGCCCCATGTAGCTGCTCGAATCGAGCGACCATTTCGCTCGGCAGGCGGCGAAGCACTGTGTGGACCAAGATATAACCGTAGCCCGCCACTGGCAAACCCTGTCGCTCTAGTGCGCTGACCGCGACACTGACTGGGTGGAAGATTTTCTCGCGGAGGTCCGTACCTCGCGTTATGGTTGGTATTGACAGCCACTGGTCTAACAGCCTGTCTACAATCAGGCGCTTGTTTCGATACCGGTCGGTAAGGATCTTCCACGCCACCTCATAATTGCTATCCGAGACAGCCAAATGCGTCAGCAATTCATGAGGCTCTCCATGTAGCCTGGACATCAGCTGAGCCATCTTGTACGCCGGCGTTATGTCCGTCCGTGTGTGGACCACACTGCTATACAGGTCCTCAAACGCCGGCCAGTCGGCGTAATCGCCTGCAAAGACTGGAACCGTAACAGGCGGAAGAGGCACCTGTAATCCTTGTCCCACTTTACCACGGAATGGCTTTTCCTTTCCGTCACGTCGCCTAGATATGTCCGCAGCTGCCTGCGCAATGTCCTGTGCCAGCTCCAAGCACTGGCTTACATCGCCCTCAACCAGCTCCTTATCTTCAGGGTTAGGAGCTTCCTCAAGGAGCATGAGGCACTCTGTGAGGTGTTCCGACACAACCCGAACCCGTTCATCTGCCTGTAGTGCACTTTTCAAGAGCGCGTCCTCCCGGTCCTCGCGGCCGATCATTGCCGCTGTGGTAGTAAACCACCTTAATTCTGTCTTTATAGCAGCCTTATACCTGGCGATCGAGGAGCCATGGTACCAACTTTTACACACTCGACTTAATAAAACGAAAACCAATAAACAAATACCACAAAATAAATGTTAGTTGACTGGCCTAGACCTTACCGATAAGGTACCGTTCACTAGGCAAACAATACAGTCACAAAAAAAAACCGAAACAATATTTTCCAAAATTAATAAAATATGTGGGTAATATAAAAAACACGCTTAATACTAAATTACGGCTAACTATGTTGCAATAAAGCAACCACGCTCTGCTACCATAAAATGTTTGATTCCGAAGCTGATCTTAGCGCAGTGGAAGCAAATTAAAGTTATCTTAAAATCTAAAACTAAATGGTCGATCAGCCTCGGAACAACATTTGACTACGATTCGTAGTGCTCTTTACTATAGCTAAATAAAATAAATTTAATGAGAGAATTTTGTTCCGGAAAGTTTCCGGCCGAGAAATTCTTGTTTCCAAAATCTACTTAAACAGGGCCCAGCAACGAATTGCTTACCGAGCGAACGATGACGCCGTTTCTTTGTGAGTTTAAGTATGACAGGAATCAGGTATTCAGGATATTTGAGGAGGACAGGAATAGGGAATAACCTAAACTCACGGCACCGGAACATCCGCTCGTTCTCGAACTCCTTTCCTCCAATTTGCACTATAGTTCACAGTTCGACATCACATAATGTTTTTTAACACAAAATAACTAAAAGATTTCTCTCCGAATGAGAAATCGGCCCCGTTGGCCTCCAATCATTTATAATTAAAATACGTAGCTATCGGCAGCCACGACGCGAGCCAACGAAAAGTGAGGTTATATTTTGCCGGCGGTCGCGTGACTCTCAATCAAAGCGCCGGAACCAAAATCACTTGGTTCACTTCCCCACCGAACAGGGAAAACCACACGAGAAAACCGAAAGCACACTAAATTACACCATTTATAATTAAAATTCGCATCAACGATGCGGGCGACGGCAGAGGACGTGACAATGACAGAGCAGTGTTGCCAGCACCGCGCGCCCATTTTATACGAAAACTAAACAAATATTTTACATTGAAGGGAAGGTTTGCAGGGCACATTAAAACAAAAATAAGTTTTTAAACAGAGTAACATGTAAGGTTCCTTTTCAGTTATGAAGACGTATTAGGGAAACAGGTAACGAGATACTTCTATTTCAAAAACGTTTTTCTACTATACCAGGGGATAATGCAGACTTAAATTGACCACACAATATAGCATAAACATCAAAATAACAAAGAAAGCCATGCATTTATATAATAAATCTCGTGCATAACGAATATGCCTTTTCGGATGTCAATATCTAAGGCTCATTTTTGTCCACAGTGCATCAAATCAACAGCAGTGCTGAATTTACAATGAAAACAAAATTTGTAGACACATTTATTGATACACGTGTCGACGCATTTTGTTAATTTTAGTCCGAAGCAAAAGAAAACAAGGGACGAAAAGCCCAAACTAAGCAAACGTTCCCAAAACGTTTTATCCCTTTAGGTGCATAATGTCCATTTTGCAAAATGTCCAGTGGTGAAAAAATGTCCAGTTTGCATAATGTCCAGTTTGCAAAATGTCCAGTATGCAAAATATCCAGTTTGTAAAATGTCCAGTTTGCAAAATGTCCAATTGCAAAATGTACAGTTTGAAGATTATCTAATTTGAAAAATGTCCAGTTTGCAAAAGTACAATTAGCAAAATTAAGGGGTGAGTTCAGACTATGAAACCGAACAACTTTCCCCAAAACACATGGGTCAGTGAAACAGTATTTCATATAAACTGGACTTATTGCGAACTGGACATTTTGCAAACTGGACTTTTTGCAATTGGACATTTTGCAAACTGGACATTTTACAAACTGGACATTATGCAAACTGGACATTTTTTCACCACTGGACATTATGCACCTAAAGGGTTTTATCTTGTAATTTTTTATCGGTGACCTATCCAAAATCATTTCTGAGAAAATATTCTTGCAGAAGCGGCTAAATATCAACGATAACCAATCTTTACAATTTTATGAAGCACAAATAAACAAACATTCAAGAAAAATAAAATTTGAGGCCAAATCACGTTTTCAATTTAAACAAATGAACTTTAGCTCCACAAAAAGCGAAAAGACACGAGCTACTACACAAAAGAAACACGAATATTTATATTTCAATCAATATTTCGTACCATTGGATCTCCTCCTAACGAATTCTGGAATGGGATAAATAAAAAGGTCCATTTTTAGTTCTTGTTAGTCACAAAAAATCAAATAAAATCACTCTAGGTATTAGTACAAATAATGGTCTCAATTCGGTAACTTCTCGAATAAGCGCAGTCACTATCCGTCGAAATAGGTTTAGAAAAGGACAGTTTTAGACGCGATTGTGATCTACATTCCTTTTCTGAATCTATTTGTCAGTATGTGACAGCGCTATTCTAAGTTATGATAAGAATTTCCCGAATCGACACGATATTTTAGTTTATTATAAATTAAGGTGTTTGGATATTCTTACCTTTTTGGAGAGGGAATTACTAGTAGGAACCGTCCTCTTGGAAATAGGTAAGCGAGGACGGTTGAACTCATCCGGCTTTTTCACCCTGGAAAAATATCATAATTAACACATAGTTTAATAGACTAGATCAACGGAAAATAACATCTATAAAACATATGTTTTGACATCATCTAAGACAGCTGCGATCAGCAAGCTGATAATGTGGGCTGTGCAGTATAGCTTGTTAAACCGAGCATCGTGTGAGTCGGAAAAGGTAAGGCCTCCTTACAGTTGGACCAAAGATCTTGATCGGATTTACACAGGCGAATTTGTTGCTCGGCGACTCACGGATATCTCGTTCTTTCCCACGTGGGTGAAAAACTTCCGATTTGTCGGACAAAGCCAGTCTGACGCACGTTAAGGTCGGTAAGCCTTGCAGTTTTTTACATTATCGTGGTCGAAAGCGACGTTGTAGGAAGGCCTATATTCAACAGTGGGCTTGACGTCTTGATAACATCATAATACCGTATGGCAATCCTTGCTCATACGTCTATATCAAGAGTTTTCAGACAGCAATCTGCGTCAGGAATATAGTTGTAGTACATCGATGTGGTATTCTGATTACCTGTATATCCTGACGAGCCAGTGCTCGGTGGTGTAAGCCTCCTCGAGGTACGTGAGTTTGAAGCCGCGGTTGCCAACATTGCGCTCTATGTACCTACGGCAGTGACTAGATGTCTCTCGGGAGTTGACAATGACGCTGATGATCTGATTACCTGTATATCCTGAATTACCTGTATATCCTGAATTACATGTATATCCCGAATTTCCTGTTATCCCGAATGGTCAGTATATCCTGAATTACCAGTATATCCTGAATTACCTGTATATCCTGACGAGCCAGTGCTCGGTGGTGTAAGCCTCCTCGAGGTACGTGAGTTTGAATCCGCGGTTGCCGGGCAGCGCGTTGCGCGTCCGGTCGTACCCGGCTGGACTTCCGCCGCTGTCGTACCTAAAACATTAACCTCTTGAATACCACTGGCTGGATATCGGGTCAGCGAGAAAAATGCCTCTTTGTACCACTGACTCGATATCAGGTCGCTCATTCCCAATACGTCTCAAAACGCTTGGGAAATAGCGGTTTTTGACATTTCGAAGTACTGGGATGGGGAAGGTTAAATAAATAATATGTAAAAATTATAGGAAATATGCTCCTCATCAAAAAAGTCGAGACAGTTTCGTTTTCATAGTTAAACTATGAAATCTATGTAATTAAAAGTTGATTTCAAAATATTGACATTATGATTTAGAAACCTCGTAATACGCACTATTGAACGATATAAGATATTTATTCCTGAATAAACATGTATCTCAGATGATTCGTACAAAACGTAAACTTAGAAGTGTATTTTAAGGATGAAACAATACTTTAAACTAAATACTTTTTAAGCAAAATTCCCCAAAAAAACATAGATTGGGTACAAACTATGAAGTCCTTTTTATGTTTATGATCATAACCGATGTTCCTTGGAGAAATGGTTTCAGTATAATCGGATTAGTTGCTCTTTCTACCGGGAGTTACAAAAAGGGTATAACAATGGATGGATGGCAAAGTACTCATGAAATTCAAAAACTTTCTCGGTGGAACATGGGACGAAATATAAAAAAAAATATTGGTCCTCCCATAGTCAATCAATCAGTTGATCGGCGATTTTGTATGGGAGGTTATTTTTTTATATTTGGACCAATGTTCTATGGGAAAAGTTGTTCAGTTTCGGCTTATACTCTTTTTATTGCTAACTGTATATCAATTTTGCGGTCTAAAGTTTAATAATAGATAAATTTTAAATACAGGAGGTAAAAACAGCGATCTTGTAAATCAAATCATATCAATCATAAGAATAATACAATTCAATTCAGAAGTATTTCAAAGCACCAACTTACCGATAATATGATAACTTATACATGAGACAATTTAACATCGTCTTAGATCCCTCTGAATCTATTCTATATTCTCCTCTCTCTGTGAAATAGTCGGCTTCCTAAAAATATAAAAAATATATTAAACCTTGCTTCAAAACTAAACTTCATCATTTACTAATTCGTATCCCACTTCTGATATGACACCATACATACAGTGGTTATATATATAGTATGACTGCCTACCGCGCAGAAGGTTCCGGATCCAATTCCAGGTGGGGTCACTCACAAAGTTGATATTATCACTATGTGAATTTGTTCCCAGTCTGGTTAGGACATTGCAGGCGGAACCACCTGATTTTCCGAAAAGCAAGATGGTTCCGTACTTCGGGTGGGCACGTTAAGCCTTCGGTCCCGGTTGCTGTCTATGATGGCGGTCGTTACACAACCATGTCAGAGGCCTGCTACATGCAGAAGGCGGTTGAAAAACTGTGACACCAGGGTTCATCGGGTCGTTGAACGACTCGGTGTCACACACGAAGAAAGAGAGACACCATATATAACAATTTTCACTCTCACAAAAACCAACTAAAGTGTTGGGAAGGTCTCAACTACTTTCTTATTTTCTTATTGTCAGGGGACAATCTTATTATTTTTCTATTCCAAACAATAAAACAAAGGTACTGTATCAAAAATCCACTCACATGTATATCCTTAGGATGCTCTCCTTCGGCAATCCTGACCATCCATATGAACTTGTTGATATCGTCCCCAGAATACCCGATAGCGCCGCCAAAGATCACCAACACGTAGTCCACGTCCAGAGCCGTCATTATGTCGTAGGCCGCGCTTTCGTTGCTTGCCATGGCCTTGCCTACCAGCGCTATGTGGGAATTGTTCCACGTGTTGTTGTCCACTAAGGTCGTTCTGTTGCCCATGCCGGCGATCTGAAAGGGAGAGATCAATATTCTTGTAGGTAGAAAATCAATGCATGAGGAATTTTGCACTAAAAACGGAATGGTTTATTATGTTGTGAAGAAAGTATGTAAGAGACAGTCCTCCGAAAACTGATACGATGCATTCAGACCACGGAAAAAAACATATGTCCCTTCGAAACAAATTTCAGGAAACGTATAAAAATAACTATTGTTCGTAATAAATGCAGTCGGACAATCGACAATTTTTTAGAAAAAATGGGTGTGATATTATTACATAGTTCTTTGTCATTTCCTGTCATTTTTCCTAGGGGAAGTTGATGGCTTGCTGCTGCTTTCCCCTAGGAAAGCTGTTATATCGGTTACTACCAGTATTCGCAGGGCTGTCTTTTACACACGGTATATTTAATTAGAATATATGTGGTATTTACCTGGTATCCATAATCCCACCAAGACATAACTCTCGCGTCCTCAGCGGTGTTTTGAGCCAGCCACCCGTAAGCTTCTCTGAAATCGTCTAGGATTCTTCGTGACCTACAAATTACATAAATAAATAATTATATTACAAAAGAAACTGAACAAAAAATGGTCATAGATTACAAGTGTAAAAAATACTCAAGCTCTAGTCACAAAAGGTATAGCCCGTAAACGCGGCGATTGTAACATTTCTTGGATTACGCCAATACATACAGGGGATATTCGTCTTATGAAGGCGGGTATTCATTGGGGACAAAATCCCAGAACTTTGTATATAACACAAAGCTCCCAACAAATGTTCCCAATGTGGACGTATTTTGAACAATGTCCCCGAACAAAGTTCCCGAAAAAAAGCGTACACGTTGGGGACATTGTCCATACATATACATTGTATATGATACAAAGTATCTGGGATTTTGTCCCCAATGAATACCTGGATTAAAGCCCAAGGCACCACAATCGGCCATGCAGCAGAGAGTCCTTATAATTTACAACATAATACTCACCCGTCATTTCCATAGCTGGCCAGTACAATACTAGGGCTGGAGTACGCATTGGAAGTAGCCCAGGTGCAGTGTACGCTGAACAGCATCAGTAGTATCATGAAGGCAATCAGTACTCCAGAACGAACGTTCATTCCGAGGCCGGTGTCCGCGGGTTGAGGTGGGGGAGACGCAGAGCGCTTCTTCACTTTGCCCGCCTGCGGAGGTTACAATACGGCATTGTAGTGTGGGGTCAAACAGCTGACATAGATCGCGCGTCAGATTTTAGTGTTAAGCTTGTAGCGCGTAGCAATGATTTATGGTATCGTAAGACTCGAAATTAAACTTTATGATTAGATAGATTAATTTTATTTTTAAGAATTTTGGTTCATTTCTTGTTCCCTTGTTTGATTTCGGCTGTGGTTATCGTAAGAATATTCAAATACGTAGGTAATATTTTTTCATATTTAAGTCTTTGAAACGTAATCAAACACGAAAAAACGTGTCACGAAAGTCTAACTTTCCGATCATAGAAAAAAATATGAGCGTTACAATAGGCCATATTTGACAGCTGCCAGACCCATACTACAATACGTCATGTTAACACAGACAAAAATAACTTATTTCATAGCATTAACACGATTTTGACAGCTGTCAAATAGGGCCTATACGAACGCCTGTACTATAATAAAATAGGATGTCAACGCACCTTGTCATACAAGTTCTTGGACTCGTCGCTCTCCACGGGCGGCGCAGGTACATCGTCTTCCCTCAGCACCAACTCCAATAGAATAGAGAATGCGATTCCAGCCAGCACGCAGACCACAGGAGTCAGCGTCAGCATGAGACGCACCATCACACCCGCGAAGTATACAGCGCTTAAGGCGTACAGGGCCACTGGAAAAGGAAGCAAGTGTGATTCCTGTGTCCCTCGCTATAGTTCGACAGACGGGACGGGACGGAGAATGGGGCTTTTTTGAGGGAGGCGGTGTCCCTTCCTCGCTACACCTCCCACTAGCCGCTGACATCTGGATACCTCGCCTTGCACCGTTTGTCACCCCTAGGACGAACCGCAAGCGAACTTGTTGGACTATGGATGATGGACGTGATACTTTAGAAGTTACAGCTGGAACAAATTATGGCTCAAAAACGCCCCTTTTAAAAACAAATATCTCAAGACAGAAACATTTTAGAGACTTTGTTTCAAAGTAACCTCCCCTTAGTTTTAAAAGACCTATTCAACGATACCCTACTCAATATTACAGGAGAAAAAAAATTTTTTTGCTCCCCTTTCACATGTATGAAATATTAAAAAAAAAAAACTCAGCATTTCTAAATTTGGGTCAACACGATCTATCTTCACACCAAATTTGATGATAGCTCTAAAACTGACGAAGTTATGAGGGCGCAGCATACAGACAGACAGACAGACTTGACGAAATGATAAGGGTTTCTAGTAGACTACGAAACCCTAAAAAAAACACCGCTAGTAATTTTTGCAAGATTTCCAAAACCCACAAATCACTTACCAAACACGCGTTCATCATTGATGTGCTTGATGCAGTACCACAAGCCCACGGGGAAGGTGCACACCAGCACGTGAAGGTCGAAGAAGAAGGAGGACCAGGTCGTCGGCTGGTGCTCCGACACCGACGCGATTATGGGGAGTCCAACCCTCACCTTAGACTGTAGTGGGTATGTAAGCAAGCCATAGAGTGCGCCAAAAAAGTTAGAACGGTTTGCAGTAGTCTGCACACAAACTCTCAGTTTGTCAGTATAGTGCGTTTCATCAAATGGTTCCTCTGTTGGTAGCTTTGTAAATGAGCGCCTTCTTATTTCGAACGGGTTATACGGCGACCATGTAAAGCCGCACGTAATATTATGGCCGCCGTAAAATCCGTCCGAATTAAGAAGGCGCTCATTCCAATGCTACCAACATGACGACAGAGGAACTATTTGATAAAACTTACTATAGCAGCCAGTGAAAGCACTATTGAACCTGTATAACTTCTCATGCATTTGACGTCTGTATCGAGGCTAGGGAGCAACTGCTTACGCTTTGATAGTACGCCGCGGGGCCTTATGCACTCTATAGCTTTCCTCTATATTCTCTAAGATAAGACCGTCACTTACCAAACACCCGTTCATCATTGATGTGCTTGATGCAGTACCACAAGCCCACGGGGAAGGTGCACACCAGCACGTGAAGGTCGAAGAAGAAGGAGGACCAGGTCGTCGGCTGGTGCTCCGACACCGACGCGATAATGGGGATATGAATCTTAGCGTAGCCCGTGTCCCACAGGGAGTAGAACCTGAAATTATTCGCTGATTGAATACACAAGTTTTTTAAGGCGGGTTCAGTATATGTGGCGCAGTGGTAGTGAGACTGCCTACGCCGCAGAAGGTCCCGGAAACGGTTTGCAGTTGATTACTCACAAAGTTGATATTTATCTATCACTTTGTAAATTTGTTCGCAGTCTGGTTGGGGCAGTAGGCTGAACCACATGATTGTCAAAAAAGCAAGGCCGTCGGTCCCGGTTGCTGCCTGTTATATATAACTTAGGCGGTGGTCGTAACACAACCATGTCAGAGACTTGTAGTAGTCGGTTGAAAAACTTCCACCAGGGTTGAAAACCAAAACGCGTACGTCTGAATCCGCCCTTAGTTAAAACACATTCCCAAGATACCGCATCGCAGGAAATTTCGACATTTTTGTGTTGTTAATCAATAACAAGCATTGTCGAAGTACACAAAAATGCATTTTTTTAGAATAGTGTGTCTTTTCATGCGGTTTTATTTATGTTTTTGTAAATTTCATCAAAATCAACCTTCTGAGGATCATCAGCTGTTTCCACTGTCTTTTGGGATTAAAACTATCTTGTCTCTGTCCCAACTGACAGGCTTAATAAGTGAAGACTGTTATAACATGCCAACCCTCCGAGGATCAGAAGCTGCTTCCACTGCCCTTTGGGGTTCAAACTGTCTTGTCACTGTCCCAACTGACTATTAACTTCCTACTAGACTGTTCTAACACTAGTCTATACTAACCGTCCGCTCCAAGGCGCGATGACTCCCGCGTAAGTGAGCAGCACGACCACTAGGAACACAGCAGCCGCTGCAGACAACCCTCCGAGGATCAACAGCTGCTTCCACTGACCTTTGGGGTTCAAACTGTGAGGTCACTGACCCAACTGATGTACCTTCCTACTGTAGAAACTGTTCTTACACTAGTCTATACTAACCGGCCGCTCCAAGGCGCGATGACTCCCGCGTAAGTGAGCAGCACGACCACTAGGAACACAGCAGCCGCTGCAGACAACCCTCCGAGGATCAACAGCTGCTTCCACTGCCCTTTGGGGTTCAAACTGTCTTGTCACTGACTAGTAACTTCCTACTAGATTGTTCTAACACTAGTCTATACTAACCGTCCGCTCCAAGGCGCGATGACTCCCGCGTAAGTGAGCAGCACGACCACTAGGAACACAGCAGCCGCTGCAGACAACCCTCCGAGGATCAACAGCTGCTTCCACTGCCCTTTGGGGTTCAAACTGTCTTGTCACTGACTAGTAACTTCCTACTAGATTGTTCTAACACTAGTCTATACTAACCGCCCGCTCCAAGGCGCGATGACTCCCGCGTTAGTGAGCAGCACGACCACTAGGAACACAGCAGCCGCTGCAGACAACCCTCCGAGGATCAAGAGTTGCTTCCACTGCCCTTTGGGGTTCAAACTGTGTGGTCTCTGACCCTACTGACAGGCTCAATATCTGTAGAGACTGTTCTAACACTAGTCTATACTAACCGTCCGCTCCAAGGCGCGATGACTCCCGCGTAAGTGAGCAGCACGACCACTAGGAACACAGCAGCTGCTGCAGACAACCCTCCGAGAATCAACAGCTGCTTCCACTGACCCTTAGGGGTTCAAACTGTGAGGTCACTAACCCAACTGACTAGTACTCCCTACTGTAGAGACAGTTCTAACACTAGTCTATACTAACCGTCCGCTCCAAGGCGCGATGACTCCCGCGTAAGTGAGCAGCACGACCACTAGGAACACAGCAGCCGCTGCAGACAGCCCTCCGAGGATCAACAGCTGCTTCCACTGACCCTTAGGGGTTCAAACTGTGAGGTCACTAACCCAACTGACTAGTACTCCCTACTGTAGAGACAGTTCTATCACTAGTCTATACTAACCGTCCGCTCCAAGGCGCGATGACTCCCGCGTAAGTGAGCAGCACGACCACTAGGAACACAGCAGCCGCTGCAGACAACCCTCCGAGGATCAACAGCTGCTTCCACTGACCCTTGGGGTTCAAACTGTGAAGGTACTTCAGCGCTCCGATCGCCATCAACAGGGCGAACACGCCTGAAACAATATCTTAGTTATGCCTGGATCGCACGTAATAGGAATAGTGGCGAGTCGAAAACTTTGGCGAATACTCTACTTGTTACGTGTTATCAAGGTATCAAAATCTCAGTCATGTCATGATTATCCTCTAAACTTTAGTATAGGCTAAAAGTTAGAACGCACGTCAGGGTATTTTTTGTAGTCTGTTATGTATTGTACCAGCAGCCTGCAGCGTGCCATAGGATCAAAAAAGGAGAAGAAGAAGAATTTTTTAAACACGCGTACAACGCGCGTCTAGTTTTTGTACTGAAGGCGACATTTTTTGTTTCAAATAGGTACAAAAGTTTTAAACATGTGTTACAGTAAGTGTATATTCTCAGATTGTAACCAAGATGTTATTCATGATTTGTGTAAGTCCTTCCGGTCTTTTTACGTCACCATTGTGCCCCTATTGCAGTAATAGGCCGTGCCAAGAGAAAAGTATTCAATATAGTCGACCTAGATTTACAAAGTTCATTAAAGTTTCGAGTATAATATTGACTTTCAAAGTTTATTTTAAATGTTTATCTGAACGGAAAATGGCCATTACTAAAACCAGCCTATAGTATAATTATGTGTAGAAAATCCGTTTGTACGCCAGTTACAAATGTATTCAAATTGAAAACATAATAGAATTTAAATGGGTTCTATTTCAAGCTCATTATATATGCATACTCTGCTTTTAAACTAAACACTCCATAAAAGTAAAACATCTGTATAAACTCAGTATAAGTCTATTTATTAGATATATGTAATACCACCTAGTTACTGCACTGCAAATATGCATGCATTGCACAATATCATCATAGAAAGTTTATAAGTTGAATTATGAAATGACGCTAAAAATTCGCGTGCTAAATTTAATTAAAATCTATACGAAGTTAATTATTATCAATAGCGGCCCGTTAACGGTTTCACGATGCAACTCATTTTCCGCGGGAAAAAGGCATTTTCTGCATGTGTTATACATATAAACCTTCCTCTTTAATTACTCTATGTATGAAAATACCGCATCAAAATCCGGTACATGGTTTAGAAAGAATTTGCGAATTCCACGAAAGACAGAGAAACGCAAAAAACTACTTCAATTTATACTATGTCAAATCCTTGTAATTATTAGTGATGGGCCGAACATAGGTTTCAGAAGCCGAATATTCGGCCGAATGTTCTAAAAGTTTGCCGAACCGAATATTCGGCCGAATAATTCGGCAGGAATTGATGTCCTTATAAAATAACTAGCTGGTGCCCGCGACTTCGTTTCGCCAAGGGAAGTTTATGAGCCGACAGAAGCGGCACATCATGCAAAATAGCTTTTTCAATACAGAAATGTTCTTATCTCTTAAAATTTTGCCGAGCTCTATGTGTTCCGTCAGATAGGCAGACAGACAGTCCTTCAGAGCTGATAAAGGTTCTCCATACCATAACAGCCACAACAGTCCACTGCTGGATATGGGCCTCCCCTATCGGGGGTATTGCCATACTCACCACGCTTGGCAGGCGGATTGGCGAGCGCAGTGCATGACGTTGCATTGACAGGGCGCTGCTGCCCATTCCTGGATAAGTATCCCTTAGTAGCTTTTACGACACCCACGGGTAGAATTGGGTGATGCTATTCTAAGCATCACACGGCAAAAGTTCTCACTAATCATAAAATACGATGAAGACGTTTATCTTCCACCATACCACACATTAAAAAATATCGCAAACTTTTTGCGTGATTCATGCACATTTAGGTTTACCACACAGACTTCTTCATCTTCCTTGTACCTTCTTGTTTTAGGTGGTGTTTGCTCTTCTAATTTTCGGCACCATAAGGTTGTTTCTGGGGTTGTCGGGTCAGGTAGGTCTTCTTTTTCATGAGGTCGGTCATACACACTAACAGATTACATTTTCAAATGTAGGAAGTGTATTTATATTGATTGTTAGATGGTCTCCGCGAACTTCGTGTCGTTTCGTTCCTTATACATATATTGAAAAATACATATTTCACACCAGCGTCTTGAAAATTGTATCCATCACGCTAATTATGTATTAATTGTTGGACCATATTTCTAAAACCGTAGATGCATTGCCAGCAGATGCCAGCAAAGCGTTCCGTCAAGCTGAACAACTTTTACTTTGGAGCCATTTCCATATCTCTAATAGTTTAGCTGAGCTTCTAGTGGTGTTCCTGGTGGTCTGCATCAGCTACTCCAAACTTTCGATGTCTTTTCAGAAGCGTCTATCAAGCTGAACAACTTTTGCTTTGGAGCCATATCTGTATCTCCTATAGTTTACTTGGGCTCCTGTTGGTGAACCTGTTGGTCTACATCAGGTACTCCAACTTTTGATGTCTATTTGCCAACAAAGCGTCCCATCAAGCTGAACAACTTTTGCTTTGGAGTCATATCTGTATCTCCTATAGTTTACCTGGGCTCCTGTTGGTGCAACTGACGGTCTACATAAGTACTCCAAATTTTCGATGTCTACTGCCAGCAGAAGCGTGCCATCAAGCTGAACAATTTTTGTCTTGGAGAAATATCTGTATCTCCTATAGTTTACCTGGGCTGCTGTTGGTACACCTGGTGGTCTACATACTAATAGTAAGGTACTCCAAGCCTTTGATGTCTATTCGCCAGCAAAAGCATCCCATCAAGCTGAACAACGTTTGCTTTGAGTCATATCTCTATCTCCTATAGTTTACCTGGGCTCTGTTGGTGTACCTGGTGGTCATCAGGTACTCCAAAATGTCTATTCGCCAGCAGAAGCGTCCTATCAAGCCGAACAACTTTTGCTTTGGAGTCATACATCTATATCCTATAGTTTGGCGGGCTCCTAATGGTGCTTCTGGTGGTCTACATCTGGTACTCCAGACATGCTCCAGACCCTAGAGTGTTAAATGTATTCTAGATGTTGACCCGACTAATAAGGTATTACGACTTACGACACAAAATTTGGTTAAAATCCGTCCAGTAGTTTATCCGTGAAAGATGGACAAACAAACAGACAAACAGACAGACAAACAGACAGACAAACAGACAGACAAACAGACAAAATTTTTTTATTAGTTGTTCTGAGATCTGTATCCTGAGCACAATTGAAAGTAAAATACTTTTTAAACTATCCCATGTACAGAATTGGTTTCGTTTCTGTTTTATTATATGTATAGATGAGAAGCATCACTTGTTTACGAATTACGCGCTGATTCGCACCAAGCCACTCCGCCCTTTCCCCTCTATTTATATTGGAAATTTTGACAACAAATTAAAATAAAACTGCATCACTGCTTGTCTTGACATACCAGTACGATGGCAGAATTAGAATTTTGGTCAAAATCCTAGGTTTTAGGCCAAAAGCCTGCATATGGCAAAATTGTAGACTTCCTTCGGCCATCGCACATACAGGTATTTGCCCGATCTAGGCGGCCAAAAGTCCCAATAACGAACGAACAATATTAATTGAAAAATACAGGTTTATGGTAAGAGTATAAACCAGGGAACAATATTTATGCTTTATCTTTCTGATTCTATGCACCCAAAAAAAGTAGCAACAGTCGGAAGTTATTTAATGCACGCATCAGTTCTTAGTGCGCTTTTCTAAACATTGCACTTTCATCGTTATTATTGGTGTTATCAAATACTTCATAAGAACTGAATATGATAAATTCTGATAGACAAGATAAAAGACTTATAAACTACATAAATAAAGTTTTTATCAAACTGCATTTATTCAGAATAAATAGTAAGAAAGTCATGTTCATACCGCGCGGTTGCCTTATTTTTTTTCTTTACTAGTGATTTTGTATATGTATTCCGTTAGATTCCGCTATTATTTTTATTATAAAATATTATTTGGTCCTTTTCCTTATAATTTCTGTAAAAAGTATTTCCGGATACGTCCGGATTTATAAAATTTTAGGGCATCAAAAATATTTAACCGCCGTCTTATCGTTTCAGATCTTGGGCTAAGTAGCATGAAAACTGTAAAAGAAAGAAAAGCAAAAACAATTTTTCCTGAATCCTTGACCATATTTGTAACGGCGGATCCAATATCATATCAAATAAATTACTAGATAGCGAGAAATAGAGTCCAGAAACTTAGCGTTATTTGGATCGTTTTTGTACCAAAGCGGTCTCAAGAAGAATTTTAATGTTTTTGTAAAACACACTTATTTTTTGGATTAAATTGTTTTTATTACTTATTTACGTTGTTTAGACGCCAACTAAGCATTCAAATAATTTTGGCCGCCTAGATCGTGAAAATACCTGTATGTGCATCGTCCTAAGCTGATCCAGATTATTGGCCAAAAATTATGGGGGCTAGCGATTTATTGGGCGTCGAACGCTACTCTCTGCTCTCCAGGGCGTCCGACGCAACCTCCCTTCCTCCAGAGCGTCCAGCGGTACATCCTGCTCTTATGCTGTCTGACGATTCCACCTACTCTCCAGGGCATCCGAGGCAATCCTGCTGTTTAGGCTGTCTGACGCTACCCTCCAGGGTGTCGAACTCTACCCTTAACAGACCAGAGAGAGGTGCATAACGTACCTTACCACTCCTTGTTCCCCCGCAATGCAAAAAAGCCATAATACTAAACAAATCTAGGATTAACAACAACAACCTGGATCAGCTTAGGTCGATGGCCGAAGGAAGGAAAGTCTACGATTTTGCCATATGCCGGCTTTTGGCCAAAACCTAGGATTTTGGCCAAAATCCTAATTCTGCCATCGTACTGCGACATACATAAAAAGGATGCATTTTTGTTCGGCCAAATATTCGGCAAAATTCACCGAACATTCGGCCGAAACCGAATATTCGGTAAACGTGCCGAACATGCCGAATACCGAACATAAACCGAATATTCGGCCCATCTCTAGTAATTATCATCAATTTCAGTAATGGTCAACTGTAATTTGAAAGTGATAGATATAACAAAAAAACAAATACTATAGTTGATGGGGTACTAAAATTATTATTATAAATACTTACTAAGTATTACTATAGCCACAATAGATCTGAAAAGGTCGCAGTGGCTGTTGGTCTGACCAGGACCAACCCCTTATAACCAGACTAGCTGGTACCCGCGAACTTCGTATCGTTTTATTCTTTAAACCTGTTCAAAATTCTGATTTCCTTACCAGCATCCTAAAAATCGTCACGCTCTAGGTAATCATCACGCAAATATTGTTGGAAATACATTTTTCAAACCATAGTTGCATTGCCAACAGATGCCAGCAGAAGCGTTCCATCACGCTGAACAACTTTTGCTTTGGATTCATATCTGAATCTCCTATATTTCAGCAGGTACTGCAAACCTTCGTTGTCTTTTCGCCAGCAGAAACGTCCCATCAACCTGAACAACTTATGTTTTGGAGTTATATCTGTATCTCTTATGGTTTAGCTGGGCTCCTATTGGTGCACTTGATGGTCTACATGAGGGACTCCAAACCTTCGATATCTTTTCACCAGCAGAAGCGTCCTATCAAGCTGAACAACTTTTGCTCAGGAGTCATCTGTATCTCCTATAGTTCATCTGGGCTCTTATGGTGCACCTGATGGTCTTCATCAGGTACTGCAAACCTTCGTTGTCTATTCGCCAGCAAAAGCGTCCCATCAACCTTAACAACTTATGTTTTGGAGTTATATCTGTCTGTATCTCCTATAGTTCATCTGGGCTCCTTATGGTGCACCTGATGGTCTTCATCAGGTACTGCAAACCTTCGTTGTCTATTCGCCAGCAAAAGCGTCCCATCAACCTTAACAACTTTTGCCTTGGAGTTATATCTGTATCTCTTGTAGTTTAGCTGGGCTCCAGTTGGTGCACCTGATAGTCTACATCAGGTACTGCAAACTTTCGTTGTCTATTCGCCAGCAGAAGCGTCCCATCAACCTGAACAACTTTTGATTTGGAGTTATGTGTATCCCTAATAGTTTAGCTGGGCTCCTGGTGGTGCGTCTGATGGTCTACATCGGGTGTTCCAGACCCTCAAGTGGAAGCAAAAGTAGCCGTATGTCCGTTCTCTGTGTATGAGTAATCTCTGTGCCAAATTTTATCAAAATCGGTTCAGTGGTTAAGGCTTGAAAGCGTAGCAGACAGACAGATTTACTTTCGAATTTATAATTATAAAAATATAATAATACAATAATTGTATAAGCATAGTATGGAAGTATGGATATGGATTGCGCGTGACACTTGGCGTCCTATGTAACTCCTTTATTGTGTTAAAAGAAACTTTTGATGCGTTTAGTATGTTTCATATGGTGCGCGATGGCCATTCTGATATACCTACGTAGGCATCCATCCTCCCATTTTTCATGAACTATGCATTCGGACAAATTAACATGCAAATTTTGTTTTGGTAGCAAGATCTTGATGATACCTAAGTATATTAATTATTACTATCTTTTTTGAGCGCCTGACAAAACCTGCAGAGCAATATCAACCACCGATACTTGTGTGTTTTCTTTCTGTAGGTAGTTTTGGGCGTCTGAATAAATCGTTTTTCGGATTTTCAATTTTCCAACGGAATTTTTCGGAAAAAGTAGCCTATGTCCTTTCTCAGGTTATTATCTATGTTCATGCCAATTTTCATCAACATCTGTTCAGTGGTTTAGGCGTGAAAGCGTAGCAGACAGACAGACAGACAGACAGACAGACAGACAGACAGAGTTACTTTCGAATTTATAATATTAGTATGGATAGTATGGATAAATACTATGTATTACTATACTATCTATTAAAATCATGTCAAACATGTCGATCTAACAAAAGATTAATAATAAAAAGGATTCTTTTTTTTTCTGGTATACTTAGAAGAGTGCACAGTTTTCTTATAAGATTATTTTCATTGTCTGTTTACTACCTTATCAATAAATTTATTTAAGAACAAAGTATTGTAAAGTAGATTCTTCTTCTTCTCTAGATTTAAACTCAATGTTCTGCTTTATGGTAAATGTTACTAACATGTGGATAAGTACAAAACTAATCATCAGTAGTCCATACCACATTCACTTAGTAATTCTTATTGACAATGCTTTCGAATATTGCCATCTGATCACTCACAGTCAACACATGTAGTTGTCTACTTTACTTATTTATTTACTTAGTATCAATACATAAACAATAACAAATAGAATGCTCACCAAGCAGCCATATGTTCACTGGTCCTGATCGGTTGGAAGCCCACAAACGGAATCTGCATGGAGCAGAGCAGTCCCGATATAGAACACACTGTAGCTGACAAACACTCGCTGCGAGAATCGACCCATTATCAGCAACACAAACACGTGTAGTGGAATCAGGTTGATGATGAATACGTAGCCTCCCCATGCTGACACCTAGAAGTCAATTTGTGCTTTGAGTTATAGGTTTAATGTTTTGTTTTCATTATTTCACTTGAGATGAAGTTAAATAGATTATTTTTATACAGGTAGAAAAGATTATCAAATTCAGTATTCTTTTAAGATTATTATAAATTGGTAAACTTTATAAGAAAAAGCCTCACAAGCTGATACCTAGAAGTATTTGTGCTTTAAAGTTGCAGTTTTATTTACATTACTGCACTTAAGATGATAGTGAAATAGGTCATGTGGATAACAGGTAGGCTAGATAAGAATGCCGTAATATCATTAATTTTTTTTTTTTTTACAAAAAACCTATGTATCAAAATTATTCTAAACTCCATAATTTCCTAAGTTACAGCTCTGAAAGCAATGAAATTTGAGTTTATGTCC
Organism: Phthorimaea operculella; assembly: GCA_024500475.1. Classification (NCBI taxonomy): domain Eukaryota; kingdom Metazoa; phylum Arthropoda; class Insecta; order Lepidoptera; family Gelechiidae; genus Phthorimaea; species Phthorimaea operculella. The sequence continues at coordinate 684,228 of JANFCV010000201.1, forward strand.
ATTTGGAAATAGATTAAAAGATAAGAGTGGTTAACTAACTACTGTACATGATTATGTAGGTATACCATGATAAGTATGCAAATAATATTGAAATTCATTTTACTCACCATGTAAAAGTATGACAATGCTGTGCAAACAGACCAGAAAATAGATCCAGTTTTGACACTCTTGAGCCACAAATAGTAAGTGAACTGTAGGGCAAAGATGGCAATGCCTTCGTTGTCATAACTTCCAGCCACTGAACGACTGCTGTAGCCGGGGACTATGGCAATGAAACATGCAGCGAATAACCCAGCACCTCTAGACCATAGCTCAGAAGTCAGGAGGTATGTGGCTATGGCTGTTAGGCCGCTACAATCAAAATAATCAATGTTAGTTTAAAGAATAAAAATTGGAAATGTGCTTCAAAAAAGTAAATAAGTTTTACCTGAATACAGGGGCAAGGAACACACAGATATCTCTGATGTGAACAGGGATGTTCAAGGTGTGTAGTATCCAATGAATTGTGCCTGAAGTGATCATAAGGCCTGGGTACACTGTACCGCCGACGATACGCCCCAGAGGGTACCACGCCCGTTCGTCGAACCAGTTCAGGAAATTGTAAAAGCCATGTTGGACCATGTAGGCAGTGGAACGGTAGTTGAACCTGAAACACACGAGGACTGGTGAAAGGCGTCCACAACGAATGGGCACTAACATTCCAATAAGACCTTGTCAAACTCACCATGGGTCAAACTCGTGAATAATGCTCTCGAACCGAATAACAGCGAAAAGCCGGGATGCGAAACCGGCCAGCCAAGCCAGTGACAACACGGTTACCGTGATCAGAGTACTGAAGCCGGTGGTGTTGTTGAAAATCCCCTGTTTTCGGCCATTGCCCGATTTGGCCGCAGCCGCCGCCGGCATGGTGAACACTTTTTTAACTAAAACCTATTCTAATTATTCACAAAAATTGTATTTTCCATACATCAGTTCCAACAATTCGATTTTACAAAAATTGACTTTTGTGAAGTGACGGACACGTCTCTCGTAAAAAAAGCTGCCAGTTGTAAAAAATATTTACGGCTGCGTTCATGTTAAAAAGTGTTGTAGATGTCATGGCGATTGTTGCAAAGATTGTTGAATGGATTGAAAACTGAAATAGAGTGAAAATCTCCTTCTATTTCTTCTTTTCTCATATATCCTTTCTGTCCCACTATTCTCAGCTTTTAACTTTCTGCCTTTCGTGGCTTATTTGTTTGAGGAAATCTTCTCTCCATGAATGAGGATAAAAAGAGGAAAGGCATTGTGTACAGTCACCTTTATATTTATTTTTTATGGCAACACAAGACTGTTGACAGCTGTTGTTGACGTTTACTTGCTGTGAGAAGCGAGCGATGATTCCCTTTCGAAAATAATAGTAAATTCTACTGATAACAGGCAGTTTTCGTCGAGAAAATTAGTTTAAATTATAAGGATTTAGACTTCCTACCAACCAAATGTCCAACTATCAAGAAATTGTGAATTTAAACATCGGTGGTACAAGGTAAGCTTAGCAAGAGAAAGTAGGCTACAATAGTTCGTATTTGAAGCCATATAATCTATTTATCGTATGTTTTTATACATTTATTGAGCTCTTTAAGCTTGTGAGTACTGCATATTGCCCGTTATCTGGGTATATCTATAATTAGCGCACGTAAAGGAAGTGTATGGTCGCCGGAGTTCAATGACTCATTTATCAATAAATTCCTGGCAATTGCAGGGCAGAGTAGATGCGCTCGGCCAACTTCTCCCTCAGAGATAGAAATTAACCCCGGTCGTCGCACACAGCACATGCCTACATCATGTGTTGCTAATGAGAAACATAACTAAATTTGTCTTATTTTGCAGTATTGCTATGTTACAAAGTAATGTAAGGAAATATTTAATTCCACAGGTTTTCAACGTCCTGGCACACACTAACATGGGTGCCAGACACATTCTTCACAGCCCTGCTCAGTGGACGAATACCAACTGTCCGAGACGAAACCGGTGCTATATTTATAGACCGAGACCCAAACCTTTTTGGCCTTATCCTTAACTTCTTACGAACCAGAGATATAGACTTGAATGATGTGAATATTAGAGCTTTGAGGCATGAATGTGACTACTTTGGGATAACTCCTTTGAGTAGGAGATTAGCACTGTGTGATGAGATGAACCATTCCTCCTGCGGTGATGTGCTTTTTTATGGATATCTTCCACCACCATGTAAGTATACTAACTTTATTTTTATTTTCATAATAATGTAGATATTCTATAGAATCTAGTTTTTTTAGTGAATCAATTTTATATATAGTTAAATTAAATATTGATTTTATCAAACTAGTTTTTAGAACTAAAGTTGTTCAGTTTCAAGTGTAGAGTCAACCTAGGGAGATGTTTCATAATATCATGAATATCTTTTACATATGTGTACTTATATCTGTTACTTTCTTTTAGTGAGTACACAGGCGTCATCCAATAACAGCAGTAGAAATGGTAACAACTGTTCTCGTAAGAACTCCACAGCTTCCAACACAGATATTCCTGTAAACAGAACACATTCCAGAAACTCTTCCCTGGACCTGCGCACTGTCGGCAGGATACCTTCGCAAGATCAGCTCAGGTTGGTGACAAGATTTGATTGCTTATAGCCACATAAACTGTAATAACATAGAAAGAAATATTATTTGTTACATTGCTAAGCTATTCTTTTGTTCATTGAATTTGAATAGCATAAACAGATAAATAGTATAACAAAAGGAATAGATAAAATAGAAGGTAATGTAAAGATTTACATTTCATGAATACAAAGGTGTTTGTCCATTCTCTGTCTGTTATATGCTTGCAATATTTACAGTTTTGATTTTGTACTGAAGTTTGAAGTTTGTACAATTTTTCATTATTTTAAAACAAGATAGGAAGGATAATGTATGTATGTATATTTTCAGCCGATGCGGCAGGGGACACTCAAGGGCAGCTTCCCTTGGTAATGCAGACTGTCACAAAGCACTCCGTCCACCAGAATGTAAGCCAATTCAAAGTCAAAGTCAATCATTTATTTCTTAGTAGTAATTTACAAGATCCTCTTTATGAAAGTCACATTCTAATTCAATCTTAAAAAAGAGAAAATTTCTAATGCAAAATTTTCACATTTTTATAACACTTTGTGTTCCTACTCTGAACGCAGCTGAGGTGAATTTCTTTGAGATTCTCATAGCTGATAAATACAGTAATATTAGGGCGTGCGCTGCAACGTGCGTGACGCAGATTGCCCGCGCAGACCGGAAATGCGAGGACTCGTGCCAAGTTCACTCATTACATCTGCACTGATTGGAGTAATGTGAACTTCGCACACGGACCGGTACGTGCGTACATGCCCGCGACGCAGCGCACGGCCGTAAACCATGTCTTTAAAATAGAAAGTTTCTGCTGCATATATCATAGTAACAGTGCGGATAAATCTATTATACATGTAAATATTACATAATTTATTATTTCAGTAAATGCCTGGGCTGACAGTATGAAGGTTCAAATAATCAAAGCACATCACAACTGGATAGCAGTCGCGTATTCGCATTTTGTTACTGGATATAGGTAAGATTATTTTATTAAACTCTAAAGACCTTCATTATTATTTTAATTTTTTCTATTAGCATAATGTGAGCAAAACAAAGTAATATGTTGTCCAAAGTTTCAGCAATTTTTACCAGTCATGATTGATTAGTCTGTAGCTTCAATATCATCAATCAGCACTTTTGTGGCCTATGTCCATACCATATCTCGAACAATCTGTACTAAGTTTGAGATTTTATTTTTACCAAATTGTTGTATTTATCTAGCTATTATTTTTTTCAGATTAACAGACTCATGTGGTTGGTACGTAGTGTTCCAATCCCCTGTTCAAGACTCCGTTATAGAAAGGATAGCGCTAAACGCGAAATCGGGAGGAGGCGGGGCTAATACCAGTGGGAATAACTCAGCTGGGACTGATGTCATGTTAGGAATAGCAAGTGGCCCGTTAGTGAGATTGTGGGCGTTTTCGACACACACTGAGCCGGTTAGAAGGACTTTGATAGGTAAGCTACGTGTGTATTTCACACTTTCATAGCAATATTTTGTAGTGTATAAAAGTTGATATAAAAATAATTGTTGATACTTGCAAATAAACTAGTGATGGACATTTATCATGCATTCCATGGAATCTACGATCTACGTAAAGGTATCTTCATTATTCATTCATATAAACCATTTATCTCACAGGAACATTCAACCTAGGCGTCCGCGTAGAACACTTACTCTTCGTAGGACCACAGTTGGTTGCTCTAAGCGGCGCCGGCAGCCGAAGTAAAGCCGGCGTGTGGCATACAAGCACACAGCATTGGCAAACGCAGGACGTAGCGCATTTGACCACTTACGACACTGCCGGGTCGTTCCTACTGCTTGGTACAGCTACTGGGGCTATTAATTATATTGGTAAGTCTGAAGTTACATAATAATCTCTCAAAACATTTTGATGCAAATATTTGAACATTCTCTGTTAACTTGGGTGTTCCAAGGTAGTAAAAATCAAAGTACCAAGTTGGTACTACAAAAGCTTTGATTTTTAAACGTGAATGAGCTGATTTTTTTTTAAGTTTGCCATTGAGGAACTAAAATGCCTTCTGATACATAATTTTACAATACTTACCACAAACTGATAAAATCTAATATTTCCTCAGATATGCAAAAATTTCCTCTACGCATGAAAGACAACGATCTGCTTGTGACACAGTTGTATAAAGATCCCAATCAGGAGCCAATCACCGCTATATCTGTATATCTCACACCTAAAACAAGTAAGTGATATTCCATTATGATTCTAATCAGACGGCCAGCAATCTGATTTCGATATTGATTATTTTTACCTATAATCTTTCAAAAATCATCTGTATTTTTTTTGTATGGTATCTCCATCCAAAACGAAATTACCATAACACTGCTCTACATAATTTAGAACACTCCCTTTTCAAAGCAGCAGCCATTTTACTTTAATGTTTCTTTTCTTCTTCAGATTTATGCGGCAACTGGATAGAGATAGCTTACGGAACGAGGTACGGTTCAGTGCGAGTGATAGTGCAGCACCCTGAGACAGTTGGCCACGGACCGCAGCTATTCCAGACTTTCACTGTGCATCAGAGTCCTGTTACTAAGGTAACAACTGAATACTACTACCTTAATTTATTTACAAGTCATGGAAGGTAATTTTCGCAAGTTTAAGATATGAACTTTTTAAGATTTCGTTATCTTCACAAATACGATTCAGTTGTCATTCATTCGATTGTATATCATCACATCCGGTCCATTTTGTCTATAAGAACCTGGTATGAACAAAAAAGCAGTTTCGAAAGTTTTAGCCTAGAAGTGTCTACTTACAGAGTTGTGTAGCAAATCCGACACTGCGATGCTTGCTTCTGAATCAAAATCTCTCGATCAAAACGATCCGAAAGAATGGACTCCGAATTGGCAACATTATTGATTGCATCTCTATCATATTATATGACATATGTATGAGCAGGATGTCAACAATAATGTTGCCAATTCGGGATTCTTTATCTGTCGCAGGTTATACCTAAAGCTGCACGCAAAACTGTGCACTAAAACACCTTGAAGAACATTACTTACTTACTTGCAGAACGTCTAACTATATTGTGTCTCTTCTATAGTGACTCAAATTCTAACAAACATCGAACTAAATTGTGTCCTTTCTTGCCACACAGGTATCACTATCGGAAAACTACCTAATATCAGTTTGTAGCGAGTACAACCACGTCCGATCGTGGCGAGTCACTCGCTTCAGGGGCATGATCTCGACTCAACCTGGCACTACGCCTAAAGCTGCATTCAAAGTTCTAGCACTAGAGGCACCTACAGCCCAACCACATAATGACTGCGGTAAGGACAGACACCCACACAATGATTGCGGTAAGCGAAGTTCTTTAAAGTGTTTGTTGAATATCCAGAAATATTTAAAGAGAGTAGGTAAATTACTTGGTATAACTATGACTTCATCCGAATATTTCTGGATATTAAACAAAGACCTTGTATTGTAGGTGATAATTGAGATGCTTAGCTTACTGTCTCGTATATTACACTGCATAGAATACTTAATGGCATAATTAAATACAAATCTGTATCTTTAAAAAAACTCTTATATCATGACTTTCAGTAACACACTTCTGTCGTAAAAAAATGTGGATGCTTGTTGTTTTTGATTAAATTATTATGATTCGCTTTTAGGCCCCTACGGAGAGCAAGATGAAGAACAAATATTTATTCAAAAAGTTGTGCCCGATACCGACACTTTGTATGTACGACTAGCGTCCAATGGCAAGAGGTAAGTCTAATAAATACGTTTTTATACTAAAGTTACCTACTTCAACATTGTGTGGTACAGGTCTTCTTCGTCTTCAACTTCGTCAGGATGGCCGGTGTACCTATACAGATTTGAATGAGACCTATACTGAAAAATAGTACCTAATTAGTACCAAATAGCACCTATAAAAAAAATGAGTACCTCAATCCTTTTGCCGTAATATTAAAATTCTAGTACACCGGGGCGGTTCTGACGTCAGGATGGCCGGTGTATGTTATATCTTCTTAATCGCTATAACTATCATTCTGAAACCTACACCAATAAATAGTAGAGAATAAGAGACAAATTGAAAAACAAATTTATGTTTCGAAGCTACCAATGTTGCCAGATTGTCAAAACCGTCAGAAACGAAAACGATGGAGCAATCTGGCAACACTGGTAGCTTCGAAACATAAATTTGTTTTTCAATGTTTCTCATAACCTGTTGATATTTTTACAACTTATTGTGTGTTTCAGGGGGTACTATTTATTGATGTAGGTTTCAGAATGATAGTTGTAGCGATTAAGAAGATATAACAGTACACCGGCCATCCTTACGTCAGAACCGCCGGTGTACCAGGATTTTAATATTACGGCTAAAGGATTGAGGTACTAATTTTTATTTTACACGTACTATTTGGTACTAATTTGGTACTATTTTTCAGTATAGGTCTCATTCAAATCTGTATAGGTACACCGGCCATCCTGACGCTCACTATGGTTCGCCGTGTGGTAATAATACTGCCACCCCTAGTCCTTTCAGGGTGTTTCGTAAAAAGCGACGTAAAGTTTTTTTGAGTTTTTTTAGTATCTGTCGACTATGGTCAACCGCATGGTGGCGGTGATAATAGCATTCACAAAGAGGGTTGATATCAGCCAGGCGGCCGGTCATAAAACATTTTGCTACATGATTTCGTGTTGTAACAAATCATGTTGCGCCGACTCCAATTGATTTGGGATAAGGGGAGAAAAATGACCTACTTCAATATCTACCCAGGGATAATTTCGTTTCGTCTACTCAAATGTTCAAAATAGCTGTTCTGATTTCCGAGCTAGAAAATAATTCTTGTTGTACTAAACGTGGATGGGAACGTTGAAAGGGGAAGGCCTCGACGAACGTATCTCTATCAAATCGGGGACGTGCTAAAGGAAGGTCAGGTCAGGTTATACGAGCATGTATGTAAATATTGATGAATGTGGAGGACGCGGAAGAGATGTGGCAGGATAGTAAAAAGTGGAAGGATATAGTCTTGCGTTTGCGTATGTATGTTTACCAGTGGCGAAAGGTAGCATTTTGACAAAGCTAGACCGGAGCAGAAAAAACTAAATTAAAGTAGATTGATGTGAAGTATGGGCAGTATGCATCCCTGAAAGGGAAGCCGATGGGAATCGGCACGTATGGACCCTTCATGTTTACTAAAATAATTTTCCCTTCTATTCCACAGAGTATGCACAATAAGATCAGTAGACGGGTCAGCGGTGTCGTGCTTCACGGTGGCCGAGTGCGAAGGGGCGTTGCGACCGCGCAGGTTGCTGCTCTGTGGCCACAGGTCGGGAGCGACGCAGATGTGGGACCTCACCGCCCCGATTGATAAGGCAGCAAAACCGCCGCAGGGCGTTGCTAGTAAGTAAAGTCACTGCGGAGTTACAGAGGAATGAAAATTGGCATGTATCCACCTCCGGACGGTCAAACTCTCTTCAGAAAGCCTGCCAGCAGGACATCGTCTCCCTTGGGCCAAGTGGAAGTCCTTGAGACGGGTGTTGGAGGGTGTGCTGTGAACCTTAAAGATTGAGGATACTCTAGCAATGACAAATACGGATGCGGGGCTAGCCAGACGATGAGCCACCTGCTAGCACACTAACCTCCCCGCTCCCTGCACCGTGGAGGACCTCAAAGCGGCAAACGCATGAGCTTTTGGTGTCGCAAACTTTTGGAAACTGATTATCATTATACATAATAAAACTAAGTTGATAAAATGTGCATATAGTACGCAAGATCGCTTAAGTGAGAGTTCCCGCGCGTGTAAAAGTTTGGCCCCGCCTTGGAAACGAATCTTTAGGCTATTCTTTAGCTATTCCGAGCCGGGGCCTTGCTAGCATACTTACAAAAAAAAAATGGCAGCCATTTCAAACTTTTTTTATTGGCCAAAATTTTGTTATTTTGTAATAACTCAAAACTGGTAAGTGCTATAAATGAACATTGTATAGAAGAAATGTTACGCGTAAATTTCTGCACAACCTTTGCTCTAATAACTTTTTTGATAATCTAATAGTTTGCGAAAAAAACGCTTTAATACATGGCAGTTTTTTCTAAAAACTCACCAAATCTAAAATATGAATTAAGTAGTGAAGTTGGGGATTAAGAATTACTTACTGTGTGGGTAGACCTTGCTACGGTATCCTGACTGATACTTAGTAACAAGCTTTCTGCCCAGTGGTTTTACCCGCTAATATATTTTCAAGTAAACAAGCAAATTTTTTGCCAATTTACACCCTGAGTTTTACCACCTTATGAGATGATTTTCTTAAATTCCTTTCCTGGTGTTAATTCACCCAACCAAAATAACCTCTGCGCAAAATTTCAAGAACCTAGGTCCAGTGGTATTGCCTGTGCATAGATTTACAATTTGTAAAAAAAATATTAAATTTGTTCGTAGTTGCCACATTTTTCTTTTTTTGCAATCCCTTGAGGCTGTTCTTTAATAGTTCTGACCCAAGGTCCTGTTAGGATAGCAAAAAAGAACAAAATGTGGCAACAACGAACAAACTCTTCTTTTTTCATACAAATTGTATACCACGCACAGGCAATACTACTGGACCTAGGACCCTGAAATTTTGCACAGAGGTTATTTGAATAATCTTAATTAATATCAAGAAAGGATTCCAAAAAATTTATCACTTAAAGCGGTAAAACAGAGGACGAAAATTTGTATAAAATTTACTTGTTTACTTCAAAATATATCAGCGGGTAAAACCGCTGGGCGGAAAGCTTGTTACTAAATATCAGGCAGGATATTATAGCATGGTCTACCCACACAGCGAGTGACTCTTAATCCCCAACTTCACTACTTACTTTATACTTTCGAATTTGTGAATTTTCAGCAAAAACTGCCATGTTGTGCTATGTTTTTCTCGCAAACTATTGGATTATGAAAAAGTTATTGATAACATTCATATGCAGAAATTTACGCTTAACATATCTTCCATACAATAGTTATTTGTAGCTCTTACCATTTTTGAATTATTACAAAATAACAAAATTTTGGTCAATAAAAAAAGTTTGAAATGGCTGCCATTTTTTTTTTGTAAGTATGCTAGCAAGGCCCCGGCTCGGAATAGCTAAAGAATAGCCTAAAGATTCGTTTCCAAAGCGGAACCGACCTGAAACACGCACGGGAACTCCCAAAATTTTTTTGTATAGAAATTCTAACCTACTAATACCGATAAAACTTAAAAAGGATTCCCGGTATGATAAAGGGACTTATATTGTGCAATAGCCCTTTATCTCCCCTCGAACAAGAAAGTTCGCGTTTTAACTTAAAAAGGCGTATTTTTAAAGATCTATGGGCTTTAACAATCTCTCAAGCATTGGCGCCATCTGTTGCCGAGTAGTCGAAGTTATTAGACCAAACAGATAAATACCGCAAGTGAAACTGCGGGCGAAAAGCTAGTTTAAGATATTATTGAGTTAAAACTGTTGACACGAAAAGAAGAATACGACCAATAGGCTTTGCCAATAGGTGTCGTAAAAAGTGACAGCAGCGGTCCCTGTGATAATTCCGATAATTCACAAAACTGCGCTCGCCAGTGTACAGCAGTGACTGTAGTAGTAGTTAATTTTACACATTAATTTAATTCAGTGTCTTTGGTAGACTGTTATGGGATCTTTTTTTTCTTTTGACTACTCCTATCGTCCCTATGATGAAGAAGACTCGTCTTCGCTAGAATTCAAGCCAATTTCTTTTTCTCTTTTACAGCTGAAGGCGACGAATATCCAGCCACAGACGGCGGACCTACCCCCGACGAGCTGGTACGGCTGCTATCAGCGTGCGACTTAGACGCTACTCCAGTTCCCGTGGTTCCACTGTCACCGAATAGACCGCTTCAAGCCCCATGAAGCAGGGCTTGTTCAGCGTTGCTTTGGGTCTATTCTTTTCTGATGAATGTATAACATGAGGTGCCTTTGGAGTTGATCTTAATGTTTTATTGGTCTCCGTAGTACAGCTGTCAAAAAATAGACTCATGAAGCAGAGCTTGCTTTGCGTTACTTTGAGTCTATTCTTTATTGATGAATGTGTAACTGCATTAGGTGCCTATGGAGTTGATCTAAATGTTATATTGGTCTCCGTAGTACAGCTGTCAAAAAATAGACTCATGAAGCAGGGCTTGCTTTACGTTACTATGAGTCTATTCTTTATTGATGAATGTGTAACTGTATTAGGTATGGTATTAGGTGCCTTTGGAGTTGATCTAAATGTTATATTGGTCTAAGTAGTACAGCTGTCAAAAAATAGACTCATGAAGCAGGGCTTGCTTTGCGTTACTTTGAGTCTATTCTTTATTGATGAATGTGTAACTGCATTAGGTGCCTTTGGAGTTGATCTAAATGTTATATTGGTCTCCGTAGTACAGCTGTCAAAAAATAGACTCATGAAGCAGGGCTTGCTTTGCGTTACTTTGAGTATATTCTTTATTGATGAATGTGTAACTGCATTAGGTGCCTTTGGAGTTGATCTAAATGTTATATTGGTGTCCGTAGTACAGCTGTCAAAAAATAGACCCATGAAGCAGGGCTTGCTTTGCGTTACTTTGAGTCTATTCTTTATTGATGAATGTGTAACTGCATTAGGTGCCTTTGGAGTTGATCTAAATGTTTTTTAGTCTCTGCAGTACCACTGGCACCCAGTAGACCGCTTCAAGCCCCATGAAATAAATAACTTTGGGTGTATTCTTTATTGATGAATGTGTAACTGCATAAGGTGCCTTTTGCTACTATACTACTTCCCTCGATGCTTTCGAGTCATTCTGGCATGGGGACCCTTGCCCTTACTACATCGTCTTGTTATAAAAACGTCATTACGTGATTATAATCTATATTGTATTTTTGTTGTGTGATTGATGTTACTCTACAGATTTAAGTTAAAAAGTAATAACTATCCATCGTTCGACCGAAAGATTATTACGAGAGTATAGATAGGGTTAAGTTATGATGGGTTGATATGCACTATTTATATAGGGTGTAATTTTATTAGTGGCGGATCCGTTAAGGGTGTGTTCTGTCAATGAAACTGAACAACTTTCCCCAAGGAACATAGGTCGGAATATAAAAAAAATTTGGCCCTCCCATACAAATTGACCCGGCCGGCCAACACACTTAGTATGGGAAGACCAATTTTTTTTTTCATATTTTGACGTATGTCTTGGGGAAAGTTGTTCAGTTTCATTGACAGAACACACCCTTAACGGATCCGCCACTAATAAAATTGCATCCTATATAGGGTGAAATTTTACTAGTGACCGATAGCGAAATCTCAGAACCGGCTGGTGACAAGGAACAACTTTCCCCAAGGAACATATGTCGAAATAAGAAAAAAAATTTTGGCCCTCCCATACAAAATTGCTGATCAGCTGATTTGAGTTACTATGGAAGGTCAAAATTTTTTTTTCGTATTTCGACCTATGTTCCTTAGGGAAAGTTGTTCCTTATCACAAGCCGGTTCTGTGGTTTCGCTATCGGTCACTAGTTAAATTTCACTCGATATATATATTGGGGAAAATTTAATGACATTCGAAAATCATTAGTCATCAACTCATCAATCATTAATTCAAATAAAAAAATTGAGATGAACCCTCCCTTTAATTCTAAAAATTTAGGTCAAGACTGATTTATTTCATCGCCAATCTTCAAGAAATCTCAGTATGAATATTATCCAAAAATATATTTTATTAAAATAATATGAAATGTTAATGTTTTTAAATTTAATGTAAGTTGTGTACCTAGGTATATGTGACTGAATTGATTATTTTATTATGGTATTTTTATGATTATTCTAGATGTTTAATATAATGGCAACTTTATTTACTTTCAATTCCATTGCAGACTTATACAGGGTGAATCAAACAGTGACGTCAAGGCAAATTTTAAATTCCATAAAGTAAGGGGTATCCGTATAACCCTTATGTATGTGGCAGTATTAAAATTTTCTAACTCAGAACAACTATAACTCAGAAACTACTAAATCGAAGTATCGAAGAAAAATGAAGGTAAATCGGATACTCCTCAGTATTAGGAATTTGAATATTGTCTTTTAACTTCACTTTACGGTTCAGCCTGTATAAATTGTTTAAAATAGTTGTGAGCCTGAATCAAAAATACAATCGGAGCTTTTTTAGATAAATCCGTCTCTTTCGGATTGGTTTCTTCAAAAAGCCTATTTCCATTCTCATTCCAAATTGTAGGTATTATTATAAGGCTCTGGATTTGAACTGAATGTATTGTAGGTAGGTCGATATTATTTCTTAACTGTTTAGAATTGTTGATCTATTTATCTGCTGTAAATATAGTATATGCTTGGGAACTAAAATATGGGTTCATGAACTAAATAAATTATTTTCAAAACTATCCGCCATTATTTCATTTCAACAAATTAAAAAAAAACATTACAAACACTTACAATTTTATTAATCTGATCTTAATAAAATTTTACACAATATTACATAAAGTAATAAAATAAATTAGTTTACAATGTTAAAACAACCCTTCACAAGCATCAAGAACCTATAAAAAACAACAAATATAGATTTTCGTACAACAAAAACATGACTAGAAAGGCAAGCGCCATTCCATATGTATAGGCAGTTAAGTCGCAAATCAGTCTATCTTCGTGAGCGTCAGGATGGCCGGTGTATCTATACAGATTTGAATGAAACCTATACTGAAAAATAGTACCTAATTAGTACCAAATAGTACCTATAAAATAAAAATTTGTACCTCAATCCTTTAGCCGTAATATTAAAATTTTGGTACACCGGCGGTTCTGACTACCAGATTGCTCAACCGTTTTCGTTTCTGACGATTTTGACAATCTGGCAACACTGGTAGCTTCGAAACAAATTTGTTTTTTAATTTGTCTCAACCCGTTGATATTTTTACAACTTGTTGTGTGGTACTATTTATTAGTGTAGGTTTCAGAATGATAGTTGTAGCGATTAAGAAGATATAACAGTAGGTACACCGGCCATCCTGACGTTCGAATTTATTTAAAGTCGCCAAAGCCGATCGACACGACAAAAAAAACCGCCGGTGTACCAAAATTTTAATATTACGGCCAAAGAATTGAGGTACAAATTTTTATTGTATAGGTACTATTTGGTACTAATTAATTAGGTACTATTTCTACAGTACACCGGCCATCCTGACGCTCACTTATCTTCTTTTAGAAAATGAGTCATTCTTTTAGCGCTAGAAGAATTATGAAGGATATAAGTGGTTTTTTGTTCTCTCTAAAATAATGCTAGTTAAAAAAGAAAATTGCTAGTTAAAGATAGTGCTAGTGTAGCAATCTGGCTGGTATATACGTGTTACCGCAGGAAACAAGAGGTTCACTGCAAAGTTATTTTTTTTGTAACTTAATAGAAAGTTGCCTAAAAAGTATTTCAGTTGCCATGTTAAATATTTGCCAAAAAGAAACACTGATCTGCGATTTTCTGCTTTACACTCTGAGTACACTCTATTTACAAGTTAACACAGAATACTGTAAGCCCAAATGATTACGTATCTAGACTTTACCTAATTTTGTACATTCACAACGCAGGAGGTACAATTGGAGTCTTATTCACATCAAAGTGTTATGTTATCTTATCAATTAGCTACTCATTCAAACAGGTAATTGGGTAGGTACCTATAATACTTACAAATAACCACGTGTGCACACTGAGACGACTTATCGGAAGTCCTTTTCACACACGTGGAACAGAACAAGAAAGTCGCCTGTGTGCACGCGGTCTTGCTGATGGATGAATAAGTACACAAGTATCCTGATAAAAACCAAACATGGTGCTAAAAACGTTAATTAACCTTCGATACATTTAGGTATAATTTCATAAATGATGTAATAGGTAGCAAAACTATCTTGAGATGCTATCTTTAAGGCGGTTATTCATTGGAGACAAAATCCCGAATTTACATTACGAAATCAGAACTTTGTTCCGAAACATTGTATAATTGCGTCTTCATTGGGAACATTTTATTGGTGAACTTTTGTATCTGATACAATGTTCCGAAACTGTGTTCCCAATGAATACCCGTCTGTAATGTATTTTCAACTATAGTACAAACAAGGTTCTTTTTAACTTGAATTATATTTGTTCTTAGCTTCATTTTTGATTCGTATTTTCGATAGCACTGTATCCACTCGATCGAAATTTAATGTAGAAACCTTTTATTGGCGTTACAAAATTATTGTCAACTATGTTATTTATTAAAAATGTAAGCTGTTGGTTTCTCTAATAAAGATAAAATAAAATAAAAATAAAATAAAGGTTTCGCGCTTAAATGCTATTTAGTCATAATAAAATTGCTCACAGCTCACTCTCACAGGTATTGCATGGCACACAATAAAAAACTAATAATATAAAAAAACATGATCAGAATAAAACTATGTACCTAAATGAAAGTTGTGATTGACAAAGTACTACCAGAGGCACTTATTAATTATCTGATGCATGTAAGAATAGTTATTGAAATTGTAGAATTACTTATTATTTAATGCATTGAAAAGTTTTTAGAATTATTATTTGTCATTTAATACTGAAGTTAAAGATTCGTTGAATTAATTGTTTATATAGTTAGGACGATTTATCATTTACCAAATGAGGCATGTGCCTATTTGGCATATGACACTGTGTGGTTCAGGTCTGCCAATGCAATCTGTTTTCATAAATTTCCGGATTTGTTGCTGTGCTGAGAAGCAGACACCACAGCGAGAAACCTAGTAGAAAATTAAATATAATGACTATCCTCTGCACCCATGGATATTCACCAATTTCACCAAAGTTTGGGAAGCCCATATGGTTGCAAAACATGTGCGCGACTAGCGGTGCGACGAAATGTCCTGGAAAAAACAACAAAGTTAGTATTAATCATTCCATATGCCTAACCATATCATCAAGTAAGATACAAGTATATTGTTAATACAGTATTGTAATAACTAAAAAGAATTAGGATCTATAAGATCTGTAGCTCTGTATCTAGTTATGTATAATCTTACCAGTTCTAAGAAATAAGTATGCTGAATAAGCACCAAACAGACTAGTGTAGGTAAATTGGAATGCTGAAAAGAAACATAACAATAACATGTTAGATGAAATCAGAATACAGACACAATGATTTCAATCATTAATTTGATCAAAATAGAACTTCATTTTGACCATGTTTCTAACATTGAATATGCCAATAAGAAGTTGAACAAGGCTAGATACTGAATAGATTTTAAATATCATTAATTTTTCATATTTCATACTAAATAAATAGTGGCATATCTGAGGTTAGGAATCTTGATGTAGTTTTGTAATAATTTGGCTTCAACTTTAGGGAGCAGTGCCAAAACATTGACAGCACACAGGGCTTAATAATTGATCTAGATTGAAAATAAATCATTCAATATTTTAAACAACCACTGCCTATAAATAACTTGTAACAATTTACCTAATTGTTTTAATGTTGTATTGATGGTTTTATTAGACATACTTACTAGATATCATAAGGGCAGTCTTAAAGTCATAACCTGCTTTCATCTGTTCAAACATGTGGTGAAAATGAGCTGAAAGCACAAAAAAAAAAACAAGTAGAATAATTAGAACATCTTCTATATGAAATAATTA
This sequence comes from Phthorimaea operculella, assembly GCA_024500475.1. Taxonomy (NCBI): domain Eukaryota; kingdom Metazoa; phylum Arthropoda; class Insecta; order Lepidoptera; family Gelechiidae; genus Phthorimaea; species Phthorimaea operculella. Next base: position 700,504 of record JANFCV010000201.1, read on the forward strand.
TCAAAATATTCTTTCTAAAAATGCTACTTACCAATGCCAAAGAGAACAGGGCCAACAAAAACGGCAGTCATGGGATCAAGGCATTGAAGAAGCAACGGCATCATGCATGCTCGGAATACCCACTCTTCACTTAATGGTGCCATAACATGGTTCCTCACCCACACCAGGTCTTGCCAGCTTGATAACCAGTATACTGGCTCTACAAAAACAAAAAACAATATGTAACATTTGCAGAGTTAAGAACGTAACAATTTTGCTTTGGAAAAATTAATACCTGCATAAATTTTCCAAATTCCTGATAATGCTTGCATAGTAAGGGGCCCCAAAAATAAAATAGCAGTTAGCAAAAGGGGTAGCACTGAAGCCTGGATAAGCCCGGACCATCTCAGACCCAACTGGTCATACACATCCCCTTTTGTAAGGGAAAATTCAGTCAAAAAGTAAAAGGTAACGAATGGTGCAATCAACATCATGCAAGACACGCTGAAAAAACGTTTTTTAATTGTCGAAGGGTGGTCCCTGGAAATAGGTAAAGTAAGTTATAAAATCGACGTATTTCAAATGAAATTCAACATACTGAAAGTGAATAATTACGGTTTTAGGTTTTGTTGATCTTACCTGCTCAATGAGGACTTCCATACGTAAAGGCTTGCAACGTACGAGAATGTGAGAAGGATACATGCCAGTATTGATGAAAAGCAAGTGTTTTCGTGTAATAAATCGTTCATGGACATTTTTAAACGACGAAATTTGTTGAAAAATCGAAAAGAGGAATATGAAGAAACCAAAACACCCACACCATCATTGTCACTTTTGACAATACATAACGTTTCAAATAACGTAAAGTTTAGTATTAATTTCCATCATTAAGTTTTGTTTAAGTTAAAGCCTTGTAAACAAAATTACACAAATCACAACTAAAATTGTAAATTGATGTAAATATTATTTTTCAGGTGGATATCACTATCGATATCCCCAAAATGAATGAACAGTTTTAGTAAATTAACGTGCTGAAATGGAACGTGCGTTCAACTCGTTTTTTTCTTTTTTTACTAGAGCTGTCCACAACTGAATCAGTTCTTTTGATTTGAGTCATCTACTGAAAATAATATAGAATGCGATAAGGAAGCAGAGCTAAGCAGACAGATGCAAGGACAGATGTAATTGTTGGCTTGTTCTTTCTTGTTTGTCACACTGTCAACAATTGTTCGTCTATTTTGTTGGCTTGAACAATTTTTGTCATTTTGTTCAACTACAAAAATAATCTAATAAAATCCGTTAAAGTTTGAACGCATCAATAAAAAAAAAACAAAGTTAGTTGGTACGCAGATGGCGCTACTGTCGTCGCCGCCATGTTGGAAATCCGCCATATTTGTTCTGGAGAGTCGCCCTGCTCGCTAGGCTGGTGTGATTTTTTTCCTAATTTTATCCAAATAATGATTTTCCTCAGTTAGCAATTATCATTTTATCTTCAGTGATCGGTGTTTTAGTTGTAGAACATTTTAACTATCGGTCGTCGTTGACTGATGAGCTGTGGTCCTTATTTCCCGTTTCGTTACCTCGATCTAATCTAAACAGAAAATGGCCGACGGTGTTGGTGCGGGTGTCTCCTTTGTTTAGGCCTGAATTCTAGTGAAAATAAGTGATATAAGGAATAATGCCTAGTGCCTCGTTTTCCTCTTCGCGTTCTTACGTCCGTAGATCGCGAAGAAAAGGTGGACATCGCATACCTCTTCCTTCTAGGACACAATCGAGTAAGTAATCCGGGTCGGCTGTGTCGCCCCAATCTTTACGATGGCTCGTTATCGACATTTCCATAAATGTGCAACGTTTGAATTGTTCATGATCCTATTTGCACTTTTTTGCACAATAAATCCATGTACAAATGAGAGCTATGGCTAATCGGTAATGGTGTTCTGTTTTGAAACGTTTGCATGAACATTACGACGAGCATTTGGTTGATCATTGTTCCCCGTATGTTGATTGATTGACATGCAAATTCTTTAGGATTCGTTACATTGCTTATTTGAAGAAGATATCGAGTAGCGCATTTCAGTGACATTTTGCGCATTATAGTATTGATTTGCCGGATGAAAACTTATTTCCACTTCATGACGAAACAGCTGTTCTGAAACATGCCCGAATCGTGTTTGTTCACCGTCGTAGAGTTACGACACATTTCTCACTTGAATGCTTTACAAGTAGCACACAAACATTCTGCATGTCTGTTTTTGTGTTTGAATAAAATTTCGCTACAAATCAACCAATACACAACTAACTATGTAAAATCAATACAACTGTAGTTTATACCTAAACAACACAGTACCTATTAGTCACCTTTGTTTTGAATATTGACTAAAATGTTTTCAATGATTTGTAACATAGTTACCTACCTACCTAAAATTTAATTTAATTTTCTATCTTTCTAACAAAACACATTGTATTAAAAGCTAATTTATAATTCCTAAAACAGATTAGATAAACAGGATAAATACAATGAATTTGTTTATTTATGTAGAACACTGGAAATATGTTTACAATAACATTGATAAACTTTTGAATGAAAACTACTTGCTTTGTTGCCTGCTTTATATTAGCAAATTTGGTTAGACATTAAGTTCAAGACGAGTATTCATTGGGGACAAAATCCCAGGAACTTTGTATATGACACTAAGTATCTGGAGAATGTTCCCAATGTTTTGAACAATATTCCTGAAAAAAAGTGTTCACATTGGGGACATTGTCTATTATACAAAGTATCAGGGATTTTGTCCCCAATGAATACCTGGCTTAAGTATTAAGGGAACATTTCTGGGACAAAGTACCAAACCATTGCATGAATACAAAAGTTCCCATATATTTTCCCAATGAGGATGCATTTTCAATAATGTTTCAGAACAAAGTTCCCAATGAAAAAGTGTCCTCATTTGAACCATTGTTCTGGAACATTGTAAAAGAAACAAAGTTTCTGGGATTTTGTACCCAATGAATAAATGTCTTCAGGTGCATTAGTCTGACACCAGCGTCCACAACATCATTGGACGACTTGGTGCCCACATGTCCACCACAATGTGATAGGGAGAGTGGTTAATTTATTTGGTATAAAAAACAAGGGTACTATAAACCTACATTGTTTACAAGTTTTAATAGGGTTCATATGCTTGCTCGCTGATATTGATGAGCGGTTAATAATACTGAGATTTAGTTGTTCATTTTTAGATAAAACTGCAAGTTTTGCCAATAGCAGTAACACAAAATAATTACTCAAATCAAAATGATAGGTATCTAATTTTGCACAAATAGGTCATATGTTTTGGCAACTTATCAAAAAATACTATTCCCTGAAAATGATGTTGCCATTAATATTAAGTCCATGCAGCACTGAAAAGAAACCAGAACATGTTTTAGGCTGCTAGTTGATAACAGCCATAACAATGTAGGTCTTGTTTGATAACAAACTGCTTATGATAAGATACTCAACACTTAGCTAAACTTTATAGCTTATGTAACATGACTAACATGCAAAGGTTTCTCATTTTAGCAAAACTTGTAATCTAATAGGTAGTAATGAACAGGCATTATATCTATTATCCATTGTTTGAAATGTAGGGTGTTGTTATGAAGCAAATATTTTTCTATAGCAGCTATAAGATCAATAAATTTCGAGCAAAATAAATAAACTCAACTTGACTCAAGAAGATAACTACAAACCAGCATAAGCTGAGGCAGCCATAATTCTGTAGGTCTGTGCCAAGGTTTAAGGTGCAGAGCATACTGCCTGCATATGCATATGCAGGACTTATATCTGCACATCATCAGGCATGTACCAATTGTAATGTATGGAGTTATATGGGAGACAGCACATTGCCTTCGTATGCGTGCACGTCATCACGCTTGTACCCCAATGTGCCTTGTATCAATCACAAACTGTAAAGGGCGCCTTATATCACCTCTGTATGCAGGACGTATACGTGCGCGTAATCACACGCGTATCAGTTGTAATGTATGGGATTGTATAAGAGAGGGCGCACTGCCTGCGTATGTGTGCGCGGTGTGCGGTGTCTCGTGCGGTCCCATACAATACAACTTCATAGCTATGCGCGTGATGACGTGCATGTCACGCAAACGGAGGCAGTGTGTGGTGCTCTTACAACGTCATAGTTACGCGCGTGATAACGTGCACGTCACGTATACGGAGGCTGTGTGTCCTTACACTTTTGACCTAATGACAAAGTACTACAACTTCCCTGCGTATTACAGCCGAGCCATGTGAATCGGTCCCTTGCCCGAACAACGTGCCTGCAGCCGGGAGCGCGATGGCGGCGACGGCGTGCGGCAGCAGCAGCGCCGGTGGGTCAGGCGGGGGCTCGCCGCCGGTGCCGGCCGCCGCGCCTGCCGCCACCGCCGGCCACCACAGCCCTTACGACCTACGGAGGAAGTCGCCGCCGGCCTACCATGAGCCCGGACCGTCCGGGACTTGCTCTCTGCCCGCTAGGAAGCGGCCTCGCACGTAAGTTATTTACGCCTTACCACAGTACGGTCGTTCAAATAGGCCATATTTGACACCTGTCAAACCAATACTGGTAGACTTGTCAACAAAGAAAAATAAACCTTATGTCATAGCATTAACATGATTATGACAGCTGTCAAATATAGCCTATTTGAACGACCTTAAGATTTTAGTCATAACTGTCATCTTTACCGAATTTAGGAACTAACAAAATAAAGGAATTCTGGGATCTCGACAACTTACGTGAATGCAAAGGGGAACATTTAGAGAAACTAATCTGAATGCGCGTATTCGTTGGGAATATTTCGAGTGATTAGCTAGATTTTGATTGTAATTAATTTGTACCTACATATTAAGCATATTTTTATGTCGAACTCAATTTTTAAATCTAATACTCTTGATATTGTTTGATCTCAATAATTTATTATTATATTATATTATTTTATTATTTCTGGAACAAAATCCCGCGACACTGTATATCAACAAATTCACGCGTGTATCGCGGCAACTCACGTGTGTTTCAGGAAACATAGTTCAATGTGTGGGACATGAGAACATAGTGTGGACGGTGTTTGTTTCAAATACAATTTATCTGAAACATTTGTTTGGAACTTTGTACAGATACAAAGTCGCGGGACCGCAAAATGTTCCCGATGTGCCTTAACTGTGAATGCAAACTTTGTTGTTTTGATATGGATGTGTTCATTAAAATGCAGTCTCATCATCATCATCATCATCCTCAGCCCACATCCACCCACTGCAGGGTATAGGCCTCCTCTCTACAGCGCCAATCCTCACGGTCCCGTGCCAGCCTGGTCCAGTGAGGTCCTGAAAGCTTGATGATATCATCGGACCATCGAGCGGGTGGTCTGCCCACTGACCTTTTCACTCCTCTTGGCCACCACTCTGTGACTGCTTTTGTCCAGCGATCGTCACTTCGCCTTACCAAGTGTCCTGCCCATTTCCACCTCAACCTCGTCACTCGCGTACCTACATCTTCGACTTTCGACGAACTTCAACGTTTGGTACGCGGTCAACGAGGGAGATACCTAGCATTGAACGCTCCATAGCCCTTTGTGCGACTTTAATCTTGTGCATGTTTTGCTTAGTGAGCGTCCATGTTTCGGCACCATAAGTGAGAATGGGCAGAACACATTGGTTATACACCTTGGTCTTTAGGCATTGTGGAAGTTTTGACTTGAAGACGTCGTCCAGTTTCCCAAAAGCAGCCCAACCTAGTCCGATACGTCTTTCGATCTCTTTTGCCTGTGCTTCTGGGTCAAAGGATAAACGATGCCCAAGATATACGTAATCGCTGACTATCTCCACGGTATCATTACCTACACAGATGTTAGGTATACGTGTGGTGCGATTCGTCATGATCTTGGTCTTGGACATGTTCATCCTGAGACCGACCCTCAGGGAAGCATCATGCAGATCTGATAGCATTTGCTGGAGATCCAGGACACGTTCGGCGATAAGGATGAGATCATCTGCAAATCTCAGATGCGACATGCGTAATCCGTTGATATTGACTCCTCTCTCGCTCCAATCCAACGTCTTCATGATATCTTCTAGTACGTTGGTGAAGAGTTTAGGCGAGAGAGTGTCTCCTTGGCGGACTCCCCTGTCAATATGTACAGGGTCGGTGTTTCTGTGCATGCGCACCTGCATTGTCGCAGTCCCGTATAGCTCCCGGAGGACATCTACATATCGCTTGTCAATACCGCAGCGATGGAGAGAGTGAAACACAGCCCAGTGTTCGACACTGTCAAATGCCTTTTCATAGTCAACGAAGGCGAAACACAAGGGCCGGTTGTACTCTTTGCACTTCTCCATCAGCTGCTTGACGGCGTGAATGTGATCCATAGTTGAGTATCCTTTCCGGAAGCTAGCTTGTTCCACGGGTTGGTACTCATCCAGTTTGGCACTAAGTCGGTGACACAGGACTTTTGCGAAGAGTTTGTATATCTGTGAGAGCAGGCTAATGGGACGATAATTTGACAACTTTGATTTGTCTCCCTTTTTGTGGAGAATCGTGACGGTAGCCTTCTTCCAAGACCCGGGTGTTAGACCCTGCGAAAGCACGTTGTTGAACAGTTTTACGAGAACCTCCATGACTGGCCTTCCACCTGCCTGAAGCATCTCTACATGCACCCCGTCCTCACCAGAAGATTTTCCGCGTTTCATCCTGCTTAACGCGTACTGCACTTCGTCTGTCGTAATTGAAGGCAAGTCCTCTTCCTCACAGCGCTCTGTTGGTAGCGCCCTAGGATCCGCTACTTCTGGTGAGTCCGGTTCCGGTGTTTTGGATGCGTATAAGTTCCCGTAAAACTCCTCAACAATCTTAATGATCTGGTCACGATTCGATACAATATTCCCGGCATTATCCGCGAGCTTATTTATTTCCATCTTATTCTTATTGAGTTTTCTTTTAAAAACTTTGGGGCCCCTATTGTCCTCGATGGTTTTGGCAATAGTTTGGGTATTATAAGCTCTAATGTCGTCACGGATTGCTTTCTTAATCACCTTGTTGATAGAATCTCATAGTTGGTTTAAATTCTGTAGTTCAAATCTGATATTGCATAACTCATAAAGAAAACTGGTAATGGGTTAGTTGACATTCAATTATTTTAATTAATGCATCCTTTGACCTAAAGTCGAAACAAAATACGTGTACAGACATTTCCTCATTGCACTAGACGTTAGCTCACTTTCACTTGCAATACCTGTACATATTAGGTTGAGTTGTTATTTCCTTCCTTAAACCTGTACTATTTATGATACCTCAATCAGTGTTAGAACTTTGTCACATTATACCAACAATAATGGCGGCCGATGTTCAGTGGAACTCTTGCCACGCATTCAATGTGTACGAAATCTCGTATAGTAGTTGTACATCATTTATATTTATTACTTCGAAATTATCATTTGGAAATGCGACAAAGTTTTAGTTCGATCTTTATATTTTATAGTCTTTTGTCTTTACTTCTTCACATGCTTTTAAACACTTGCGAAAAATGCGACAAAGTTTTTAGCGCAATAGGCGCGTCCACACTGACCGCGGCAGCTCGCGTGCTCAACGCCTCGCGCGGCATACGCTCGGGGTCACCCAAGATCATGCTCGGGCGAGCGCGCGCAGGCCGAGCCAAAATCAACGCCGCTCAGGCGGTTGCCTCGCGCATAGACTACGCTCTTAGCGTGTTGGTTTTTTTTCGTTTTCGTACAGGCGAAGGTCTTCAGACTGTACTGCCGGGGAACCACAATGCACGACATACTCAATGCACAGCAGGTTAATGCACGGCAGCGTATTGTACAGCAGATCATTGTACGACATGATGTATGGATGGTCTTGAAATACGGGCCCGGACCGATAATGTACAGGGGTGGAAATGGAATCAAAACAAATGACGTCACAGCGGATGTAGTGATGTGACAGTGTTGACTTTGATCGACTTATCAATTAATTAATCGAACATGACATGCAAGGCAACCCACGGAGGGGCAGTAAAATAAACCACATTTAAGGCTCAACGTTAGCGACACTAAAAAAATTCTCTGACTGAATACGCAAGTGATTGAGAAACCACATTATGAATTACCGACAATAACTCACAACAAAGAATTTTTAGAATCAGTAAAACCTTGGAAAAACTGTTTAGTTATGTAAGCCGAAATTGCTAAAAGTGGCCACTTTAAATAAATGGATACCAATTTTTATACATTTTATTGATTTTTGTGGTTATTTATTGTCGGCAATTCATAAATTGGGCTCCAGATGACCAGCGTGTTCAGCCAGGGATTTTTTTCCTGTTTGGGGGCGCCACTAGTCTGAAGTTTAGCCTTAACGCAAATCCGACACAGTAGGTTAGGTTAGGTTAGAACAGTGCCCCCCTGGAGCAAACGAAGTGAGCGACCAAGCTTACTAAAGAATATATTTAATATAAAAACAATATCGATTAAGTTAGAAATGCATATAATATTATCGATCTAGTCACATCACTATTCTACCACAACACGTGATGTCGCCAACCATCATGTCGTGCAATCCACCCCCGTGCAGTTTCGGTACGGGGTGATGGATGGCGACATTGTTTTGATTCCATCCACCATGTCGTGCTGTGCTTCATCACGTCGTACATTACTCTGACGGCCAGTATTATGCTGTACAATACAATATCGTACAGTGTAGGGACTTCTCGTGCGAAACAATGTCGGGCAATGTCGTCCATAGACAACAAAAGAGGAATCTACCATCTTGTTTTGACTGTCAACTAGCTAATCAAATAGCTTGTTTGAGTGCTCGGCTGCCTCGGTGCTCGTTAGTTTATCTAAGCGTCCAAATGGGCCGAACTTGGCTCGCCTGTTTGCTCGCCTGCTACCCGAGCGTATGCCGCGCGAGGCGTTGAGCACGCGAGCTGCCGCGGTCAGTGTGGACGCGCCTAATGACGTAAGATATTTTCTCCTCCAAACTTCTTCAGACTTTTTTACTACCTGTTTAAAAAGAGGAAGGGAATATAAATCATGCTTCCTCACTTGCACTAAGGCTCTTACATGGACACCAGGCGTCCATGCTTTCTCCCTTCCACTTACGGAACCGCCGCCATTTATATTCCCTTCCTTTAGTGAAACTGTTAGTACCACTTTTCTTCTTCACATTTTTTACCACTTCTTATTTTTCTTTTCACCCTTTTTCTTTAACGTAGCTAGCTAACGTTGACGCTTACAAGGTTTTCCAGGTCGCTGTCGCAAGGCGTGGACGTGTGCAACGTGTCTCAGTACCTGCAGTACGAGCTGCCTGACGAGGTGCTGCTGTGTATTCTCTCCCACCTCACCGAGCGGGACCTGTGCCGCGTCGCGCAGGTCTGCAAGCGGTTCAACACGATCGCCAACGACACCGAGCTGTGGTGAGTGATGTGACATGTGTCAGTACCTGCAGTACGAGCTGCCTGACGAGGTGCTGCTGTGTATTCTCTCCCACCTCACCGAGCGGGACCTGTGCCGCGTCGCGCAGGTCTGCAAGCGGTTCAACACGATCGCCAACGACACCGAGCTGTGGTGAGTGATGTGACATGTGTCAGTACCTGCAGTACGAGCTGCCTGACGAGGTGCTGCTGTGTATTCTCTCCCACCTCACCGAGCGGGACCTGTGCCGCGTCGCGCAGGTCTGCAAGCGGTTCAACACGATCGCCAACGACACCGAGCTGTGGTGAGTGATGTGACATGTGTCAGTACCTGCAGTACGAGCTGCCTGACGAGGTGCTGCTGTGTATTCTCTCCCACCTCACCGAGCGGGACCTGTGCCGCGTCGCGCAGGTCTGCAAGCGGTTCAACACGATCGCCAACGACACCGAGCTGTGGTGAGTGATGTGACATGTGTCAGTACCTGCAGTACGAGCTGCCTGACGAGGTGCTGCTGTGTATTCTCTCCCACCTCACCGAGCGGGACCTGTGCCGCGTCGCGCAGGTCTGCAAGCGGTTCAACACGATCGCCAACGACACCGAGCTGTGGTGAGTGATGTGACATGTGTCAGTACCTGCAGTACGAGCTGCCTGACGAGGTGCTGCTGTGTATTCTCTCCCACCTCACCGAGCGGGACCTGTGCCGCGTCGCGCAGGTCTGCAAGCGGTTCAACACGATCGCCAACGACACCGAGCTGTGGTGAGTGATGTGACATGTGTCAGTACCTGCAGTACGAGCTGCCTGACGAGGTGCTGCTGTGTATTCTCTCCCACCTCACCGAGCGGGACCTGTGCCGCGTCGCGCAGGTCTGCAAGCGGTTCAACACGATCGCCAACGACACCGAGCTGTGGTGAGTGATGTGACGTGTGTCACTCAGTACATTAGCGACGAGGCGCCGCTGTGTGTCCCACCTCACCAAAAGCGACTTATATACGAAAAAAGTCGAAGCGACTTATATACGAAAAAAGTCGCTAACCTCTCAAAGGCTAATTACAAGTATCGCAACGGTTTATGAGCGCTGACCTTGAATGCGCAGTATTCATATTTTGGGTCTGTTTGGCGGGGGGACTGAGGCGCGACGCGGGAGGTAGCGCGCCAACGCAGTCTATTGGTTTAATCAGTCACGTGCTATTCCCGCGCTTCGGCTGACGTCTCGCGTCCCTGAAGTACAGTTACTTTTTTGTCGAATATTTATTTTGTTGACACCTTACCACCAACAATTGCTTCAGAAACTTTGTCAAGCGATGATGAGTTAATGGAAGGGGTATCACCATTATAATATGAATATAAATATCTACATTTGTTTTATTTGCCCTTCCCTTTATAATATATATTTACTAGATGCACGACAAACTTTCGCATTTATAATATTAGTAGGATCTTATAATTTAAGCTAGCGACTATTTTTAATACGCACTGATGTTCGTTGCGTATGGCTTTAATATTGTAAAAAAATTGGGTATACACATTTTTGTGCGCGAGTGTACACCTGCGCAAACATCCCCTCCACTTTGGCCGAGCGCTCATAAACCGTTGCGACACTTGTAAAATAACTGCATGACAGGCATTGCCGAACATCTGCATACGCCATATTGGAATCGCTTGCTTTGAGATGCAACACTAAGGAAAATGATTTCAAAACAAACATGGTCTCGTCTCGATAGGTGAAAAAATGTGAAACCCATTATCACAGATTATGAAGTTAGTTTCTTATCATTGAAAAAAGCTGTGATTTGTTTGTTTTGTCAATGATTAATGTGTAAAAACCTGTAATAAAATTTCGTTCACTACTACGATAAATTACGTCTTATTAAAATATGATACTAAAACATCATCATTCTCCCACAGGAAAAGCCTATACCAGTCGGTGTTCGAATACGACACGCCGCTGATGCACCCGGCGCCTTGCCAGTTCGAGTTCGTGCCGGTCGATGAATGCGACGCAGACAACCCTTGGAAGGAGAGCTTCCGGCAGCTTTACTACGGGATACATGTGCGCCCTAACTACCGCCCCAAGAAGGACTCGAGAATGAAGCACTTCAACACTATCAGAGTGAGTAATGATGTTAGAATGACGTTGTCAATCCTTGGAGAGCTACTGACAGCTTTACTACGGGATCCACGTGCGCCCCAACTACCGCCCCAAGAAGGACTCGAGAATGAAGCACTTCAACACTATCAGAGTGAGTAATGATGTTAGAATGACGCTGTCAATCCTTGGAAGGAGAGCTGACAGCTTTACTACGGGATCCACGTGCGCCCCAACTACCGCCCCAAGAAGGACTCGAGAATGAAGCACTTCAACACTATCAGAGTTAGTACTGGTCGTAGAACCGACAATCCAGCAAGTCAGGAAGTCATTTCTTACAGCATCATCACATTAAACGTCAATCGTCCTAATGGTCACACCAGACGTCTCTATGGCCATGATTATGGTTGACGTATCGATCGTATTGTGGTTGCGCCTTTACCGTTCACCTGACATGTTTTGCGCGATGGACAAGCTCTTCACTAAGTAATCAAAATTTGCATCCTCCTTTTTAGGGTTTCGTAGTCTACTAGAAACCCTTATAGTTTCGTCATGTCTGTCTGTCTGTCTCATAAGAGTAAACACACCTAGAGGCGACACTCCCGCTCCAGACACGCTCAAGGTCATTATATTTGCCTACCGTCTGGCGCTCGCACTGCGAGCAAGGCGGCCGGGAGTGCGCTTCGCCGCGTAAGCGTTCGTCACGCGGGTCAGATTTTGTTTTTTCGGAAATGTTGGAATGGCAATTTCGGAAAGGCAATTCCGAAAATGTTTTTTCGGAATTGCCTTTCCGAATGACTATGGTGCTTATTGCTGTAAAAGTGATGCGAAGATGACTCTCCATCTTATTTTTTTAATTTGCCTAAAGATGAGCAAAGGTTCTAGATACAGTAAATAGGTAGGTACCTACCATTCTTAATAGGTACGTATTGGTTTTGTGTTCTCCTATTTTTACTCACGTCGGTACCTACTAAGTAAATAGTTTCAGTTCAGTTTTCTAACCCGACATACCTACTTATTTAAGGTACCTGGGGTAGGTAGGTGTCTAAGTTATTGTTAGCTGATTATGGTAACAAACAAATTCGTATTCATCGCAAATCATTTAAAATAATTGCATTTACACGATTTTTCATTCTATGGCGCGTAGGTGTGTAAATAAACTACGCCGAAAGTCATGCAACTGCTTGGCGAGCCGCTAGTTTGGAATAAAACTATTAGCACGTGACAGCCCTGGCTTAATGTGCGGGAGCGCGCGGGGCGTTGCGGGCCGAGGGGGGAAGTAGGCATTTAAAGCGCGGCTTTTCGGGCCCAGACAAAGGAGTTTCACTTCTACACGGTAGTGTTATTATTTATTCTTATGGTCTGTCTGTCTGTCTGTCTGTCTGTCTGTCTGTCTGTCTGTCTGTATGCCGCGCCCTCATATCTTCGTCAGTTATCGATATAAAATTTGGTGAGAAGATAGATCGTGTTGACCCAAATATAGAAATTTTAAGAAAAAATTATTTTAAATGTTTTTTGGACCCCCTCCCATACAAGTGAAAGGGGGGAAAAAATTTTTTTTTCTTCTGTAATATTGAGTAGGATATCGTTGAATAGGTCTTTTAAAACTAAGATGAGGTTTCTTTGAAACAAAGTCACTAAAATGTTTCTGTCACGAGATATTTACTTTTAAAAAGGGCGTTTTTGACCCATAATTTGTTCCAGCTGTAACTTCTAAAGTATAAAAGCTAAAAATTTGAAATAAATATGGAATATAGCTTACAATCTGAAGTTACAATGAAAACTATAACGGATATTGTACCCTTAAAGGTTTCAGAAAAAAATGAGTTTTTCTATTTGCGGTTGGTCATCATACTGCTGCTAACAAACCAGCAACAAATTAAGTTTGTAATGCTGAAAAACCTGATATTTAAACGTTGACTACGAAACCCTATTTATGGGCGTGTCTGACACGCTCTTGGCCGGTTTTTGATACATATCTGATTCTTGCTGTTTTGCACGAAGCAGGACATGAAGGCTAACACAATATAGAGGGTTTCCTGGTATAATTGGAATAAATTTTCTATTTAATAATGGTGATAATCCCGACTATTAACCCCATCTAAAAGTCCCGTGAGATTGTTCATCCTTTCTCATACCAATCTCTTCCACAGGCGGCTCTTGAGTACGTGGAAGAGCGCAGCCAGGCAGCCCCGCCGGCATCCCCGCCGCCGCCGCCCAGCCCCTGCCTGCCCGGCAGCGCCACGCCGCCCTGCACGTGCGCGGGAGGCCCCGCCGGGTGTACTTGCCGTCGTGCCCCGCCGGCGTTGGTGTTTGTACACGCGGGATTGTACCAGGAGGAGTGTCTCGCTATAGACACTGACGTGCAGCTCATTGGTGAGTGTAATATCCTTGCCTTGCATGAGAATTACTGCGTGTATTACATATGGCCTGGCCGGCTGTACGTGCCGTCGTGCCCCACCGGCATTGGTGTTTGTACACGCGGGACTGTACCAGGAGGAGTGCCTCGCTATAGACACTGACGTGCAGCTCATTGGTGAGTGCTATATAAGGGTACATATAGTCATGCACATGCTCGGGAGGCCCGGTCGGCTGCACGTGCCGTCGTGCCCCGCCGGCGTTGGTGTTTGTACACGCGGGACTGTACCAGGAGGAGTGCCTCGCTATAGATACCGACGTGCAGCTCATTGGTGAGTGCAATCTCCTTGCCTTTCATATAGCCATGCACCTGTGCGGGAGGCCCGGCCGGGTGCACGTGCCGTCGTGCCCCGCCGACGTTGGTGTTTGTACACGCGGGCTTGTATCAAGAGGAGTGCCTCGCTATAGATACCGATGTGCAGCTCATTGGTGAGTTCATACTGTGTACGATGTAGTCATGCACGTGCGCGGGAGGCCCGGCCGGCTGCACGTGCCGTCGTGCCCGAGCATGACCTTGGGTGAGCCCGAGCGTATGTCTCGGCAATTGCCTTGCGCAGTGTGGACGCGCCTATTGGTGAGTGCAATAGCCTTGCCTTGCATGAGAATTACTGTTCAAATTACAAACATACATACACATATCACGCCCACGTCCCCTTAATATATGGGGTGATGCTATTCTAAGTCGACACCACACGGCAAATCAGTAATCTCCCTACCCTTATCCCAATTAACTTGATGTTTTGATCTCAAGTCAGTCTGAAACTGGAAAGAACAAAAATCATGATCTATCCATTTTGTTTATTGTATTGTTGTACATAAATTGGAATGCCCATCTCTCAGACAAACCTTAGCATAAATCACGGTAATAAATAACCAATGTAAACATATAAAAAGATATTATGTTGTTATATTGATGATTCTATGATAGGCGGTAGCGGTCCACTACAGGGGCCAACCACTCCGCAATGATGGGCCCTATCGACAGGATAGGGCCAGTCTTAGCTGGTTTGGAGGCAGAGCCAACTCTAAGAAAACCCTTTCAACTATGAATGTCTACTGATATCTATTGATAGACTATGTCTTACGAATCTGAGACTGAGATGTTTGTTTTTATACTAAAATTTATAGTACTGGAATTAGATAAAGCCGGGTATTCATTGCGGACAATGGAGACGTACGCTCGTTGGGCACTTTGTCTTGCAACAGCCTGCAACGTTGTAAAAATGTATCTTCATTGGGAACATTTATTCGGGAACTTGTGTATTATTGATGTAATGACGCGGGACTTTGTTCCCAAAATGTTGTTAATTAATACTCGCCTTTAAACTATCGACTTCAAGTTTTGATATAGATTATTGTGGCCTGTTTCAAATGTAAATGTTTTTTTTTCTATCAGGTTGTGCCCCCGGCAACGTGGCCGAGTCAGTCGTACTAGAACGCGAGGCGGAATCCACTCTCACATTCGCCGAGGGAGCCACCCGGGCGTATGCAGGCCACATGACTTTAAAATTCTCCCCCGACGCCACGTCCACCATGCAGCACCACAAGCACTACTGCCTGGAGGTGTCCGACAACTGCTCGCCCACCGTCGACCACTGTATCATCCGCAGCGCTAGTGTCGGTGAGTATAACCAGGTTCTCAAAAGAAAGGGACCTGAAATTGCAACATTATTGTCGACGCTCAAATGAGAAAAACACGCAAACAATAATGTTGCCATTTCGAGACCCCTTTTTTGTGAACCAGGTAGTATAAGTCTCTTTGGCACTAGACTGTGATGGTTTGGAGCTGACCATTACAAAAGCCAATAAGTTGGACTGTCCAATAAGACAATGTCTTGTTGTTGCTTTAAATACACAAGACAATCCAGTCACATAATAGAGAGTTTACAGAAGGATCACTCAACCTTTTCGCGATTGTCACTTGTTACATAGCCAGGGTTGCTACTGTAAAAATAAATAAAAAAATGTAAAGGCGCCCCGCGTGCGGTCTCCCTAATTTGTGACCTTTTTGTTTTTTTTTTTGTTGGATTGTGTCACTAAATTGTCCAATCTATTGGTCTCATTTGAAAAACCCATAAATAACTTCTCGAAATCTGTCCATTTTATGTCAAAAACCTTAAAACTTTCTTCTTATTTCCAGTGGGCGCGGCGGTGTGCGTAAGCGGCGCGGGCGCCAACCCCGTCATCAAGCACTGCGACATCAGCGACTGCGAGAACGTCGGCCTCTACGTCACAGACTACGCACAGGGAGCCTACCAGGACAACGAGATCTCACGCAACGCGCTCGCAGGGATATGGGTCAAGAACTTCGCCAACCCCATCATGCGCCGCAACCATATACACCACGGGAGGGACGTCGGCATATTCACATTTGAGAATGGCCTCGTAAGTCCCTATTTCACACTTCCATATGTAGCTAAGGTTACTATATAGGAGCATACCAGGACAACGAGATCTCACGCAACGCGCTCGCAGGGATATGGGTCAAGAACTTCGCTAACCCCATCATGCGCCGCAACCATATACACCACGGGAGGGACGTCGGCATATTCACATTTGAGAAAGGCCTCGTAAGTCCCTATATCACACTTCCATATGTAGCTAAGGTTACTATATAGGAGCATACCAGGACAACGAGATCTCACGCAACGCGCTCGCAGGGATATGGGTCAAGAACTTCGCCAACCCCATCATGCGCCGCAACCATATACACCACGGCAGGGACGTCGGCATATTCACATTTGAAAACGGCCTCGTAAGTCCATATATCACACTTCCATATGTAGCTAAGGTTACTACGTGGGAGCTTATCAAGACTATAAAATCTCACTCAAATCGCTAGCAGGGATATGTTCGCCAACCCTTTAGAAACGGCCTCGTAAGTTCATTTATCCTACTAATATTATAAAGGCGGATGTTTGTGTGTGTGTTTGTTACAAAATCACGCTAAAACGGCTGGTTAGATTGACATGAAATTTTGCACAAATATAGAAGAGTATCTAGAATAACACATAGGCTACTTTTGACCACGGGAAAATGTCTTAGTCCTACGGGATCACGCATATTCCAATATTTTTACAAAGGTGGCGTGACCGAGCAGATTCGCGTTTTAAACGTTTTCGCCGAAAACTAACAGCGACATCTCTTGGCGAGTAATGCTTTCTTCCCGCGGAATAATAGGTTGCAGCGGGTGAAACCGCTAACGAGCAGCTAGTTATACTATAATTCGCACCTTATTTTAAACAAGGGGCAGATTATGACTAATAAATAAGTAGCCATAGTCTTACAACACTTGACGTGATTTGTGGTCTCCCCATCAGTATTTTTGCTGTCAGATAATTTTACTAATAATTTTCCCAATTCCGCCAGGGCTACTTCGAGGCGAACGACATCCACAACAACAGAATCGCCGGTTTCGAGGTGAAGGCGGGCGCCAACCCCACCGTCGTGCACTGCGAGATACACCACGGACAGACCGGCGGCATCTACGTGCACGAGTCCGGACTAGGTGAGTGAACGTTGCCTCCCCTAGGCGCTTTCATACTCAGCGATTTTAGGCAGACAACATCATCCAATGATCCAGACAACATCATCCAATCATCATCCGGGAGTAACGGAAAAGGTATAACAAGCCGAAAGGAGGTCAAGGTACTCGTGAAACTGAACAACTTTCCCCATGGAACATAGGTCGAAATATGAAAAAATATTTGGACCTCCCATAGTAAATCAATAAGCTGATCGGAGATTTTGTATGAGAGGTCCAATTTTTTTTTTCATATTTCGACTTATGTTCCATGGGGAAAGTTGTTCAGCTTCATGAGTACCTTGACCTCCTTTCGGCTTGTTATACCCTTTCTGTTACTCCCGGTATAACTGCTAGCAATCCTTGAAAAGTGGTTGGCGCTTTCCGATCTCATCGGTCGTAGGTGCGCGTCCTTTCTATTGCTGAACTTGTATTTGTTTAGTTTTCCATGCCTTGTTTGTATAATCCACAAGGTACACAAAAATATATTGAGGGAGAGTTTGAATGCGTGTGGCACAAGATAGACAAGAATGGCGCAGTAAAGTAATAAATATATAAATCATCTCATCACATCAGCCCGTAGCAGTCCACTGCTGGACATAGGCCTCCCCCAGGGTACGCCGCAAGGCACGATCTCCCGTTTTCGCCATCTAGTCGCTACCAGCCGCTTTCTTTAATGAATTATTTGAATCGCCGGAGGGCGTCCAACGCTACCCTTGCCAAGCCGTGACCGTCACTCGTGAACCCGTTTACTCCAACGTCCATTAGTTCTACGATAAAGATGACCAGCCCACTGCCACTTCTGTTTACTACACTTTCAGACTATACCTGTTACTTTAGTCTTTTGGCGGATAGATAATCTCGTTCCGGACCTTAGCCATTAGCATTATCCCATCTTATTCATTATTCTAATGACTTATTATTATTTGTTCCAGGCCAGTTCATAGACAACAAAATCCACTCAAACAACTTTGCGGGCGTGTGGATCACGTCCAACAGTAACCCCACCATTCGCCGCAACGAGATTTACAACGGGCATCAAGGCGGCGTCTACATATTCGGAGAAGGACGCGGACTCATTGAACATAATAATATCTATGGAAACGCTTTGGCTGGGATTCAGGTATGATTGTTTTTAGAACTACATATAGCCAGTCAAGAATAATTGTAACAGAACTGAGAAAAGTCTGCAAGCAGAAAACAAAAACCCGACTGCGGGAATTTCAAAGTTGTATTTGCGATTAAAATCCGCCATCTTGAATTGATGAAATTTTAAAAAATAGCCAGTGCCAATCGCGCTCGAGCCGAAGACACCTCACATGTCAAGATCCGCCCAGCCGTTTTGGTTGTACCCTGTGATAATTTCTTGTCATATGTACATAAATACCTTATCACCAGGCGCAACTGGAGAGAACGCAGCTAACCTAACCCAACCCAAATTCCTTTTGACAGATTCGCACAAACAGCGACCCGATAGTGCGGCACAACAAGATCCACCACGGGCAGCACGGCGGCATCTACGTGCACGAGAAGGGGCAGGGCCTCATCGAGGAGAACGAGGTGTACGCCAACACGCTCGCCGGCGTCTGGATCACCACCGGCTCCACGCCCGTGCTGCGCCGCAACCGTATACACTCGGGGAAGCAGGTATGTGGCATCATCATCGAGTCTTTTTGAATCTAGATCCAACGACCAATGAACTATCTAGCTCAACGATGTCTGGCCGCCTGGCAACGCAATACGTGCGTGCGACTGTGCATGGCTTCAAACAAGAGTGAAATAGACTCATCCATATGAATCCGTAGCATAACTATAGTGACTAGGATGCACTGTATTCCTGAGCATGCGCATTTTATTACCAAAGCTCTGCATTTGGTGCCGTGACTAGGATGTGCACTATATTCCCAAAGCCCTGCATTTGGTGCCGAGACTAGGATGTGCATTTATTACCAAAGCTCTGCATTTGATGCTATGACTAGGACATGCATTTAATCACCATAGCTCTGCATTTGGTGCCGTGATTAGGATGTGAACTTTATTCCTTAAGCGCTGCATTTTGTGCCGTGACTAGGATGTGTCTTTTATTCCCAGAAAGCTGTATATTCATAACTCTCCTTTCTTCCCAGGTGGGCGTATACTTCTACGACAACGGGCACGGCAAGCTAGAAGACAACGACATCTTCAACCACCTGTACTCGGGCGTACAAATCCGCACCGGCAGCAACCCCGTCATACGCGGCAACAAGATCTGGGGCGGACAGAACGGCGGCGTCCTGGTCTACAACGGAGGCCTGGGGCTCCTAGAGCAGAATGAAATATTCGACAACGCCATGGCGGGCGTGTGGATCAAGACTGACTCCAACCCGACGCTCAAGCGGAATAAGATATTCGACGGCCGCGACGGGGGTATCTGCATTTTTAACGGCGGCAAGGTGAGACCGACGCGTAACTTTGACCTGGTGTGGGTAATCTAATCATGATTAGATAGTTAAAATTATTGTAGGCGGGTATTCATTGGGAACATTTCGAAGACAAAGTTCCGAAACATTGCATTAATACAAATATTCCTCAAATCTTCCCATTGAAGACGCATTTCAATGTTTCTGGCAATTTTGTGGGAGATTTTGTACCCAATGTATACCTGGCTTGAGGGTTTTGTGGCAGGTATAGTATACAATTTTCTCCATGGTACAGTGAGATTGTTAAAATGGAGTTTCTTCTCGTTAACAATACTTGATTGCTGAAATGGCGTTGTAAGATGTAGTGGCATATTTATTTTAGTTTTTAGCATTTTGTTGTACGATTATTTTAGCTTGTAGCTTTATCATCAGTTATTTATTGTTTTTTTGTATGAAATTTTTTACTTAGTGATTCAAAACCGAAGATGTTTTTTATTTTCCTAGAAAACATTTGAATACCATTTATTAATCGACCGTTTTTCCCCTAGGGTGTGCTGGAAGAGAACGACATATTTCGCAACGCGCAGGCCGGCGTGCTGATCTCGACGCAGTCCCACCCCGTGCTGCGTCGCAACCGCATCTTCGACGGGCTAGCCGCCGGAGTAGAAATCACTAATAATGCTACAGCCACGCTAGAGCACAACCAGATATTCAACAATAGATTTGGAGGTAAGATTTTAACACACGTCGTAGCAACCTTTTAATTCATAAACCATTCCAACGGTTGTAAAATGGCCCACCATATACTCAACGGCGCGTTATCACAATTTTGTCTATTGGGACTTTAATGCACTCACTTTGTTATATTATTATTTGTAAATACTTTCTACAATGTTGCTAGAATGAGCGTCACATGTATACCTAGTTTAAGTACCTAACATATTTGTAATGATTTAATGTGATTTGCAATAAATAAACTGAACTGAACTGAACTAGATCGTCGCTTTGAGACGAGCATGAAGAAATTCAAAATTTGGCAAGCATCGATCTGTGCATCGATAGCTCAATGGCAGAGCGGTAGGGCGTTGACCATGCGGCCCGGGTTCGATCCCCGGTCGATGCATGAAATTTTTTCAATTTCTTATTTTCATCATTTCAACACGTTTGTTTTGCTCTTAGGTCTGTGCCTAGCTTCGGGCGTGTCCCCGCTGACGCGCGGCAACAAGATCTTCAGCAACCAGGACGCGGTGGAGAAGGCGGTGGGCGGCGGACAGTGCCTCTACAAGATCTCCTCCTACACGTCCTTCCCTATGCACGACTTCTACAGGTGGGTTCCATAAAATTTATTGCAAATAAGTTCGGCTAAGAATTCTGCCACCCCTATTCTTCGTAAAGGCGAGGTAGAGTTTTTTACTTCGGCTACAATATCTGCCGACCGGTGGCGGTGGTTCCCAAATAAGGTTGACGTCAGGCAGGCGGCTGGTCGTAAAATTAAACCAAATCCTTTAGCAACATGATTTTGTGTTGCGCTGTCCCAAGTAATTGGGATAAGGGCAGAAAGATGATGAGTTATGTGGCTTGACCATTTCCTAAACTCGGAATAAAAAATCCTATGTCTCGTTTTTATGGGTTACACTGAATCCACAACCTATTTCAGAAACCCTGCCATATTTTTTTTTAAACCGGGATGCCTTCAACTGGTGGAAGAGCAAACTGCGTCCTTGCAAAAAAGAAAACAACTAGGTAGCATGTGTTCTAGGCAGAAGGCTACCGAGGCCGATGAGAAAATTATCACTTGAATGCAGATAGCATGAACGTATTATATTTTAGATTGATACCTCTTAGACATGGAACTTTTATACACGTTAGTGAGCTTTTTTTACACATTGTGTTTGTAATTCTATTAATAATGCATGTTTGACTTTGTTTCCAGATGCCAGACTTGCAACACGACAGACCGCAACGCAATCTGCGTCAATTGCATCAAAACGTGCCATTCCGGTCACGATGTGGAGTTTATCCGTCATGACAGGTCAGCATTCCATCGATATTTACACGCCACGCATTACGGGGTAGGCAGAGCGTCAATGCCTTAGAATACTGTCATTATCGCCATATCTGCCAATTCTTTGCGGACAGCATCACAAATAATGTGTGAGTTTTTTGGTCTGGCGCCTGAAATTTACAAATATACACATGAAACAATCAAGTCCCTTAGTCGCCACTTAAGACTAACGCGGAAAAAATGAGGTGATGGTGTTCTTTCTTAGGGAAATTCTATATTATAAATGTCCTCAAATGCCTTCGCACCATCATGAAGATCAGATGGTCCGACCGAGTGCGAAACACCGAAGTTCTAAGACGAGCCAATGTTGGTGGCATTGAAGCCTACTTAATGCGTCGACAGCTTCGGTGGTGCGGTCACGTATCCCGGATGGCGGATGAGCGAGTGGCGAAGCGCATCTTCTATTCTGAGCTAGAGGAGGGCAAGCGAAAGCATGGCGGTCAACTCCTCCGATTTAAAGATGTTCAGAAGAGACACATGAAAAGATGCAATATCGAACCCTCTCAATTTGAGGTTTTGGCAGCACAACGGCCAGAATGGCGCGGTCTTGTAAAGAGGCGAATCCGCGACTTCGAGGAGCAGCGTAAAGCAGACCTTGACGCTAAACGCGATGAACTGAAGGCCCGTCCTCCCGCCGCCATTAACTACAATTATATCAATGGCAAACTCACGTGCCCACACTGTACACGGGAGTTTACTGCCAAAATAGGCTACAATAGCCACCTACGAGCGCATCAGCGCCGACTTGATTAGGAGTAGAAGTGGTCGCCATGGCCGAAACCGGCCGGAAAGATCATCATCATCATCAATTTAGTATTAGGCAATCGAGCGTTTGAGCTCTAGATACGTAATTATTATAATAAAGTTCAGTTATCGTTTGACCCCAAACTAAAGCGTATCTTTTCTAACTACTCCTGAGGTGCTCATCTTATTTGAATGTGATGTTTATCGCTGCAGGTTCTTCTGCGACTGCGGCGCAGGCACCTGTCCAACCAGTGCCAGCTGCAGGGCGAGCCCACGCAGGACACCGACACGCTGTACGACTCCGCCGCGCCCATGGAGAGCCACACGCTCATGGTCAACTGAACCACCGGGGATCACGTACGGACTCACGTGCTGGGGTGACGCGACAGATGGGGATGGGCACACGAGTTTTGCTTACTAAACGAGGGAGGATAAACTGAAATCACATTTGATGTGAATGGTTTACAGTAACGAATTGTGAAGTTATAAGCGTTTTTTGAGAAACTAACCGCAAGACGGCTACGCCGCTATAGACTAATATGAATTACCTGTCGAAATTTGACAGCTAATCTTGCAAAGTCGATGGCGTCGTAAGGCTGTCTTGAGGATTAGTTTCCCCAAAAACGCCGATGGTATGGTAAAAGAAGTAAAGTAAATATTGGTCTAGTTGGGATCATCAATGCAACCAATGTCGACTTTATTCCGATTATACCGTTACTTTCCAATTTGGTACTGTAAACGACGTCAGTCAAATGGCGATAAGTATGTGACGGCTCTAAAGTGTAACACGGGGGAAATCTAGCAGAACAACTTTCCTCGCAATTATAATTCGTAAAAAAGTGCTTGCCATAGTAATATCAATCAGATTAGCACTTTCTATTTAGTTAGTTGTTTTGTTTCGGAGTACCCACCGTGTTACCCTTTCTGTTGCACATTTTACCCTGATTTTTCTATGGAAAATAAGCAGTATAAAATGTGCAATCCTCCTTTAACTAATAGAACTCGTGTGCCTGACGTACTACCACCGAGTATATCGTACTTATTGTGAAAAATCCCGTTTGCGAGTGATAGTCTTGGATCATACAAATATTCGTGTGCCTGCATTCGGCGAAAGTAATAAATAAACGTTACTAGCGCCGGCTGTAGACCTGTGTGGATGTTTTAAGGGGTGGATTGTATCGCAAACGACCGTGTTGCCACTGCCGATAGACTAGAAGATTGTTGTTGTTTATAAGCAAATTTTTCTGTATTTTCGGTTGCCGCGTTTACTCCTTAAAATATTCATAATCGCACCGTATATGCGGTCTCGCTTAGCGTCGAACAATTATGCCATTTTATTCCTCGTTCTCTACTCGGCGAGATTGCACAAGAAAATATTTGAGGTTGAAATTCTAGGTCTAGGTGATACGCTGGGCTCGCTCGCAGTCGGTCCGAAAGCTTAGTAGTCTAAAGTATTTTCGGATCGTAATCATAGGTAAAGTTGTGAAGGGTTGTAAAGTTCGGCTTCCGACTGTGAGCGCGCACAGCGCCCGTTGAGAATACAGTAATTAGATCTGTTTAAATCTCGTATGTATACGTAAAGGGTGGCTGCAATACGCCATCGTAGGTCGTTTGGCCAGGCGGTACGGGACTAGCGACGAGTTAAAAATATCGATAATATCCTTACTGTATACATTATTGATATTATCAGTATAGTCGGCACAAGGATTAGTCAAAATCTTTATACAAGTGTTATTAAAAAAGTACGAAATTCAAGAGACTGATCAACTGTCTCCAAGGAACAGAGGTAGAAATGAATCTAATATTCTGACCTGATTTCCTTGTGAATTTTTGTTTAGCTTCATAGACTGGTCGATCCTTTGAAGTATTCGCACTTTTCTTGTTACAATTGTATAGTCGCTGGTTGGTTACCGGCCGTGGGCCGACGCTCGCCGCGCGTCGGATATAGATCAGTATTCGTTCGTCGGAAACTTACTGTGAACATTATTATTTATTACTTTAGGTATTATTCGCCGGACTGAAACGATTATTATTACTACTACGTGATTTTATTATTTTCTTACTTACTCTATCGTTAACCGCGTGTCGTTTTACACTCGTCTAATACTGTAGTTAGCTATTTTTATTACCTAAAACTTCACTGTATATTCTCATCTCGAGTCGCTGATGCGTCCAGCGGATCACACCGCCGCTTGGCGCATGCTAATTCTTATAAACGATAATAATTATGTATGTATTTTTCATCTTTATACTCTATAGTTGGCGGAGAAGGGTCGTGTTTCGGGCATTTCGCTATATGTATCGTATTGTAGAGAAGGTTAATTTCGATCATCGGTACTTAATAATTATGTAGTATCATGCATTCCCAAATTATAATCGTACCATAATCTCGAAATTCGCATCGATATTTAGAATAATGTTATTCGTTTTATAAGATGTACTGGTAGAAATATTTATAGTGTCTACTATAGTTTCATAATCATGAGGATGTTTTTTTTTTAGTTTTTGTCAAAGCAAAACATAATTAAGTTAGTTAAGTTTCTCCAGCGACCGTGAGCGTGCCGGCGGGTCGGCTTGTAATATAGATATCGATTTTAACTATTGACGACGGTTTCATTTTATTTGAGCATTTACCCCGGCTCTCCCGGAACGGAGCACGCGAGAGGGAGGTTTTAGTTAATAAAGATAGTAGCGCCGGCCGCCAGCGAAGCCCTGGCGCGCCGCCATAGCGCCCCAGCGCTCCGCCCGGCGCCCGGCGCGCGAGCAGGACGACCTGTATTCGGTGTCTCGCCTAACTATTTTGGCGCTCCCGATGCGCTTTGTAAATATTTATGTCACACAATAATCGAAATGTAGGAATTAATGTATGTATCATTATATTTTTATTATTGATCACAACGTGTAGGTATGTTTAATTATGAATTACGTACGTTATGCTCAGCGCTTGTATGTAAGCGGGAGCCGCTGCCAGTCGCGGCCCGCTCCTGTATAATAAGATGCAAATTAAGAACGAATGTGCGTATTAAATTGGAAAGATCTTAGGTACAATTGATATTTTATTGTTAATTTAAATTTGGTATTGATATCTTACGAGAAGCAATGTTAGGAAACTTGGGAAAGGCCGCGCCGTGCGGTTCGAGTGCTGATAGTGATAAGTTAGCCGATAAGCTATAATGAAAATCTAAATTACTCAGTAATCAATCACTATTGCAAGTTTCGAATTGTTAAATCGTCTCTCCATAGCACGGTATGTTCTAAATCTGCTTTTTTGTAATCCTCAAACTGTGATCATCGCTAAATGTGTAAGTGAAGATATTTTAGTTCATCGACATTTTATTATGAATCAAAATTATTGTGGCGCCGATGCTTTAATTCTCGAACGTGAAATTATTGTTATTTATTGAACTTGTCAGTATGTTCTTAATTTATTGAACTTAAAACTGGATATTTTTTGTTTATACAATGAGAATACCACTGTAAAAGCCGTGATATACATCATATAATATTATAACATCGGAATTTTATTTACCAAAGCCCTCCATCACCCTACTTACACTATGCAAGTATACACTCTACAAATAAAAATAAACCCATCTCGCTCAATAGGGTTTAGGTACACACCACCACCATACATAACAGCCACAACAATCCACTGCTGGGTGTGTTTCTCCATGGAAAACCCATAGACTTATATATATAAGGAAAACCCCATGTGGAAATCAGCTAGTTACGAAAAGAACGTGAAAAAAAAACTGTTCATTCGTAACTAGTTACGAACAATAACAGTGAATAAAAAGTGTCTTTTCGTAGCTAGTTAGTTACGAGACTTTGGTTACGAAAGTGCACTAAGGGGTGGAAATCCATGACTGGACGTTTGCTGTCCCCTATCTGGGGGTATTGTATTAGGTATAAAGCCGACATCACATGGCACACGGAGTTCACCACAACAAAACAAAATATTCTTTTATTAGCAAACATATCACTAAAAATATAGTCAAATCACACCAGTCTCAAAGCAGATAATATTATTCTCAAAGTAGCAAAATGTTTAGTATGTAACTATCTTCAGAGAGTAAAATATTAAGGAAGCAAAATTGAAATTGCTAATATGGTATAGTATATTCCTTGGCACAGTCCATCAAGAAAATTACAGATCCCATATGATCGAGTCGAGCGATGTACAGTAAAGTCCTTGTCGCACATGCCAGTAGCTGTGGCCAGTAGAGTGCCAGTACCGCCAGTACAGTAAGTACCACGCAGAGTACGACAAGGAGGCGCATATTTAAGGATGGCTATGAACTTGTCATGAACTCACGTGCGAAGTTACCAAAATACTGGTTACGAAAGTGCACGAAGGGAAGGTATGAACTTACCAAGCCAACGGCAGAGTTAATTTGTATGGGAAGTTTTTTTTTCGAGTGGGACACCGAGTCTTTCAACGACCCGATATACATTGGTGCCCGAGGTATTCAACCGCCTTCTACAAGTAGCAGGCCTCTGACATGGATGGGCCAACGACCACCGTCTAAAGTAATCATAGACAGCAACCAGGACCAACGGCTTTACGTGCCCTCTGAAGCGCGGAACCATCTTGCTTTCGGACAATCAGGTGGTTCAGCCTGCTATGTCCTAACCAGACTGGGAACATAAATAACAACTTAGTGAAGTGACCCATCGGGAATCGAACCGTAAAGTTTCTGCGTCGCAGGAGGTCGTCGCACTACCACTGCGCCTCAGAACTCACTCTAAATTTGAATGGGATTTAAAATACCCAACGAATCATGGACTTATTTAAATATACTAGCGTATGACTATTGATGTCGCATAATGTTAGGGCAGTGAAGCAAAATGTCAATATTCGTATTAGGAGAATCTAAAAGCAGCACACGGTACTAATAAAACACTATCTTTTAGTTTATGTTTATTGTTAATTGAATCAAAAGATTAAGGCTCCTACCGCCCCCTCCTCTACCGGAAGGTTCGAAATTTAAATAATATTCGGAAGTCGTGTCCGAGCTGGTCAATGAGTAGTTTTACAGAGGTGTCACTCACCATTCCAACAATCTTAGAAAATTTAGGTAGGTACGTACTATCAGCAGCATATCAAACTATTTGCGGATTATTCTTTGTAGGTTATTGTATAGAAAACGTTGCATGTTGAATGGTGATCCAAACAATATTCATAATAAAATAATGACGTCCTTACATTGAACTGTTAGTTTGCTTGATATTTCTTCACATTCAGTAAAAGAAAAGAATAAATTCATCCAAAAATAAACCTTTATATTGTGATCGATCATACTTACATTTTACTAAGAAACTCTTGGAAGAAAAAGTTTTCCAAAAGTGCAAGTGGCCAGTACCTATCATTATACGCACTTCGCGCGAACTTTGACAAAAAGATTTTTTTTATTGATGGACGACTATGGTCAATCAGTTTATTCATATAATATGAAGACACTTTTGCCAGCGTCCAGTTATTTAAAACTTACCAGTAAAAAAACAGCCTTTGGTTACGTTACAACCTAAACCACCTGATTATCCGGAAAAAAGATAGTTTCGTGCTTTAGAAGGCACTTTAAGCACTTAAGTCTTTGTCAGAATAAGTATGATTGATTACTTAACCTCCTGGGTCCTGGCGCCTGATTGCTATTTTTCATAACGGCCATTTTTAAATTCGATTTAATGGTATATATTATCAAAAAGTAAAAAATTAAAAAATATGTGTTTTTGGCCTCATTATTAAATTTAATGATGAAATTTACCAAATTTGGTTAGATATTCTATTTATTTATTTATAAACAGTTTTCTAAATGTGCAAAATAAATTCTAATGTCCTCGCCTGAGGACCTGGGGTCCCAGGAGGTTAAATGGCACCTTTTACAAAACTATGTCAGAGGCCTACTAGTTGCTGCTGAAAAACTCTGACAGAAAGGTTCAATGTATTGGAGTTTTTAATGCACTCACAGCGCTATATTATATAGCGTGAAATTTTACTAGTGACCGATAGCGAAATCTCAGGACCGGCTATTGATAAGGAACAACATTCCTCAAGGAACATAGGTCGAAAAACGAAAAAATATTTTGACCTCCCTTAGTAACTCAAATCCGCTGATCGGCAATTTTGTATGGGAGGTCCAAAAATTATTTTGTATTTCGACCTATGTTCCTTGGGGAAAGTTGTTCCTTATCACTAGCCGGTTCTGAGTTTTCGCTATCGGTCACTAGTAAAATTTCACCTCATATAAGCCCTATATTATTCTTAAAGGTTCAAAGTGTCGGCGACTAGATCTCGCAAACGAAAATAGTAGTTTATGCAACTGCCTAATAATAAGAGGCTTTAGGATGAGAGTGTCTGTTTATCACACGAGGCGCAGCCGAGTGTGATAATAGTTTGACACGAGCATTCTAAAGCCTAATTATTTGCAGTTGCATACACTATTTTATCTACACTCTACAAGAAAAACTATGAAAAATAATTCAAACCTCCGCACTGCACTATGGCGATTGCATGCCTATCTACTGAACCACCAACTGAACGACTTTTATACATAAGTAACTTTTTAACTAAACGTTAAAATGGAGGTTCATAAAAACTGAACAACTTTTAAAATTAAATAGCATTTATCGGTGAATTTTAATTCGGAAAATGATTTGAAGCAAAGATTTAATAATAAATAAGTCCTCATAATTTCGAGGGTCGTCCCGCCGCGGGTGCGGGGTGACACTTGTTTTTTTTTTCATTCGACTTACTGATGGCCAGTGTCAAATTGGAACAGATTACAATTTGGTACGCGGGTCAATTCGTTTAATTTTTTTTCAAATACTAGAAATCGAGTTACTTTATGTAGCTGCCAGTAGTATGAAAGTTTTTTTTTAAAGGCTGTATATTCGTAATGCAGTTCATTACGTTCGTACTTTCGATTCTGTAAAACGAATATTACGAACTGAGTGTAGATAAAAACAATTAAAACATAGGTTGAGATACTAGTACATACATAACTGATAGCAAAAATGCAGGGTGCGCATAAGGAACAGCAAAGGTCGAAATATGAAAAAAAAAACACATAAAAATGTTGTAAAAGTATGATTTTTTGTTTCTTATAAAAGTTGTTCAGTTTTGTAGGTAGAAGAGGGTCACTTCAATATTTGAACTTAATTAAATTTAATGCGGCACGTGCGGAGTATTGTGCAGCTAGATAGGCGTTCACTTTTTTTTAACTAACAAAGAAAATTTCTAAATCTTTGGGATTTCTATGGCTTGCTTTTTTGTCAAAGGTTTTTTTGTGAAGGTTTTTAATCCATTTTTATTTGGATAATCCTGTGATTTTTGGTCTTGAAATAGGTATCCTTATAAAGGGAATTCATTGCTTTATACAATTTATGGTATATTTCGGTATTACAACCTGATTCGTAGAAGAATGGGACCCGAAATGGGAACATTATTGTTTGCGTCTTTTTCATGTTACATGTCTTTTGAGCAAGATGTCAACAATAATGTTGCCATTTCGGGGCCCCTTTTTTATAAATCAGGTTATACCAAGGATTCAGGGTTACCATAACGTCATCAAATAGGTACCTACTCAATAAATTCGTAACCCTATTCGACCTTCCCAAAATTATCAGTAACCGCGCGTTTAAACTAAAGAGACTTTGGCCGGCGACTTATTTGTAGTCCCTTTCACACATGTGCAAAGGAACAAGTAATACGTGTGTCGCGCGACAAAAGTCGCATGTGTGATCACGGTATAAATGCAAGTTTAAACATGATTGACATTCCATTTGTGGCATACAAGGCCTTCTTTACAAACAATATTTTAAAGGGTGAACAGTCTATGAAAATGAACAACTTTCCCTCAAGAACATATGACTAAATATAAAAAAATGGGCTTCCCATACAAACTAAATCGCTCGGCTAGTGCATTTGTATGGGAGTTAAAAAATGATTTTTCATTTTTCGACATACGTTTCTTGGGGAAAGTTGTTCAGTTTCATGAGTAACTTGACCTCCTTTCGGTTTTATTGGTTGATTTGTAACTTTTTTTAGTACGACTACCTACCTCGTTTTTATCTTGCGCCCCAATGAATCAAAGTAGTACTGACATTGGCATAATTGTCATATCATTGGGCAAAATGCCATTATAAAAGTTGGAAAATAAGTTACGACAAATTTCTTGCTATAATAGAATTATTTCCTCAAAATGTGGTGCAAATGGGTACAAATGAACAGTTTGGTGGGTCTGCCTCATATTACGTTTATCTATGACCAATTCCAAGTCAGTTTTGACTGCAGGAAACGTATCAAAACAAATACCTTTATCAACCATTGATTCCTTGGAATGAATCCGGAAACAGTAAGTTTGTCGCAAGATTACTTGATAATGGTGTAGGTTTATCAAAAGTTGCATCTGTGATGAGTTCAACATTGAATAGTGAGTAATAATCATATAAAGTTTAATAATTTTCAATAACCATTGACGCAAAACATTTGTACAATATGGTAGCATGGTCATGATAACAGTGAAAAATAGAGGTAACTTCACATTTTTATTTCTTAGTATTTTGGGATAAACTTCGATTTTTGGGTTTCAGGAAGCTTTTCCCCATATTTTGTAGAACAAAATTCAATTTTTTTCTGATAATGACGTGTCCTAGATTATGTAATATATAGGAAAACGTAGCTCGTTTTCAGCTCGCTTCATAGGAGCTCCCCCCTTAACAATTAGATTTTTATGTACAAATGGCCACTGATTACATTAATCACATTTACACTCGATTGAGCAACTGATTATCTAATAAAAATAAGTCTTGAAAATAAAAATATAAGTCCTACTTTCCTTAGCGCTGAAGAAGTTTTTGTCTTGGGGATCGCCGTCGCGGCGATACATGCACGGCTTTCAAAGGGGTGTTGTGTTTGCGAGTGTCTGTTATTGGCGCGGGAGTACGCAAGCCTCGAGAAGTGCACAACGGCTTTTTCAAAGCAGGAGTCTGCGGCGTTCTATTAGGCGGGGATACCATCAGTTTCGTCGGCGTATTTCGCTTGCTTCGCCAACTGTCCAGTTCGTCCTTCGTCAGCTGACGGTACGGTCTTTGCGGTGCGTTCGACGCTTCGACGTTCTTAGGTCGCGCCGGGAGCCGCGGCGCCACCTCCTGGACTTTCGGTCGAACTAGAGCCACGTTTTTATGCGTTCTCGCTTGCATCGGAGCGTTGATTCTCGGGCGGCGCGCGAAGCCGCTGTTAGCGGATTTGTCTGTGAATTCCGAAGACCGATCGGAGCTGGTCTCGAAGAGTTTAGCTTTGGCGAGAACTGCGCCGGCGTTCTGTCGCCTCAGCTTGTTGACTGAGGGTCGGCCGGAGCCGCTGGAGGCGTCCACCTCCCCGGTCTTCTCCATGAAGAAGGCGGCGGCGCTGCGCCACTTCGGCTGCGCGCGGGACCGCGGACTCTTCGACGTATTCCTACAGTTTTGGTATATTCTCTGTTCGGACTTTCCGCTGGAGTTCAACGTATTGTTCATCGAATTCTCCGACGCAGAGCCTTCCCAGCTGTTGTTATTGTTGGTGACGTTTAGAGATCTCCTCGGTTCCCGCTTGCCGATGGTTTTGTCGAGGTTGTAATCGGGCGCGAGGCTCACTCTGCGTCGGAGATGGTATTTAATACTGTTATCGGATACATTCGTTGAGTTATCAGACTTTGAACTGTCCCATTCGGGGTTCTGCATTTTGGTGACGACCAGTTGCGGTTTCGCCGACGAGGTTCTTTCCCGACGACTCACTCCCACGTACGGGTAGAACCTGTCCGCGTGTTGACTAGCTTGTGACTGCGTGGATACGTTCCAGGATTTGTGTCGGACTATTTTCGTCACGTTTTCTTTGGATCTGCGCCGTATGGTGCCGATTTTCCTCGCGCTCGGCGACCTGATGATCTTCGCTTGTTCGTCCGGCCGTATCTTCAGTTCTTTGCTGAGTCTGCGCGCTAAGTTATCGGAGTTCGGGCAGTTGTTCAACATGGCCACTTCCTCTAGCGTCTGTTCATACTTGTTCTGCACTTGTTGTAGGGGTTGCACTCTCGGTATGACGTCGGTGAATTCTCTGGACAGTCTGTTCTCTATGGCGGATACTCTGCTTTTGATTTCCTCGTACTCTGTCTTGGAGATCCTGACGTAGTCCTTGTCTGGCTTGGTGTCGGGGGAGAGGTCGATGGTGTGATGGTTGCTGAACAGGTTCTCAGAAGAAGTAAGCAAGTCCTCGCTGCTGATGCTGGTTTCCGAATTCTTGTCCCTGAAGTCTGTGTTTATGACCGGCGTGCTTCTTGCGTCCATGAGGCTGAGGCGTAGTCTTTTTCGTTCTAACCCTCTGCAGGACAAATATACATATTAGCCATAAGGAAATTGTTACTAAAAAGACTGTTTCATGAAGGCTAGGGAATATGAGATACTTACACTTTCATGGGTGTGAAAGACAAGTCCTTTTGAGGTAAACTGTCGGTTATTTCTTTCCTGTAAATAAAATACATAGTTATAGTAATGAGATAAGCTTTTATTACACAAATAGTACATTGATCATATCTTGGGACACATGGTGCTTGTGATGCCGGCTTAGAATAGCATAACCCCATTCCTACACGTGGATGTCGTAAAAAGCGACTAAGCGATAATCATCCAGGGAATGGGCAGCAGCGTTCCTTGTAAATGCAACATCTTGCACTACGCTCGCCAATCCACATGCCAAGCGTGGTGAGTATGGCATTACCCCCGACAGGGGGAGGCACATGTCCAGCAGTGGACTGTTGTGGCTGTTAAGGTAAGGTTACTTATCTTTCGACACTTACTTGACTTTAGCAGAAAGACCGTCGTAGCTGTCGAATTTTCTCTTGGAAGCGGACTTGCAGAGCACCGGCGTGGCGTGCGCATGTGTGTGTGCGTGCGCGTGCGCGTGCTCGCGGACCGTCGCCGGCGTGTTCACGTTGCCCGACACCATCTTACGCAAGCCACTCAGCATACCTAAGTAAACAAATAATAATAATACAATACTTAAACCATCATGCTATAACATAAAATCAAGTTTTATATTATTTCAAAACAAGGAAGTTTGTAGATTAATTACCACAGTCATCTAGTCGTGACTGAAGTGGGCGGCACACAAAACAGCCGTGACTGGATGCCTGGCAGTCAAGGGTAAAAATAATGTGTATAATACTTTAAATATTTCCATGGCACGAACTATAAAAGGCTACAACCCAAGACCCTACTTCGGAATCCCATTTCCAAATAAGCTGAAGTAAAATATATATGAAACTTACGATTGAGAGACCCGCTTCTGCGTTTCTTCCTTCTTGCAAGATAAACATCGGAATCATCATCCAATTGGCTCATGAGGTCTTCTGTCAGGAGCCCTATTCGTTTCGAGTTTTCAATGAATATCTAAGAAATAGAAAACCATAAGAGTTAAAAACTGCAAATTGCATGATCTACTTCAGTGACAAGTCCTATGATTTAGGCAGAGCAGAGGTCATTATAACCATGCTATAACAAAGAGAAAAATAGTTTTAAAAGCCTGAGTCAAGTCATAGCTCACATGTTGATTATTTGGTAGAAGGTGTAGCCCTCTACGTTTCGGCTGGTTACGACAGCCTTCTTCTTGGAGGACGACAATCACACACGCGTGCGTGACCGCCAGTTGCGATTGTCAACTGGCGGTCGCGCGTGTGTGATTGTCAACTGAAGGTCACGCGTGTGTGATTGTCGTCCTCCAAGAAGAAGGCTGTCGTAACCAGCCGAAACGTAGAGGGCTACACCTTCTACCAAATAATCAACAAGTAAGTCGCGTAAATATACATAACTAGCAGCCCGCCCAGCGGTTTCACCCGCTGCTACTTACCTGTTTTCCCGTAGAAATTGGATCTTTGCCCGTAGTAAAAAGTCCATTACTCCGATCCAGCAGAGGTAAATGTGCGAGCAGAAGCGGCCCGTCATGCTGAATAACTATTACTTTGAAGCCATTATCGTATCTCTTATAGTTTAGATGGGATGCTGGTGATGTTCATCAGGTACTCCAGATCCTCGATGACCATGTGCCAGCAGAAGCGGCCCGTCATGATGCACAACTTTTTCTATGAAGCCATGGCCGTATCTCTTATAGTTTAGATGGGATGCTGGTGGTCTTCATCAGGTACTCCAGATCCTCGATGACCATGTGCCAGCAGAAGCGGCCCGTCATGGTGAACAACTTTTTCTATGAAGCCATGACCGTATCTTTTATAGTTTAGATGGGATGCTGGTGGTCTTCATCAGGTACTCGTACTCCAGATCCTCGAGGGCTGACAAAAAGTAGTCCATGTCCATCTTTACTATGCTAGTAATATCAGTGCCAAATTTCGCGAAGATCCGTAAAGCGGTTTGGCTTATTTGGGTAATATCCGCTGTATTTCCTGCTTTTCCTGCTGCTAACCGTTTTCCCGTGGAAATGAGGAATTTTCCCGTGGTAAAAAGTAGCCTATGTTACTCAGGAATGTTGTAGCTTTCTAATGATGAAAGAATTTTC
Organism: Phthorimaea operculella; assembly: GCA_024500475.1. Lineage (NCBI taxonomy): Eukaryota > Metazoa > Arthropoda > Insecta > Lepidoptera > Gelechiidae > Phthorimaea > Phthorimaea operculella. The sequence continues at coordinate 735,696 of JANFCV010000201.1, forward strand.
GAAATCGGTCCAGTAGTTTCGGAGTTTATCGATTACATACATACAAAAAAACAAACAAACAAACAAAAAAACAAACAAAGTTTTCCTCTTTATTATATTAGTGTAGATGAGTGATACTTGTTCGTTTAATAATAAAATCATAGCTCACAATTACTATTACTGGAATATTTTTTGTCCAATTAGAACTTTTATGTAGAAACGCCAGTCTTCTCTTCTTAAGTCAAAGCGTAACCGCGATGACTTATACGTCGATAGCCTTTTGTTCGCTGACGATGCAGCCTTCGTTGCTAATTCTCAAAGTGAGCTTCAAGACATTGTTGATAAGTTTTCCCACGCGTGTTCTCTGTTCTCAATGTCCATTAATGCCAAAAAAACAGTAGTGCTAGCTCAAGGTGGAGAAACACCACGTATTTTGCTCGGTGGCGTTCCCTTGAACATAGTTGACAAGTTTTGCTACTTGGGGTCGACTTTGTCGAACAATCTCACACTCGATTCTGAGATCAATACTCGTATCGGCAAAGCGGCGACCATGTTCGGCAGGCTCAGTACAAGAGTATGGAATAATAAACACCTGACCACAAAACCAAGATAATTGTTTACCAAACTTGCGTTCTAAGCATACTCTTGTATGGAGCTGAAACCTGGACTTCGTACGCAAAACAAGAACGTCGACTCAACACATTTCATATGCGCTGCGTAAGAAACATCTTGCATATAACTTGGCAGGACAGAGTCACAAACGAGCGAGTTCTAGAAATTGCACAGCTGCCTAGCTTTACCGCTTTGCTTAAGCAAAGACGATTGCGGTGGCTAGGGCATGTGTACCGCATGGAACCTTCGCGTCTACCGCGGCGTGTCCTGCTTGGCGCCGTAGCTAACGCCAAAGAGGAGTTGGAAGACCGATGCTACGTTTCAAAGATTGCGCCAAACGGGACATGGCTGCGTTTGACATCGACCATCAAAGCTGGGAGAAGCTTGCTGAGAATAGGAATGTATGGAGAAAGCGTGTGTTTGATGGGCGTAAAGCTCACGACGATGCCTGGTTCGCTGGTCTCGCAAACAAAAGGCAAAAACGACATCTAAACATGCATGTGCCAGTCTCTAATTCCACCTTCGTTTGTAGAGCGTGCGGAAAGTCATGCCGCTCCCGTATCGGCTTATACAGCCATGAAAAATCTTGCCTCAGACACTGAATAAATCGTCTGTCACAGACGTATGAGGCCAATGATGATGAAAGTGCGTCTACACTACCCGAGGCTGCTCGCTGCCTCACTGCCTTGCAAGGTATAAGCTCGTGCTAAGGCGAGCCAAGTTCGGCCCAATTTGGACGCCTAAATAAACTGGCAAATGTCCGAGGCGCGTTGATTTTGGCTCGGCCCGCGCGCGTTCACCCGAGCGAGCACTACCTTGCATTGCCTCGGGTGAGCCACGTAATTTTTTGGTCGTTTGCCTCGCGAGGCAGCGAGGCAGCGAGGCTGCTCGCTTGGTGTGGATGCGCCTATTAGGCGCGTCCACACTGCGCGAGGCAACTGCCGAGACATACGCTCCGGCTCACCCAAGGTCATGCTCGGGCGAGCGCGCCCAGGCAACTCAAATGTACGCGTCCAAATTGGGCCGAATTGGCTCGCGAGCCTCACGAGCGTATGCCTCACGAGCATTTGCCTCGCGCAGTGTGGACGCACCTATTGATGCAAAATGTTTTACAAAAGCAGAATGCTAAATTTAAATTTTGGTGATGTTACCTTGACAAGTGCAACATGGTGTTCCAGTCGCTGTGCTGACGCGGCTGCCGGCAGAGGCATGATGCTCGGAGCCATCACTATGGCCAAGTTGGAGGCATCCATCAGGTTGTCTTTGTGCCGCGAAGCTATGTAGTTGAGTAGCTGAAATTGGTCATTCAAAAATTTTGTAAGGCTTATTTTGCGGGTGCTATTTCAATAGAGTAAGTTTGTGAGTGTTAATTATGCTATCTATCTAATTGGGATGTTATGGCCTACTAGTCTATGCTACTAGTAAAAATAATAATAGTAGAGACATAAAAATAAGAATAATAATAAATATTACCTCCGAAAGGAAAGATATCAAAAAGATAAAAACAATAATTTATTAATTATTATTGATGCTGCTTTGTATAGAATTATATGGATGTAAAAAATCACTGATATACTGACAATACTGAAGATACTTCAAGGAGTACCCAATGAAACTGAACAACTTTGTCCACAGAAAATAAGTCAAAGTATGAAAAATAACTGGACCTCCAATACAAACTGACTCAGTTTGCTGGTACATTTAGTATGGGAGGCCCAAAATTTTTTCATATTTTAACTAATGTGTTTTGGGAAAGTGTTGGCATTTGTTGTAATTTTTCAACACCTTATGTGAATTTCTTTTACTGGTGTACAATATCCATATCAATATTTTATTATCTAGTTTGGTATTTGTTCATTCATACTGATTGTGTCTACAGGAAGGAAGTTACTGATAACACAAATTACAAACCTCCATAATATAGTGAAGCAGATGGACATGTAATACTGGTAATAGGAGTAATGTGTGCAATATGGGCTTCAGAGCATCACCAGCCGTAATTCTACATCTGAGGAGCAAGTCCTGAACTTCTGCACTGATCAGCGGCTCTGGTAAATTCCGTAGGTAGAGTTTGAATACGGCAGCGACGTCTATAGGATGATGCCCCTCTGACACACAGCCTCCAGCATCCAATAATCTCTGGAAAAAAGAATTCAAAATAAGTATGCACCTACCTTTATAAACTGAAAAATAAACTATAAAATGAGCAGGCTAATACAAAGAAAAGTATACTCTGACCAATATTACAAACCTTTATGTCCTTCTGTCGCGTCTGGGATCCCGCTTTGCGAAATAAACCCTCCATGTGAGCGTTACTTCTGAGAACTGAAGACATCTCACTGACTACTATTGGAACACTCAAATTACTTCCGCAGCAAATGACGCTGGTGGATGGGACTTTTGCGAGGGGTGCTCCGAACACTGTCTTGTGATCCTAAAGGATATTGGACAATTAGTACCATTACAAAATAACACAAACAAGAGAAATAGGGGTTAGTATTGGCTGGCTACGTACTTTGACATTTTTCATAATATATTTCTTCAGGCGGTGCTTCAAGCCTGCTTTCTTTAGTTCACCAACGATTATTGATTGTAGCTTCCCATGGTTTATTCCATCTGATATCAGCATTTTGTTTATTATTGCTAATACATTCAACAAATCTGATAATTATCTATCTTTCACCACTTTTCAAACCGATACTCGTTCGTTAATAAACGTTCCATTCCACCCATTCCACGTACTGTAAAGTCATAGTAGTATTTTTAATTATTGCAAGAATTTTTCAGCATCAATTTGATTAAAAATAAAGTAATACACATCACAAAACATAATTTGATTTACCTAGATTTTTTAGTAAATAATCAATTAAATAATTTAAATTCATGTTTGTTATAATTAAAAACTGAATCAACCTAAAATGAAACGTACTTTTCGTTCACAAATGAGTTGACGTAAGAATGGTATTTATGTCGAAGTCAATATGTCAAAATCTGCCTTCTACATAAAAGCTCGTGTGTTTACAAACGAAAAGCTGTTTGCATATTTCCATCTGACGTATGTATACCGTCGACATTATGTGTACCGCCAAAAAAACGACCTTTTGCCGTATGGCATAATGCCCGGCAATATGTACGAACTAGTACTGAATTCCGCCACGGTGGCGCTGTAATCGCAAAACAATAAATATGGCGTACAGTAAAGTAGTAACAGTGCAGGAGGTGTAAATGGAAATCTTGTAAATAAAATTACTATGTTACCAGTGACAATAAGAGATTACGGAGAAGTTTAGTTCAGAACTTTTAAAAAGTATTATGGAACTCGTAAGGGATTGGTTAGAACCCCGTGGACGAACAAGAAATTTTTGAGGTCACTTAACGCTTAAAAAGTGGTAGGACGTCCATGGCCACGGATATTCGACGGACTAGGGACGAGTATTAGGTACTGGTGCTCTTGCTACGTCGTAATGAACATTGCTGTGCAGGATTACTTAATTAAAAAAAAAGTACAATTATTGTAGTCCGACAGTACGCACTTTGGAGGACTACTTCGATAATATACTAAATGAAATTGACGAAAGTTGCGGGCACGGTGGACAGGTTTTTTTTGTATCTATTGTATCAATTGAAGGATTGATTTATGATTAAGAAAAGCGATAGACTTGTTTGTGTCGCTTTGTCCTTTATGCGAATTAAAAATGAAAATCGCTAAGAAGTGCGTCGTCACTAAACCAATCATATCATCAGATTTTAATCAACGGTTAAGGACACGTTTATTATTCGAGTTAATAAGCTGAAGCGGCAAAGAGCAGGGCCACATTGCTCGAAGGACTGACTATCGCGAGGTGATATACAATCATGGTACTCACGATTTCATGCCTGGGTTCTACTGTTGCTGCCCATATTGTTCCTCCTTGCTCGCCATTGACTAGAAGATTTGTGGCAACCATGAAACCTAGTTCAAGATCTCATGGTTGCCCGAAGCCACAGTGTCCCTGAAAGGAAATATTTAATGGGAGTAATTCATATTATACACAGATTAACCAAATACATATTACTACTGTTATATCTGTTACTAAATATGTTTCATAGAAGAATGTCAAGGGTCATTATAATTGTTAACTTATGTTAGCCATAAATGTTCTCTACACTCTTCGACCAGAGTGTTATACTAACATACTAATATACTAGTTTCCAGTTATAGTACCACATATTAGAATATAATTCGCACACACACAATGTTAACATAACATCATATTAACAGGAAGAATCATTCGGTCAAACCTATTACATCAGACATTCATTGCTCTTTAGAAGACAGTGATATAAATCTATGTAAACACACATTCTCACAAGCTCTGGTCTCACAGGGGCAACCACTTGAAGCTTTCTCATCATCCTTGTACCACTTCTTGGATACAAGTCCACATATCATCATCATTGTGTCACTCCTTCGACACTATGGCCACATCTCATTATCATTTGGCCACATCTCATTATCATTTGGCCACATCTCATTATCATCTGGCCACATCTCATTATCATCTGGCCACATCTCATTATCATTTGGCCACATCTCATTATCATTTGGCCACATCTCATTATCATTTGGCCACATCTCATTATCATTTGGCCACATCTCATTATCATTTGGCCACATCTCATTATCATCTGGCCACATCTCATTATCATTTGGCCACATCTCATTATCATTTGGCCACATCTCATTATCATTTGGCCACATCTCATCTTGGTATCACCTCCCGGACACCATGGCCGCACATCTTATCATCCTTGTATCTCATCATCGATACAAGGTCAAATCTTATCATCTTTGTGTGTGTTTACAAGTTCAAATAACGATGCCACTTCGGGCATAAGACTTCATAACACAACCCTTCAGGGGCTTGCTCATAAGATCAAGTAACTAACGACTTGCGCAAGATGCCAAGACAACTATTCATGGGCCCATTTACAAGAACAAGCAACAAGCCGCAAAATACCGTTCCTAGATCTGCTGGACTAACAACAATATTGCGTTTGCTATCATATGCAATTTCATTAATAAGTAAATAACATTGATCATGACGTAATAGAGAATTATATTAATGACTGATATCTGAGAGAGTCTAAAAAAGAACACTTAGCTTTGTTTGCTGTGCCGCTGGAGTTTCCACCATTTTCTACTACACTATCACTTTGTAATCTGCACAAATCTTAACACTTCAAGCACATAAATAATCCGCGAAACTTGCACAGAAACTCTTTGTGCGAAATAATAACTGGTTCGTTTAGATTTAAACTGATTAAAGAAAAATGTAACGGACCGTTTGATCTCTTTGTGAAAATCGGTTACTCAGTGTTGCCAGCGTTTTCCTTGTCTATGAAAATCGTGAGACGTCACGACACTGACAATCGGTGGAGCAGGGGAATTCTCGAGTGGAGATCACGTACCGGGAGGCGCAGCGTAGGATGGCCCACCGCGAGATGGACAGACGATCTGGTCAAGTCCGCGGGGAAATGCTGGATGCAGGCCGCTTCTAATCGGACAAAGTGGAAATATTTAGGGAGGCCTATGTTCAGCAGTATAAGTCCTATGGCTGATATGATGATGATGATGGTGATGCATTATTCTCACACAGCCCTGTTTTCCTTAAGAACTTTTATTTAGCAAAAATATCAGATCACTTATCAACACAACTTAAATCATGATGTAAAAAAGTAAGGTTTAACTTACATAGATATTTACAATCATAGCACTTTAACGATCTATGATTGTAAATATATCTATCAAACAGTCTAAATGTGACCGTCGAAGATACTCAAGTAAATAATATGTAAATGAATAAATATTGTTGTTTTTTTCTTAATCATGGTCACCCTAATATGATCACCACGTTGACGTTTAAGCGACGTTCATTTCAAAGTCATATTGCCGGATGTCGTGCCGACAATTTGTATACTGCTTTTCGTCTGTATACGAACGGGTCATTATGTAAGCGTCAGAATCTTACATATTGACTTCGACATTTTCAAAAATTTTAACGCACCATGAACGTACCTCTGTAATTTCTGAACGACTTCATAGCTGTCAGTCACAGTGTTGCCAGTCGTGCGATAATTATCGTATGTGTACGATAATTTGAGGTCCGGTACGATAAAAAATAAGTAAAAAGAGTAGACAGAAAAATGAGGGCGCCACTTTTAATGAAATTTCAAATTTAAATGGTAACATTGACTATGAATGGCAACAATTTAGTATGAAAAATTTTTAGTTCCATTTTATTTAATTTCTACTATTTTTTGCTGGACTGTAGGTGTAATCCATGGATCTAGGAAATGCTCCCTTCGGTCGTAGGGAGCAAATGAAACCTCCTTGGTGTAATCTAAACGGTGGGCTGGCCGACAATTTTGATAGCAAAATCCGATAACTCTGAAATCAAGAGTTGGCAACACTGGAACAAATGTCAAATATCAAATATAGGTGATTCTTCGGCGGGAATTTGAATCAAGAGGGTGAAATTTTTCAAAGAAAATTTTAAAATTGCTTTTTGCAGAATAAATTGATAATTTCTTAGTAAATTTAATTACTAGTAACTTATATTCTAATAGTGCAATAAAAAATCAACACAGCTTTGCTGCCCAGCCATGGGTCGCAAAAGCAAACGTAAAAAGGGAAACGATGGCGGAGAGGTAAGCGAAGGAGAGGACCCCGCTATGAGCGATGATGCGGGCGACGACGATGTAGACAAATTCAAACCTTATAAAACAGAAAACTACATTCGTCAGTATCCGGAGGATGGCGGTGAGTTCGAATATATAGTAATTTACGAGAGCGCGGACGACAAGACGCCGATAGGTGAGAGAGACTTGATGGGCTTGGGAAGCGCATTGAAGCTTAGTTACAAAGGTATCAAGCAATTGAAAAGAATCAATCGTTACAAAATAGCGGTTATATTTGAGCGACCAGGGTTAGCAAATGCAGCTCTTAATAATGTCAAGTCTCAAAAAGAGCTAAAGTTGAGGGCGACTATTCCAGCAAGATTAACGGAAGTGACAGGGGTAATAACAAATGTTCCAACATACATGAGCAACAAAAAAATATATGATGGAATTTCTAGTTGCAGAAATGTTGTATCTGTACGCCGATTCATGCGACGTTCCAAAGACGACGAAGGTAACTCCTGCTTGGTACCAACACAAGCGGTATCGATAACTTTCGCTAGTGCAGTACTTCCTGATTATGTGGATATTAACAGCTGGTATTTCGAAGTAAGGCCATACACGCCTCCTGTGAGCCAATGCCTGCGATGCCTGCGCTTTGGGCACATTGGTAAATTCTGTAAAAACGCCCAGAGGTGCTCAATCTGCGGTGATTCCCACAATTATAAAGATTGCGTAAAACGGCCAGAAGAAGCAGTCTGTGTTCACTGCAAAGGAAAACATGTTGCAATTGCCAAATCATGCCCAGTGAAAATTCAAAAGCAGAGGAGATAAAAGTTCAGATGCGCAGGGCCTCGTATTCTGAAGTTTTTAATAACAAAAACTTCCCCCCACTAAAAAGTAAAGTAGACCCAGTTCAACAATTGTTTAAATCGGAACAATTCATGAATCTTCTGATTTCTTCAATTATAAAAATTATTTCCGCTAGTAAAGATGCTGAAAATCCCATCCCAATCTCTACTCAAAGTATAAAAGCGCTTTACTTGATTCATTCAGTATCAATAAAACTACAGACCATAAAACTAAGTAAATTCTAATTTATGGATCAGTTTAATATTGTTCAATGGAATGCTCAAAGTTTGTCTAGTAATTTACATGCTTTTACTTATTTTTATATAATAATAATATTCATGTAGCACTTATTTCTGAAACCTGGTTAAAACCAGGGAAAAAAAATAAAATTAAAGGTTTTAACATCGAAAGATTAGATATAGGTACTAAACACAATGGTGTTGCTATATTAATACAAAATAATTTGCGTTACAATTTGTTAAACACATATTCTGATAACTCATTACAAAATTTGGCAGTTCAGTTACATTTCAACAATGAAATTATTACAATAATTAGTTTCTATAGTCCCACGTTGGCTTCTCCTTCCAACTTTACTTATTCCCGTCTTGATAGTTTGATTAAATCTGTACCGGGGCCTCTTATTATGGCTGGGGATTTCAATGCACACAGTACTTCGTGGGGTTGCACGTCAACTGATGCGCGTGGTATAATTTTGCAAGATGTGATTGATGATAATAATTTATGCCTCCTTAATGACGGCCAAGCAACTACTGTGGGTTCACATGTGTGAAACCAAATGCATTGGATCTTACTCTCGTTTCTTCCTCATTATCATTACGTTGTAGCTGGTCAGTTCATGATGATCCAATGGGAGTTATCATCTTCCCACTGTTACTAGTATCCTTGGTTCTGTAAACAGAATTAACAATTCCAATTTAAATCAAGGAAATTACATCCGTCCAAATTTTTCAAATGTCGATTGGAAAAATATCAAGAAATAGTTAGTGACAAATTAACTACTTTTAACTTTGACTTTGAACGACCCCAGGAATCCTATTCTAATCTCTGCTCTTTACTACTAAATTGTGCATTTGAGGCTAATCCCACAACCAGAAATAATTCAGTGCAGCCAAATTTAACACGTAGGAAAAGACCATGTTTGCCTTGGTGGAATAATGCCTGCACTTTAGCAGTAAATAATTCTAAAGCTGCTTACATTCAATTTAAAAATGATCCAACATTAGAAAATTATATCTATTTTAAAAACAACAAGCTATTAAAAACTAACCATTAAAAGGAAAGAGAAGCTTCATGGATGGCTTTGTGTGAAACATTTAACCGGCAAACACCTCTGTCTGTAATATGGAAAACAATGCGCATGTTTAATAAATCTTTTCTGAATGTAATGTGATACGGTCTTCTAACACAGATTGGATACCAGCATTTTTAAATAAGTACACAACCGTTTCTCCAAATATTGTCACTACTACTGTTAACTCTCCAGTCACTAGTAGTAATGATTATTTAATTACACCTTTTACTTTAAATGAATTTATTAGTGCACTTAGCTCTAGAAGAGATACTGTTTTTGGTTTAGATCATATTCCATATAAGTTATTAAAAATCTTTCATTGTCAAGTAAAAATGATTTTGGACATATTTAACTTTCTTTGGTCTAATGACATAATTCCCACTGAATGGAAGGTTGATTGTTTAATTCCAGTTTTGAAACCTGGTAAAGATGCGGATAATTGTAATTCTTATCGACCTATAGCATTAACATCCTGTATAGGTAAAGTTTTGAACAAATACTAAAACAAAGACTGGAATTTTTATAGAATCTAATAAGTTATTACCTCCAAATCAGTTTGGTTTTAGACGTGGTCACTCTGCAATCGAAAGTTTGAATAATCTCTTTCTTGACATTCATCATTCCTTCTCATTTAATAAATTTGTTGTTTGTGTCTTCTTTGATATTGTTGGAGCCTTCAATAATGTTAATCACCATGTGCTTGCTGCGGAGTTACAGTTGTTAGGTTTACCTGGAAAATTAATTAGTTGGATATTCAACTTTTTAAATGGTAGGCAAGTATATGTCAAGTTTAAAAATAATTTATATGGACCACAATCGTCATATTTAGGTGTTTGTCAAGGTGGAATTTTAAGTCCTTTGCTGTTCATCTTGTATATTAATAAATTAAATAGTATACTGGGTACCGAAGTAAGAAATTTACAATTTGCTGATGATTTAGCTATATATTGTATTGGGTCTAACATGCAAGCAACAGAAATCAAATTAAATTTAGCATTAGAAAAATTAAAAACATACTTTGATTATTTACATTTAAGTGTTAGTCTAGAGAAAACTAAAGTTGTGATCTTTAGTAGATCTAGACTTTTAATATCTCATATATATTATGATGGTAGCTTATTGCCAGTAGAAGATGAAGCAAAATTTCTTGGAGTAATTTTTACTAGAAATTTATCATGGAATAAGCATGTAAGTTATGTGTCAGATAGAGCTTCTAGAGCTTTTAATATTCTTAAATCCTCGCTAGAACATCATGGGGGGCTGATCCTAAAGTTTTACTTATGTTATATAAGTCTGTGGTACGTTCCCACTTTGAATATAGTTTTCTTTGTTATGCTTCCAATCCTATTTTGGTTAAAAAGTTAGAAACTTTACAGAATAAAAATTTACGTTTAATAACAGGTGCAATGAAAACAACACCTATTGTTTCTATGCAAGTTGAATGCAATATACCTCCATTGATGTTAAGATTTAAATATCTCAAATTTAGATTTCTACTGAAATTATTTTCTTTTACTCACCATTCCTTATTAGAGAAAATCGCTGAAAATCAAACTTTGGCCTCTGCATCTACTTCAATTAAATTCCCCTTTATTCTGCTTGATTATTCTGAAATAAAAGTTTATAATGAAAGGCATAACATTCACAAATCTGACAAGTTGGCATGTTACGAAGGAGCTTTTGAAAGCAAATTTTGCAATATGAATATAGTTATAGATAACTCCATTAGAACTAGAGAAGAGCTATATGAGAAACTATCATTATGGCCACAATACCAGCATATTTACACTGATGGCTCAAAAACTGATACAGGTGTCTCTCTTGCATACTATCACAGTGCCTTGAAGACAGGAAATGGATATAAACTACCAAAAACCTGCAGTATATTTACGGCAGAAGCTGCAGCAATTCAAGCCGCTTTAGAATATATAAACAATTTAAATCACTCTTTCCTAAATGGCTTATTATTAGTGACAGTATGTCAGTTTTATCAGCTTTAAAGAATAACACTCTGAGTACAAATTATATTATTTATAAAATTAAACAGCTGTGGCAAACACTATACAACGCCAATGTTTCAATTGAATTTTATGGTCTCCAGCACATAAAGGTGTGTCAGGTAATGAAACAGCTGACTACCTTGCCAGAACAATAAACAATAGCTTAATTGGACAACCCAGAAGAATGTCAGTTCCCTGGAGAGATTTAATCCCATTGATTCAAGAGGAAATTAGACAAAGCTGGATAAATCAACGTCAAATTATAATACAAGAAAAAGGTGCATGGTATGCTGCAATCAATAAGAATCTTGGAGAGAAACCCTGGTTCGCTAAGATTAATACCTTTATAAAAAGAAGATTCTTCACACAAATATGCAGGTTACGATTTGGTCATTGTAAATTTAAAGCTCATCTACACCGCATGAAAATTATTAACTCACCTTTATGTACAGATTGCTCTCTAAATGAAAATCAAACGCTGGAACATATATTTTTCAAAAGAAACCCTTAAAAAATTAACCGAATTTTATTAATTGACAAGCTGCAAGATATTTACAAAGACAGTATCCCGCCTTCGCTTCAAGAACTTCTATCGAACCCTGCCACTTTTAATCCAATATTTGACTTTATTATCTCCACGGTTGGAGAGCTTTGACATGGATTTAACCCGGACATGGAATTTTATGAACCTGAAAATTACACAAGAATATATAGAAGAAATGGCATTTTTGCCTTGTTTTTATTGGAAATAAGAAATGAACTATAGAAGAATTGGCATTTAATGCCTTATTTTTGAAAAGATAACAGAAAGAACTAATAAAAGACTAGGCTGTATGGCTAGTACCATTGCCTATCCTGATGGATGAATTTTTAAAACAACAAACAACAATCAAATATAGGTCAAATATTGCACACTATGGAAACGCCAATATGATGACATATTCCTTATTAAACCCATAGATTAAACCACAGATAACAGCTATCAAACAGATGATTTTTACGACGGCCATTACTTATCTTTCAAAAAAGAAAACTTTACTACTTTTCAAGAAGTTTTTGATCAAAATATAAAACAAATCAAACAAACCTATTTATGTACAAACTTATTTTTCTAGTTTGTGGACTATCACGCCAGTTGTCTTTGTCAACGTCAAGTCAAAGCGTCAGTTATTTAATTTATTGTTTTATTCTTTAGTTTTATTCTTTTTATTATTAATCTCAAGTTTTATTAAATTTAACTTCAGTTCTAAGCAAACAAGTTATTCGGAAGTTGTAGCAAGTGAGTTTTTCGTGATTTCAACGGACAGAATTGCCACGGATAAAGCAAAGAGCACAGCAATACTTTGTTGTACAGGCAGTGTTTGTTACTTTTGAGAGCCTTGCTCTCAAATAAAATCGCAAAGTGCGCTCCGAAATATTCTATTTATTGACCATAACGAAATCATACAATTTTATAATACGTATTTTACATTTTTCACATTTTGCTAATAGTAAAGTCATAGAGAGGAATCATAGAGATGAGTGTCATGACAAATCGACAACCGAACCAAGAAGTATCCTAACACCCCCCTTCAATCTTAAATTATTTATAAATTAAGATTGCTAAATAATTATAAATTAAATAAACATTAGTACAAATAACACTTGTAGGCAACCCTAGTTATGTGGGCAACCCTACTTGAGTACACGCCCAATGTCCAAAGTGTTTTCTGACATTACTTGGTGTCAATGACAACATGTGTCAAAACTTTAACTTTCATAATAAGTACCGAGATATTATCTTCATGCCTTACATACTGATAAGAGATTAGAACTTTCTTATCTTATCACTCTTATCATACAACTCTAATAAAACTTTTATAAGTAGGTACTTATCACTTACAGTAAAGTGAACAAAAGTAAAACAAAATAATTAACTTCTTAATATCAAATAAAAAGTTTTCTAAAAATCAACATGTAGTTTCCTCGAAAGATATGCATGTTTTATGGCATTAAGCGGTTTTGTTAGTATGTCCGCAACATTTTCAGTACTAGGTACATACGAAACATTGAATAGATTTTTCTGAAGACAATCTTTTATGAAATAATATTTGATATCGATATGCTTCGTGCGTTTGCTATTTTCGTTGCATTCGATCATCTTTATAGTGCTTTGGTTATCAATTAGCAAGTAGGAGTCAATGTCTTTGTGGTGAAAATCTGCTAAAATACCTTTTAGGTAGAGTAGTTCCTGTGCTGCCATAGCTGCTGCGATGAATTCCGCCTCTGCAGTTGATAGTGAGACCGATGTCTGTTTCTTTGAAAACCATGAGACCAGATTGTTTTTATGAAATATAGCACATCCACTTACACTTTTTCGGTCTTGTTTGTCTCCTGACCAATCAGCATCTGTAAAAGCCAGTAAATTAGGAGTTTCAGAGTCATCAGCCTTAGTGTAGACTAGGCACTTGTTAGATGTTTGTTTTAGATACCTTATTACCCGTTTGGCTGCAGTCCAAAGTGATTTAGTAGGTTTGTCTAAATACTTACTTAGGTAAGATGTCGCAAATGCTATATCAGGCCTTGACGTGTAAGATAAATATACCAGACATCCTATGAGTTCTCTGTATGGAACATCTTTAACAATATCTTGTTCAACTTCTGGCAGTCCTTGCTCCATCGGTGTAGATACTCCATTCGCATTGCTCATACCAAACTTTTCTATAATTTTATTTATCAGCTTTCTTTGACTTATCTTCAGTTTATCTTTTTCTCTTATTATTTCCATACCAAGATATTCCTTCATTTCACCCAAGTCTTTCACTTTGAATTCTTCTTTTAGTTTTTGTAGTATCTTTTCAGTATTCTTTCCTGCTACTAGTATATCGTCAACATATATTAATAACCATGTGCTTTCTTTTGTGTAGAGACAGTAATCATATTTGGATTGTTCAAATCCTTGTCCTATTACATATTTGTGGAATCTTTCATTCCAACATCTAGGTGCTTCTCGCAATCCGTATAATGCTTTTCTTAGTTTTAAAACTTTTCCTTCTTTAGCTTTAACTCCTTCTGGAACTTTGATGTAAACTTCTTTGTCTAAATCTCCATTTAGGAATGCAGTGGGGACATCCAGTTGGCGTATTGGTAGGTCCTCCTGCACTGCTTCACTTAGAATCATTTTGATGGTGGATGATCTAGCCACTGGCGAATATACATCATAATGACTATCGCTTTGAAAACCTTTTGCTACTAATCTTGCCTTTTTCCTGCCATCTTGTTTCGTTTTGAATACCCATTTAGTATCTATGGCTTTCATTCCTTGTGGCAAATCACTTTCTTCCCATGTTTTCAACTTTTCTAAAGATTTTAATTCACTGTCTATTGCTTGGATCCATTCTTTTCCTTTTTCTACAGCTTCTTTATACGTTTTAGGATCATTTTCACTCTCATTAATTAGACAATAAGCTATGTTTGCATCATGAAATTCATGTTCATAGTCTTTAAGATAATCAGGAATCTTCTTTGTTCTCTCAGATTTTCTTCTCGTTTCTTCGATTTCCTGTACTTTAGTCTCTTTGGCTTCTTGACTTTTGCTTTGCTTTTCTTTTTCTGCTTCTAATCGTTTTCTTTCTTGTTCTTTACTTTGTTCCTTTTCTTGTTCTTCTCTTTGTTTTCTTTCTTTATTTTCTCTTTCTTGAGTTTCTTTTGTTTGTGTATCTTCTTCATCTTCATTTCGTTCTATGAGAAGTGGCCTTTCTTCTGTATTATTTTTATCTTCGCTTACTTTGCCATCTTCTGTATACCTTATATCTTTTTCATCGAACCTTACATCGCGTGAGATTATTATTTTGTTTGTTTCAGGATTCCACAGTCTGTATCCATTTGGCGCATAGCCTACCATTCTTACTGGTGCTGCTCTTTGTTCGAATTTACCTCCTTTAGGTGTCTTCACGGTCCATGCTTTACTTCCGAAAACTTTCAGATTTTTCATATCAGCTTTTCCAAACCAAATTTCAGCTGGAGTGTGAAAATTGATTGCTGATGATGGACATCTGTTTAATTGATATGTAGAGCACATTATGGCTTCTCCCCATAGATGTTTTGGTAGGTTTGTTTCCAGTAGTTGCGTTCTCGCTTTGTTCATAAGTGTGCGATTCATCCTTTCAGATACACCATTTTGCTGTGGAGAGTGAGGCTGTGTGTATTGTATCTCAATACCTTTTTGTCTGCAGAAGTCTTCAAATGTGTGGTTCTTTAGTTCTCCTCCATTGTCGCATCTAATCTTCTTCACTTTAATATCCTTCTCATTTTCGATCCTTTTTATATAATTAATCAATTTTGGAGTAGCTTCTGTTTTATTTTTCAGTAGGTTAGTGACGGTGAAATGTGAGTAGTCATCTACTATAACCTGAAAATAAACTTCACCATTTATACCTGGTGGTTTGCAGGGTCCAGCAATGTCAGTATGCAGCAGTTCCCCTATTGGATGTGACCTTGGTTGTTCAGCTGGCCGAAATGGCAGACGAGTTGACTTACCTCGCATGCATGAGTCGCAAGTATCCTTTGAGTGGGGTAGTCTTAGAGTTCGTAGCCCGTTTCGGTTCAGATGGCCTAGCCGCTTGTGCCATAAGTGGGGATCTGTTTGTGAGTTTGTTTTTGTGACATTGACGCTTACCTGACTTAATTTTGCTGTAACTACATATAAATCTCCTAAATCTTTCGCAGTTATAAAGTTTGTCCTGTTCCTATTATAAATTCTCAAGCCGTTTTCATTGGTGATGTCGATCTTGTGACCGTTTTTAACAATTTTTCGTGCAGAAAGAAGATTGAACTTAAGTGAATCCGTAATGAGGGCTTCAAAACGTAATGGTTTGCCATTATGTGTCAATTTCATTTGACCGATCTTCTTTGCGTAAATGTATTTTCCATTAGCGACGCAGATCTTGACTGGAGTTTTTAGTTCTCTTACATTTGTCATCAACTTCTCATATTTCTCGTTTACTATGTGCCTCGTACAGCCTGAATCTATGACAAGATCTATTTCATTATCTTCTTTACTCATATTTGCTACTATATCTTCTTCATTTATAGTGACAAAGCAGAAATCGTCCTCTTCTTCTTCTACTTCTTCTTCGTATACATTGTATGAACTTTCAGCTGCTCCTCTTCCATATTGACCTCTATGTCCTCTATATCCTCTTCGTTGACGTCCACGTCCTGAGCGTCCACGGCCTCGACCTCTTTTTAGGTAACATTCGCTCGCCACATGTCCTGGTTTCTTACAACTATAGCATGTTGCGAATGCTGCTTGAATGTTCGAGTTTGGGCCTTGTTTCTCTTTGATTTTCATCTCTTCGTCTAAGAGCCTTGCTTTTACGAAATCAAGCTTTAGTTCACCTTTTGTAGTTGAGAGATCTGAGTTACATTCGATTGCTGTTATAACGGCATCGTAAACGTCGTTTACGCCCGTCAGTAAACTCGCGATTTTGTCTTTATCGGTAAGTACATCTTTAGCTCCTTCCAGTTCTCTGACTAGCGAATCGAATCTCTGGAAATAATCTTCGAGAGTTTCGCCACTTGACTGCTTCAGATTTAAAAGCTTTCGGCGAAGATGAATGATTGATACGACGCTCTTGCGTTGGAACAGTTCTTCTAGTGTGTCGATCATCGCTTTTGCCGTGTTGCAGCTTTTCACTGCATTTAGGTGCTTATCAGGTATACAATGAACTATAATGCTTTTTGCCTTTGCATTGTCTTTTATGTAAGCATCTTTCTTTGCTTCTTCATCCGTATCTTTCGGTGGTCCCTCGGACAAAGTGTGCAATAATTGCTTCTCGTCTAAGATACATTTGACTCTGAAGAGCCAGTTATTAAAATTATCTGCACTTAGCTGAGGATATATTGTAGAAGTCGCCATTTTCTTTCTTCGATTTTCTTAGTCAATTTTCGTAATTTTTTTTCACGCATATTTCGGTTAGTGGGGTTAATCGCCCATAACCTTTTGAGAGCCTTGCTCTCAAATAAAATCGCAAAGTGCGCTCCGAAATATTCTATTTATTGACCATAACGAAATCATACAATTTTATAATACGTATTTTACATTTTTCACATTTTGCTAATAGTAAAGTCATAGAGAGGAATCATAGAGATGAGTGTCATGACAAATCGACAACCGAACCAAGAAGTATCCTAACAGTTACAATATGTTAGCCACTTTATCCACTGAAAAGGTGTTGTGGGGAGTTAAAGTTGGGGACAGCAGCACCACATCGCTGCCCGCGAGCCACGACCAGCAAATCGGGCACCTAAGATAGACCTGTTTGCATGCACGCACGGGAACACTACAAACCAGTGAATTATGTAAGAACAGTGTATTCTCCAGTTACTTAAGATTTGTATTGCACGCTATAATAAACCTCTGGGGTTCAGTTGCCTTTAGGTACTCATAAATATGTTCATGATGATAACGTGAGCTTAGTGTTAGATACTTCCTTTACAACCAATTCATGCTTATTTTGTAAATATTGTTTGTTAATTCGAAAATTTTATACATTTGTTTTGAAGATGTTTTGAAGAATGAATAAAATTATGATAAAAATGGGAATGTTTATTTTCTTTTTATTTAATCGAAACTAAGAAAAAATGTATTGCGGTACAGTAAGGTACTATAGTACTGTCATTCGAATAGGCCATATTTAACAGCTGTCCAATATGGCCTTATATCGAGTGACCGTACTACAAAAAGAGGTATAACCAAGGGGTACATAACCTATCATATTTCTGAACGGTTTTTTTTCTAAACGAACGTAGTAATCAGTAAGATTCTGATATATTATCCATGGTATAATAAGACACTCCGCCTGGTATTTCTTTCCGAGACTCGTGAACCACGTGACCAACACATGACTACGTCATCATGCTTGTGGGTTACCAGAATTACCCACTCTTATGATGTTTTTTGTAAATCATTTATGATACTGTTAACTAATAAATACAATTGATGTGTTGTTGTAAAGTTCAAGTTAATACACACGTAAATCTAAATTATAAAATTATTAAGAAATATTTTAACCCATTGTTCTGAGATTGAATTTACCCCATAACGTATTTTATTGAAATAAAGTGGCAATACTAAGTGACGTTGTCTTGTGTTTCTCTGGGAAGGAAAGACCATGTTTGATTAGACTATGATATTATCTTCACTGGTAGTTTTTAATTAAAAAAAAACCTGGGATTCTATATGCTGGCACCTTTATATTGAGCGTCTCCTATCTGTCCCGTTAGGGACATATATATAAGTAATTTGTGAAATATTGTTGACGAAATCCACTCAAAAATGCACGGAAGTTTATTTCTTTAATTAAATGAGAAAGCTAAATAGTAAAAGAACGTCTCTTCTTCTAAATACAAAATTACTTCTTAATTCCGAGCTCGTTCATTCAGCCCTAGTAATAAATCGACAGATCATAAGAAAACATAAAAATGATTGAACTCACAGCTAAACTCAATACAGGAACAGTTTACTTGGCTGGTGAGGCTCTAGAATGCTGTATTTCTTTCTGCCACACTACCCAGCCTGAACACAGGAATTCCCAAAGCCACAGGTATGCTGGAGATTCTTTATAAAACTTGTAACCTATAATTATTTCAATTCCTCAACACCCAGCTTAATTTTCATTCTCTTTACAGTGATATCTTAGAAAACCTGGCTTGGGCGTCTGCACAGATACACTGCTTCTATTCCACGTCAGGTGGCCATGGAGACAAAACACCTAGCCATGAGAAAACAACTGCACTTGAAGTAGCTTCTGGAGATCATGGCAATGTTGTTTTTCATACTAAACCCAAAATATTGTTTTGTGACTTGACTATCCCACTTGGAGAGACTAAAACTTGTAAGTAGTTAAAATAGTCTACACATATATAGGATGTCCGCTGAATCAGTGTAGGCATTTTGAGGGATGATTGGTTAGGTTATTCGAATCATTTGAACTAAATTTAATTCAGTGCTAAACCATCAAGTTTTTTACATATGACATTTATAACAACCCAACCAATCATCACTTAAAAAATGCCTATATTGATCCTCCAGACACCCTATATTCAACTCTCTGTTTCATGTACTACATCATTTTAAACAGTCTTTTGATATATTTATACATATAAATGTCCTTGATTTACAGTTTGGTACAGAGAATCCCTTCCCATTGAAGCACCGCCATCCTACAGGGGTACATCAGTAAAATACTCATACAAAATCACTATAGCCACTCAGAAAGTGGGTTCCCACATCAAAATGGTCAGAATACCATTCAGAGTGCTACCAATAAGTCCAATCATGAACATGCAAGATTTGGCTGCGCTCTGTGGAAATGAAACCACAGACGAACTACAACCGACTAACCCCTTTTCTGAAGAGAGGAAGGTTGAAACACCCTTGACAATGGCTTTACAAGTACTTCAGGTATTTTTTTTTGTCATTTCTCCTTTCCATGTAGATTTTGTCTTCAACCTAAAAATCTGTACCAGCACCAGCAGCCTTGCAGACCATACCTAACAGAAGCAATATTTGAATTACTCTTCATGTTACAGTGTTTAACCTTTTCTTTGAGTGGGACACCACTTTTAAAACCTAAGTGATACAAAATAATTATCAAAACTTGTGACAATATGCTTTTTGTTATGCTTTCCAGAATCTCACAGCAAGGAGAAGTCCAAATTCTTACATGATAACAAACACTAGAGGGAAAGTTGGCAGATTCTGCTTGTTCAAATCTGCATACAAACTTGGTGAAGATATTGTTGGAACTTTCGACTTTTCTGTAGGCAGTGTCACTTGCATGCAGGTAAGATATCACTTTTGAATTTATGTAAAGATAAGTAAAATTCCTGGAACATACTTATCAAAGCGTGAAGTGTATTCCTGCTACTTTAGTTCACCTACACCTATCCTTTTTTACAACTTAGTATTTATGATTAATTTCAAATAAAAACATTTTCTTTTCTTTAGTTAAAAGGCAGGTATTCATTGGGAACATTATCCCGCAATGATATAAAGTCGGGGATTTTGTACATAACCAACCACCTGGCTTAATGACTTCCCACCTGCCTCTATTTCGATGTATTTACAGGTCTCAGTATCGCTACAACCAGAAGAAACCCTAAAAACAACAACCCCACAGAAAAATACGAAAGATAAGGACAGTGGCAGTAGGTCCATGACTGTGGCAAGGTTCCATGAGGTCACTGTGGGTCTGACACACTCCCAGCTCATATTGCCAATACCACTGCATATTACGCCCGCTTTTGAGTGTGATGAAGGTATAGTACATTTTTTTTTTTCAAATGGGTTCATCCAGACTGCGCGAGCCTCGCGAGGCATGCGACTTCAATTTAAGACTGAGCACTCATTTGCCTAGGGCGCGGTACGTCCACACCGGCCGCGCAGTACGTCACTTTGTGTGCACAGCCGTCAATTGACGTCAAATGCCTCGGGAGGCACTGAATATCTGAGGCTGCTTGCCCTATGTGGTGCGTAGTTTTTTTTTCGGTTTTTTATGATACACGCAAAATTATAATTTTATAGCTAGGGCTTAAAAGGAACACCCATATTTCAGACATTTTAGATTCTAGACATTTTGATCATGTTAAGTTTGGATTTATGTAACTTACTTTTATTTTACAGTGACATTATCATGGCGTCTACACTTCGAGTTTGTCACAACCAACGAGAAACTATTCCCTGGGCCAGAAGATAAAGACTGGACAGCACCCCTCAATGTTCCCATAGAAACTATGGTCTGGAATCTACCTGTAAAAATATACTCCACCCTGCCTAAACAGATTACACAGCATGCTGTCGGTGGCGATTCATATTCTATGTACATAAAATAATTTGTATTGTAGGTATATGATAATAATAATTGTAAATTTACATAGGAGTAAATTTTATGACATCCATCATTCCTAAAACTGCTGCTAAAACTACTGTAAATAAAATTAATATAATTGTTTAAAATTTATACTTATTTATTAAATTAAAATACATAGTTTATTCAAGAACAACAGAAGTTTTCATTCATCCACAGATTCTTTGTCCCAGTCTTTCATTTTTGCTCCCATCATGAAGTCATCCCTGCAAAAAACAATAAATTAAAGTAATAAAGCACATTTCTTTGTCTAAATCCTTTCACTGCCAAATCATGAAAACCAGTTTTGAGATTGGATCAGGACCTTACTGGTCCTGGTCCAATCCCTTAATCAAAGTCACCCAAAGCCTTATTCAAACCTGAACAGAACTGGTGCAGCATGTGGATAGGTGGTATTCTGATTAAAACAAATTATCAAGCAATTGACTTCTGCTTGTCACATACTGGATACTGCCTTGGTTTAAATATGGCCTGGGCTTTTTCCCGCAGGACCAGTTGTACCATTGGACAGTACCATTGATGGTACAAATGGGACAAAATTATCCCACCTGTACACTCAATGGTACAACTGAGCCAAAATTTGTCCCAATTGTACCATTAGACCAAAACTATACAGGGTGTTATTTTAAATGCGTGCCATAGCTTCAGAGTATGTTAAGCATCGATAAAGAAAAAAATCTATAAATATAGAAAAAAAAACCAGCCCAAAAAATTTTCTTTTAACTTTGCCGAAATTATAAAAATTACGTAATATTTTTGAAAAAACAAGATCTACATTATAAAGTGACAGCTGTCAAACTAAAAAAAATATAGGTCTTAAACTGATCTATGACATGACAGCTGTCAAATGAAATTAGTTTATCCCGGAAAATATGAATCTTAGACAAACAAATTTTATGTTTGACAGCAGTGATGTCAAAGATTCCTTCAAGTCTAATCATTTTCTCAAACAAATCTAGCATGCATAATTGCCGAGAAAATCAAGTTTTTAGTTTGACAGCTGTCACTTTAAATGAAGGTCTCATCAAGGCCTACAACTTTCCCAAACAAACTGATAGTCTAGCATGCATAATTGCTGAAATAAACGAGTTTTTAGTTTGACAGGTGTCATCAAAAATGTAGGTCTCGTCAAAACCGACAACTTCCTAGAAGATACCATGCAAAGTTTCGAAGATATTTGAGTTTTCAAATTAACACCTGTCAAGACCTCCAATTTCCAAGAAAGTATTAGTATAGCATGGGTAGTTTCGAAGATAAATGAGTTTTTGATTTGAAACCTGTCATCTGAAATGTAAGTCTTGTGAAGGCCTGCAACTTTCCTTTGATGTTAACAAGCATTAGAGTAATTAAAAAAAAAGTATTCCGAAATGCAAGTAAAGACGGGTGTAATTTTTTGTAAAATTTACATGGTACAGGTGGGATAATTTTGTCCCAGTTGTACCATCAATGGTACTGTCCAATGGTACAACTGGTCCTGCGGGGGCTTTTTCATTACTACTCATATCTTTTTTTTTTTTTTTTTAATGTGGCTATGCCACTGGCTTCACATCTCGTGAGTTGAGACGTATTTCGCCATTTATGTCAGGTTAGGTTAAGTCGGTCTGTTAGGTTTGAAGTCAAGTAAGGTTATTTGGCATTACGCCGAGGGAGAGTCCACAGCACAGAGAACCTAGTCTTTCGACTAGGGGCTGTGCTGCGCAGTTTGTGTGGCAACAGAAACGTGATAGTAAAATTTCTGCGCCACGTGGTAATTCGCTCGTCACTATTACACAATGTCAGATATATGCTTTAATTACGATTTTCTATTTAACGTTCACTTTAAGAATAGTTTACTGTATAATACACTATCAGAATTATTCACTAAACACTCAAATAAACGAAAAAAACAAAATTATAACCAAATCACATCCGCCATTACAGAATAGCAGCGAACGAATCCTACTCATATCTGGTCTACTAATTTGGCAAAAAGAAAAATATTAAATACCTGAGTGCACTCCATTTTGGAGCATCATCTTCCGTTTTCGTTTCACTTTTTAGTTTCTTAGCTTCATCCACTATTACTGACTTAGTGTTACCCATCAGAGAATCCAAGAAGGTTCTCTTATCAAACTTCTTCAATATCTTTTCTTTCTTAGTTTCTGTAAGATCTTCGCTCATCTCTTTTTCTAGTGTCTTCTGTTGGTTTCGGACTGCGTTGAACAACTGGACTACACCTTTTGTGGCGATTTTGTTGAGTATCCTCTCTCTGTCTTTTTCTAAGATGTTTGGTTTGAGTCTTATCTTAGATTTTTCTTTTTCAACTTTCTGAAAATGAATAACAGAATTTCATGAATTTAACAGTGATTTAATATTGCTTATATTGGGTTTCATGATTATTAAATTATTAAACGAACAAGGATAACTCATATTTAACGTTTATCACGACTAACCTTGTTGTTTTAAGTCGAGGCTTATAGAGTCTCGACGTTTCGGTGCATTAAGTGCACCTTCTTCAGGAGTCCGACAGGTCGCTCGCGCGCGTTACCACCGCCCGTCGGGAACTGCGCGCCTCGGCTCGCTGCATGCGCCGCCGATGTCGGCGGACCTGTCGGACTCCTGAAGAAGGTGCACTTAATGCACCGAAACGTCGAGACTCTATAAGCCTCGACTTAAAACAACAAGGTTAGTCGTGATAAAGGTTTCATGATTAGCTAAATACTATAAGGATTAATGCACTACTATTTAAACTTAAGTTATTTATTACAGTTCAAGACTTAAAAAAATATTATTCATCTTTTGTGATAACCGATGTGCCCTGTCTGGTGTAAGAGTTTTTAATTTACATTACAACTTACTTTTTTCTTTACAGCAGGTTCACCAGAACCAGGCTCTTCCTTTTTAACTGGTTTCACATCTTCTTTACTCTCTCCTATAACCTCAAACTCTGGTTTCTCCTCTTTTTCCTTTTTGACTATCTCCGAATGCTTCTTAGCCCTGGATAAGACTAAGGTCTTCTTGTTTTTGGGTTTAGTTGATCCGAGAACTTTAGCTACGGCGTCCGCCCAGCCTTCGTTGGTCATAAGGGCTCCACCCTCGCTTTCGCTTTCTTCGTCATCTGAAGAACTACTTTCTACGTCCGCTTCTGCGTCCTGTGGCTCTTCGGACTGAACTTCCATTTCCTGCTCCGACTCCTCAGACTCTTCATTGCTGGAGGAGTCTGAATCTGACACTGGAACACGATATTTGTGAAATATTCAGTAATATAACTTCAAAATATGTTTCATTATTTTTATGGGTTAATTCACTGTACTTACTGGATACTTTCAATGTTGGCTTATTCATGGCTTCAGCTACAACCATTATCAATAAACCTTACAACTTTTCCTTTTGTATTTTATGGTTTTGTATATTGAAAAAACAATAAATAATTTAGCACACCACCAACCCAAACGCAAACGCGAAACACGTGTTTTTGACAGATATTATCAGTGAGAGTCAGGTTTAGTAGGTCTGTGGTGAGAGTCACAGGTGAGAGTATAGTATTCTTTGGACAGGGTTGCCAGATGACAATTTCTTTTTCTCGTACCAGGTTTGCCAAAAATCTCGTAATTTCAACGTAAATCTCGTAAAAACGTAAATTTAAAGAAAATTTATGATTCTATGCTATTTACTATACAATGTAACTTGGGTAGTCGTATTCTTTGCGTTTGGGACTGTTAAATTCAAAACAAAACAATCTAAATTTTTTTTTTTATTATTATATTCGACATCAGGTATAGTAGTAAAATCATCTTTCTATTTACCTTATAGCTTTTCAGCTGTCATTCTGGCGTACATTTCATTTGTTGGTTCGAAATTTACGCAATTACCTTTACGGTTTGGCCTTTAGCGCTTTCGGAAGCTAAAAATGTACCATTTACAATGTCTATCATAAGACTTGTTAAAATCTCGTAAAAAAGAGTACGAGATTTGTGTTAATCTTGAATCTCGTACAGACACTCTAAATCTCGTAATGTTACGAGATTTCTCGTACGTCTGGCAACCCTGTCTTTGGATATTATGCCCCTCCCCTCCCTAAATACCGGCTCCGCCCCCTTGTTTCCATAGTGCTGTGACTATATCATTGTCGATAACGTACACCACACACCGGCTCCGTATGCGTGACACAGGCGGTATGTGGCGCCCTTCGTTATACTCCATCCCCATTTGTTTTTCGTTACTTTTTAGTAGGATGCGATTTGCGTGTTACCATAGTCAAAACACGGGTTTGCATATAACTTTTTTTTCACCTATTTGATCACAATCTCATCGATAAATCTATCGCTATAACAAGGTGCATCTCTAGTTCAAAAGTATTGTATTTTTACATTTGGCAACATCAAACTTGTGAAAACCAATTAAAAATGAGCTCGCTTTACAGCTCATCTAATCACAATTGAGCTTGCGGTAACTTTCAGTAAATATTGTTGCTAATGCAAAAAATTACATAAATTGTTTCATTTTATGCAGATGTTTAACATAAATAGAAGTTTTATGTTTATCTAGATAATTATTTTGCAAGCTGTAACCATTATTTTAGCATTTTAAAATGAAATTCTGAAAGATATATCAGAATTTGTAGTTGTTGATTTACGTTAGCATGAAAATACTATTAATGATAAACTTGAATGGTATTGATTTTTCAAACATGAAAGGAGCGTGTACTGTTTTAAAAATAAAATACAGCTGATCGGCGACGAAAGAAGTTTTGTTTCATCGTGTCAGAAAATGGTGGTGTTGTTCTGAAGATGGCGAATCTAGCGAGCCCTATCCCATATCTTACTAGGAGAGAGCTAGGCATTTTGCCCCATGTCAAACAAGAGTTCTTCAACAAACGATTGAACGCCGCAAAGAATTTGTACCGTCGCGATTTGGTGTGCCATTTTGGCTGTGTAAATGCTATCGAGTTTTCAAGCAATGGCGAACTTCTCGTATCAGGTAATTTTCATTTAATCTTATTTATTGCTGCGGATCTTTCGGCACAGTTTACTGTTAGTATTTCAAATAGAAGAAGAAACCATTCTAGTTTAGGCTCTGGAATCTTAGTGGGTTACATAGTAGTCTGATAGTAAAGTATATTATGTATAGTTAGATTTATACCTGCTATTTATATGTCCATAAAATGTGTTTATATGTTTTGTAAATACCTACTGTTTGATTTGTACCTATCTTAAAAATTGTTTTGAAGCTAAAGCATGTTCTGGTTTTTTAGTTGAAAAGTAGGTCACATTTTTTTATTACAAGACCTTTGTTCCTCCTGGATTTCTGTAGCTATATATGTAGGTTGCACTTAGGGCGGCTGGACCGAAAAGTATACTCTGACCATGGATGCAGCATAGTTTCTATTTATGTTAAACTAAAATTAATAAACTGGATGTATAATACCAAATAAATAATCTAATTTTAATTATTTATATCAATTTTCATATTTATTTACCCTAAACTGCAACTCACATTAAACTGCAACTCACATTTAAGTGTAGTGTCGGTTTGGAATACCCTTAGAAAAAATAACTTTTTTATTGTTAAAAATTGAAACTTGGTCCCATATAGGAAATAATTCAGTATGATAGCCTACACACAGTCTCCAATTTAGTGTATTTTCTCCGGAGCTCCTTGTATGCATGTATGCATATTTTTATAGGTGGAGATGACCGCCGGGTGATGGTGTGGCAGTTTGGCCAGGCCATCTTGGACCACGGCAAACCGGAGTGCATGAAAGGAGTCCACCAGTCAAACATCTTCTGCCTCGGCATCACAACTGACAACCAGAGGGTCTACTCGGGTGGAAATGATGACATTGTATGTTAATTTTATTGTACCTTGTAAAATGTACCCAATGTAGTAGGTATAGATAGGATAGGTAGTTTGGCATGTTGCATTTATAATTTTGGACAGTAAATGCTATTCCTATTCATACATAGATAAGGAGCATCAAAAATAAACAACTTTACCTGTCCTTCAATAAATGTGTTAGTATATTCTTAATATCCATTTCATCTATTCCACTTACTTATATGTTCAAGAGAGTATTCTGTTCCAAATAACTGATATTGGAAAAGATTATCTTACAAAATTCATTGTATAATTATATCTTAAGTAATCACAGTTTTCTCACATTGTTTATATCAATTACTTGACAGTATTTACCCAAGTGATTGTTGAATACATAGATGTGAATGAATGTCTCCATATTGGCTAAAAAATTGTAAAGATACTAAGAACCTAAGTTAGAACCTTACAACACAAGAGATTTACGAGCAAACGCTCGGCAGTTGCGCAGCGAATACGCAACGTTTTGGTACAAAATTCGATGCTCGTTCGCGACGAATTCGCTGCGCATCCACCGGGCGTCAGCTCCGCTCGCAAACCGCTTCTGACGTAAGGCTCTTAAACAAAAAATCTGTTCCAGGTTATAGTCCACGACCTGGAGAGCAAGTGCCCTTTGGAAGTACTGCAGCATCAGCGTGCCGTGTGCAGCCTGAGTATAGACCCGTTCAATGAGCGAGTAGTGGCCACCGCTGGCAATGATGGCAGACTGCTGCTGTTTGACACCAGACACTCGGTTCACGGTAGATATTAAAATGAACAAGTTTATTTTTATTAGGTGCGTCCAAACTGAGCGAGGTCGCTCGGATGCTCATTGCCTCGCGCGGCGAAAAATAACGAGGCTCAAAAAGGCAAAATCAATGCGCCCCAGTATTTTGCTTATTAGTTTATACAGGGTGTTAGGAAAATTACTGCGTTCCTTTTGAGGGATGAACCAGCCCATGAAACTGAACAACTTTCCCCAGGAAACATAGGTCGAAATATGAAAAAATATTTGGTCTTCCCATACAAACTGACCCGGCCGGCACATTTAGAATGGGAGCTCCAAAATTTCTTTCTATATTTCGACCTATTTTTCTCGAAAGGAACGCAGTAACTAACACTAACACCCTGTATAGGCGTCCCAATTGGGCCGAACGTGGCTTGCCTGCGCACGAGCGTATGCCGCGCGAAGCACCGAGCACCCGAGCATACTCGCTCAGTGTGGATGCACCTATTTACCAACGAAAAACAGTTCCAACACAGATAGGGATATAATAGTGCTGTCGTCTCGAACGCGTCTCATGTGGAAATATTCCAAAAAGAATTTTCCCGCTATCATCCTTAGTGCTCTGGCCGACTTTTTGTAGACAATTAATGGCAGGATAGCCAAAGGGCGAGAAACAATATTAATATTTTGAAATTTCTTCTTTCATAGAGTCTTTAGTGATATCACGAAGCAGAAAGGCGTTCCACGGGGTGATGTTCCACCCGCAGCAAGTTGGCATGCTCGTGTCGGCCAACGCAAGGGACGGCGTCGCGCTCTGGGACATGCGCGCGCCTAAACAGTAAGTGTTGAGTGCATACAGAGTCGCTGGTGACTAAACAGTAAGTGTTGAGTGCATACAGAGTCGCTGGTGACTAAACAGTAAGTGTTGAGTGCATACAGGGTCGCTGGTGACTAAACAGTAAGTGTTGAGTGCATACAGAGTCGCTGGTGACTAAACAGTAAGTGTTGAGTGCATACAGAGTCGCTGGTGACTAAACAGTAAGTGTTGAGTGCATACAGAGTCGCTGGTGACTAAACAGTAAGTGTTGAGTGCATACAGAGTCGCTGGTGACTAAACAGTAAGTGTTGAGTGCATACAGAGTCGCTGGTGACTAAACAGTAAGTGTTGAGTGCATACAGAGTCGCTGGTGACTAAACAGTAAGTGTTGAGTGCATACAGAGTCGCTGGTGACTAAACAGTAAGTGTTGAGTGCATACAGAGTCGCTGGTGACTAAACAGTAAGTGTTGAGTGCATACAGAGTCGCTGGTGACTAAACAGTAAGTGTTGAGTGCATACAGAGTCGCTGGTGACTAAACAGTAAGTGTTGAGTGCATACAGAGTCGCTGGTGACTAAACAGTAAGTGTTGAGTGCATACAGAGTCGCTGGTGACTAAACAGTAAGTGTCGAGTGCATACAGAGTCGCTGGTGACTAAACAGTAAGTGTTGAGTGCATACAGAGTCGCTGGTGACTAAACAGTAAGTGTTGAGTGCATTCAGAATCGCTGGTGACTAAACAGTAAGTGTTGAGTGCATACAGAGTCGCTGGTGACGAAACAGTAAGTGTTGAGTGCATACAGAGTCGCTGGTGACTAAACAGTAAGTGTTGAGTAGATACAGAGTCGCTGGTGACTAAACAGTAAGTGTTGAGTGCATACAGAGTCGCTGGTGACTAAACAGTAAGTGTTGAGTGCATACAGAGTCGCTGGTGACGAAACAGTAAGTGTTGAGTGCATACAGAGTCGCTGGTGACTAAACAGTAAGTGTTGAGTGCATACAGAGTCGCTGGTGACTAAACAGTAAGTGTTGAGTGCATACAGAGTCGCTGGTGACTAAACAGTAAGTGTTGAGTGCATACAGAGTCGCTGGTGACGAAACAGTAAGTGTTGAGTGCATACAGAGTCGCTGGTGACTAAACAGTAAGTGTTGAGTGCATACAGAGTCGCTGGTGACTAAACAGTAAGTGTTGAGTAGATACAGAGTCGCTGGTGACTAAACAGTAAGTGTTGAGTGCATACAGAGTCGCTGGTGACGAAACAGTAAGTGTTGAGTGCATACAGAGTCGCTGGTGACTAAACAGTAAGTGTTGAGTAGATACAGAGTCGCTGGTGACTAAACAGTAAGTGTTGAGTGCATACAGAGTCGCTGGTGACTAAACAGTAAGTGTTGAGTGCATACAGAGTCGCTGGTGACGAAACAGTAAGTGTTGAGTGCATACAGAGTCGCTGGTGACTAAACAGTAAGTGTTGAGTGCATACAGAGTCGCTGGTGACTAAACAGTAAGTGTTGAGTAGATACAGAGTCGCTGGTGACTAAACAGTAAGTGTTGAGTGCATACAGAGTCGCTGGTGACGAAACAGTAAGTGTTGAGTGCATACAGAGTCGCTGGTGACTAAACAGTAAGTGTTGAGTAGATACAGAGTCGCTGGTGACTAAACAGTAAGTGTTGAGTGCATTCAGAATCGCTGGTGACTAAACAGTAAGTGTTGAGTGCATACAGAGTCGCTGGTGACTAAACAGTAAGTGTTGAGTGCATACAGAGTCGCTGGTGACGAAACAGTAAGTGTTGAGTGCATACAGAGTCGCTGGTGACTAAACAGTAAGTGTTGAGTAGATACAGAGTCGCTGGTGACTAAACAGTAAGTGTTGAGTGCATACAGAGTCGCTGGTGACTAAACAGTAAGTGTTGAGTGCATACAGAGTCGCTGGTGACGAAACAGTAAGTGTTGAGTGCATACAGAGTCGCTGGTGACTAAACAGTAAGTGTTGAGTGCATACAGAGTCGCTGGTGACTAAACAGTAAGTGTTGAGTAGATACAGAGTCGCTGGTGACGAAACAGTAAGTGTTGAGTGCATACAGAGTCGCTGGTGACGAAACAGTAAGTGTTGAGTGCATACAGAGTCGCTGGTGACTAAACAGTAAGTGTTGAGTAGATACAGAGTCGCTGGTGACTAAACAGTAAGTGTTGAGTGCATACAGAGTCGCTGGTGACGAAACAGTAAGTGTTGAGTGCATACAGAGTCGCTGGTGACTAAACAGTAAGTGTTGAGTGCATACAGAGTCGCTGGTGATATCTCGAAGCAGAAAGGCGTTCCACGGGGTGATGTTCCACCCGCAGCAAGTTGGCATGCTCGTGTCGGCCAACGCAAGGGACGGCGTCGCGCTCTGGGACATGCGCGCGCCTAAACAGTAAGTGTTGAGTGCATACAGAGTCGCTGGTGACTAAACAGTAAGTGTTGAGTGCATACAGAGTCGCTGGTGACTAAACAGTAAGTGTTGAGTGCATACAGAGTCGCTGGTGACTAAACAGTAAGTGTTGAGTAGATACAGAGTCGCTGGTGACTAAACAGTAAGTGTTGAGTGCATACAGAGTCGCTGGTGACTAAACAGTAAGTGTTGAGTGCATACAGAGTCGCTGGTGACTAAACAGTAAGTGTTGAGTAGATACAGAGTCGCTGGTGACTAAACAGTAAGTGTTGAGTGCATACAGAGTCGCTGGTGACGAAACAGTAAGTGTTGAGTGCATACAGAGTCGCTGGTGACTAAACAGTAAGTGTTGAGTAGATACAGAGTCGCTGGTGACTAAACAGTAAGTGTTGAGTGCATACAGAGTCGCTGGTGACGAAACAGTAAGTGTTGAGTGCATACAGAGTCGCTGGTGACTAAACAGTAAGTGTTGAGTGCATACAGAGTCGCTGGTGATATCTCGAAGCAGAAAGGCGTTCCACGGGGTGATGTTCCACCCGCAGCAAGTTGGCATGCTCGTGTCGGCCAACGCAAGGGACGGCGTCGCGCTCTGGGACATGCGCGCGCCTAAACAGTAAGTGTTGAGTGCATACAGAGTCGCTGGTGACTAAACAGTAAGTGTTGAGTGCATACAGAGTCGCTGGTGACTAAACAGTAAGTGTTGAGTGCATACAGAGTCGCTGGTGACTAAACAGTAAGTGTTGAGTGCATACAGAGTCGCTGGTGACTAAACAGTAAGTGTTGAGTGCATACAGAGTCGCTGGTGACTAAACAGTAAGTGTTGAGTGCATACAGAGTCGCTGGTGACTAAACAGTAAGTGTTGAGTGCATACAGAGCAGTGGCGAAGGGTGACATTTTTACGAAGGTAAGCCGGAGCAAAAAACACTTACCTACCCTGAGCTGCAATGCTATGAATTCTTAATGTCTTCAGAAGAATAAGGCCCCGTTTTACCATACATGAAAATACTGATAACTTGATTATCAGTAGGTAGTATTCAATCAAGTATGATAAAAGTGGCTTTCAAAAAAGCCTTTCGTGACTTACGTGCGCCAAATCCACACTTGCATGCATAGTAAGCGGCAGCCAAACATTAATAAATTAAATATAGAAGCAAATCAAAAAGTAAGAAGATAACAAAAAGTATGGTCAGAATAGGTAGGTATACTTTTCATCTACTCTAAATTACGGTTAACTTTTCTGTTGTGAACTTCGAAAGCGAGTTCGAAAGTATTTGAAAGTAAAGTTTCAATTCTAGTTTTCCCGAAATCATGAAGCAACAAGCAGCTGCGAATGTGCTTTTCAGTCGAAACATGTTTTTTGGCTGAGTTTGATAAGTTTTTGATGTCTGAAAAACCTGTGTTGCTCCAGACTCAGTTGGAATCAGAAAATAGTACCTATTTAAACACGGAAAACAAATCATTTTGTTCTGTTTGCAACTGCCTGTCATCCAAGTATAT
The DNA here is from genome assembly GCA_024500475.1 of Phthorimaea operculella. Taxonomy (NCBI): domain Eukaryota; kingdom Metazoa; phylum Arthropoda; class Insecta; order Lepidoptera; family Gelechiidae; genus Phthorimaea; species Phthorimaea operculella. The sequence goes on from JANFCV010000201.1 coordinate 768,329, forward strand.
TTTTCATAAAAAGACGTATGAAAATGTTTGAAAAAGCCATCCCTACGCTTGCAATCGATGTTTTGGAGAGCATTCATGTTTGGGAGAGCACGGCCTGACTGAATAATGTGCTTTTTGTTTTCAAATGAAAGTTTGGAAAACGAAGTTTCTTCCTGCAACAAGTAGTCTGTCGAACATGGATTAACGCCATAATGGCCAATGAAACTCACCGCGAATCTGAGCACCACACACTAAATTATCGGATAAATAACACAAACACTCGAAACAATCACTACATGATGAAATTATCACTGAAAACTTTAAAAAAATTCAAGCACACACTTGTAAACCGAGAGCGCGACGCCATATAAACAAGATTCCGCGCCACCAAACCAATAAGAAGTATATGCCCAAAATATATCACAATAAAGTCTAAAATCGTCTGTTTCCATGCGACGACAGCGCCGTGTCGCGGACCTTTCACATACTAAACCATTCTCGTAACAGTTTGCATAGACTGTCAACTTGCAGGTCCATTGCTGCTTTACGGGCGCGCGGACATCTTGTGTCTCGCTCACGCGTTTAGGTTAGACAGAGAAAGGATTTTCCTCTGTCCGCCTTGCAATAGCTTACCGTCGCTAATACGCATGCGCGAGGGACTGAAAAGGCGTTATATGGCACCAAGAAGTGCGGAAAAGACGTAGAATTTTTGTTGCCAATACGCAAGTATCGGTAATTGGCCGACTACTGAAAAAGGGGATACCGGTGGAGTTCAGCCTATAGTGACTATTGCAATGGAATAAAGTTGAATTTTGAAGAAATAAAATGTTATTTATTATGCGTTTGTTAAAAAATTATAAGGCTAAATTACTGCTATTTGATATTTGGCAGGCGTTACGTAAAAATGTACTAAATGAAAATAGATCACCGTGGAAGTGTGGATTTGTGAATTTCTGAAAGGTAAGCCGATGGGAATCGGCATGTATGGACCCTTCGCCACTGATACAGAGTCGCTGGTGACTAAACAGTAAGTGTTGAGTGCATACAGAGTCGCTGGTGACCAAACAGTAAGTGTTGAGTGCATACAGAGTCGCTGGTGATATCACGAAGCAGAAAGGCGTTCCACGGGGTGATGTTCCACCCGCAGCAAGTTGGCATGCTCGTGTCGGCCAACGCAAGGGACGGCGTCGCGCTCTGGGACATGCGCGCGCCTAAACAGTAAGTGTTGAGTGCATACAGAGTCGCTGGTGACTAAACAGTAAGTGTTGAGTGCATACAGAGTCGCTGGTGACTAAACAGTAAGTGTTGAGTGCATACAGAGTCGCTGGTGACTAAACAGTAAGTGTTGAGTGCATACAGAGTCGCTGGTGACTAAACAGTAAGTGTTGAGTGCATACAGAGTCGCTGGTGACTAAACAGTAAGTGTTGAGTGCATACAGAGTCGCTGGTGACTAAACAGTAAGTGTTGAGTGCATACAGAGTCGCTGGTGACTAAACAGTAAGTGTTAAGTGCATACAGAGTCGCTGGTGACTAAACAGTAAGTGTTGAGTGCATACAGAGTCGCTGGTGACTAAACAGTAAGCGTTGAGTGCATACAGAGTCGCTGGTGACTAAACAGTAAGTGTTGAGTGCATACAGAGTCGCTGGTGACTAAACAGTAAGTGTTGAGTGCATACAGAGTCGCTGGTGACTAAACAGTAAGTGTTGAGTGCATACAGAGTCGCTGGTGACTAAACAGTAAGTGTTGAGTGCATACAGAGTCGCTGGTGACTAAACAGTAAGTGTTGAGTGCATACAGAGTCGCTGGTGACTAAACAGTAAGTGTTGAGTGCATACAGAGTCGCTGGTGACTAAACAGTAAGTGTTAAGTGCATACAGAGTCGCTGGTGACTAAACAGTAAGCGTTGAGTGCATACAGAGTCGCTGGTGACTAAACAGTAAGTGTTAAGTGCATACAGAGTCGCTGGTGACTAAACAGTAAGTGTTGAGTGCATACAGAGTCGCTGGTGACTAAACAGTAAGTGTCGAGTGCATACAGAGTCGCTGGTGACTAAACAGTAAGTGTTGAGTGCATACAGAGTCGCTGGTGACTAAACAGTAAGTGTTGAGTGCATTCAGAATCGCTGGTGACTAAACAGTAAGTGTTGAGTGCATACAGAGTCGCTGGTGACTAAACAGTAAGTGTTGAGTGCATACAGAGTCGCTGGTGACTAAACAGTAAGTGTTGAGTGCATACAGAGTCGCTGGTGACTAAACAGTAAGTGTTGAGTGCATACAGAGTCGCTGGTGACTAAACAGTAAGTGTTGAGTGCATACAGAGTCGCTGGTGACTAAACAGTAAGTGTTGAGTGCATACAGAGTCGCTGGTGACTAAACAGTAAGTGTTGAGTGCATACAGAGTCGCTGGTGATATCACGAAGCAGAAAGGCGTTCCACGGGGTGATGTTCCACCCGCAGCAAGTTGGCATGCTCGTGTCGGCCAACGCGCGGGACGGCGTCGCGCTCTGGGACATGCGCGCGCCTAAACAGTAAGGGCCTTACCACAAAAAAGTTAGACCAGTGTTGAACGCGTTTTTTGTATGAAGTTTTACCTTAGACACGCGTTCAACACTGGTCTAACTTTTTTGTGGTAAGGCCCTAAGTGCTTGTCATAATCAAATTAGTTTTAACAGATTTAAACCAGGTATTCATTGGGGACGAAATCCCATAAACTTTGTTTCTTATACAATGTTCCTAAAAAGTTGGAAACTCTGTTCTGAAACATTGTTTAAAATGTGTTGGGGGAACTTTTGTGTTTATGCAAAGTTTTGGAACTTTGTCCCATAAATATTCCCAAATGAATACCCAAGTTGTGTTTATTTCGGTATTTTTATTTATCTTACATTTCGAAAACTTCAATGATGACATTGATGACTTAATTAAATAATCTAAAATAAACTACTTTAAATTGTTCGACAGATGGATGAGTGATAGTTGTGCAAACAAAAAGAAATAGAGTTTTGTACCGATTCTGGCATATAGGTGCATTCCTTGCCAGCGCCAAGCGAGCAAGTTGAAGGAGTACGTACATAACTTCGGACGCTAACGACACAGATACATTTAATTCTTCAATACTTAAACTGCTTTAAATCTGTTTTAAATGAGTTCTCTAATTATGTTAATTATTTTTAAATTGTTAATGTATTTACTCAAGTGTAAAAGTATGCAAATTCAATATTACAAGGTCATTATACCTACATTAAAATCTATATTAGCAAAGATGCTGCCTTCCATATATTACGTTGAACGTTTTGAACGTTCAAGCCATTTCGTCGAATGCTGTTGGAAGTGACTGCATTAGCGTGCATTATGATTGTTCCTATCCTTGATATCCTTTCTCCAGTCATTGCTAATATCCTAAATAAATCCTTATCCTATGGTGTGTTTCCAACCGCTTGGAAGGAAGCACAACTAGTTCCTTTACCTAAAAAACCTAAACCTACTTCTCCGTCCGACTACCGTCCTATCTCTATCCTGCCCTTCCTCTCCAAGGTCCTTGAAAGGTTGGTTCATCAACAGCTCGCTTCTTTCCTAACCACAAACAACTTGTTGAACCCCTTTCAATCTGGTTTCCGCCCCGGTTAGTCCGAGTTCTTAATTGGCAGTTTGTATGGAGGTATGGTCCCATCTGGCAGAAATCATGAAACTTGGCATGTGTGTAGCTTACACGTGTAAGCTTCAGGAAAGAAGGCAAGTTTGCTTCCCTTTACCCCCTTTTATGTCCCAAATTTCAATTATCTTTATTTTTCTCGGAAACTATTAAAGATAGGAGAAATTTGTCAAGGTAAGAAATATTCCTTATAAAATTGTCTACATAACTGTTTTTTGGTAGATGTTGATAGGACTTATACTTTTCGAGTTATGCTTCTGGGAAACCCATAATTTTTTTGAAGGTGACTTCCAGCTCTGAATTAGCCATAACTACCATGTGATAGAATATTTTTTCAAACTTGCTATTGGCTGTTGTTAGTTAGGTAGTCTTCAAAGAAAACCCGCAGAGAAAACACTTCAATCACGCCTGTGGGGATGGGGAGGGGCAAAGTTTATTTCGAGCTGAACTTGAGGACTTCTGACTCCTTAAGTAAATGTGACACGAGAAATTGAGTATCATTTTCGAATATATCAAAGACGGAGTATTCATTTCTGGAACGCTCTTTGGTACATTTCATACAAAAATATAAAAATATTAAGTGAAATAAGAAAAAAATATGTTTCGTTCTCATTCAAACGCTGTTTTCTTCATGACCTTAAGACATATTTACTAGATAATAACACATACTCAAAGACATACTCACCCGAATTATAAAGCTATATTTTATTTTCGAAAGTATTAGAAAATACCTAGCCTACAGAAGCCTAAATATTTTTACAAAGTTATGTTTGTAGCTGGAAAAATTTCAAATTCATAGATTTTGTTTGCAAAAATAAGATTACCAACCGCAAACGTATATTTCTCAATTGTCGCTAAACCATTCCAGATAGGGAAATGCCCTCATAGGAAATGTTGTTTATACTGACGAGTTGTTTATGCTGATATATAGAAATTGAAGATCGGGACTACTTGATGTGGAACGTCAACAGCCCAGCTAAACTATTCGAGATACTGTAATGTCTTCTTAAACATTAAGTACCCAGATCCTCAATTTCTTTATTCCAACAAAAACTATCCTTCAGTATAAACAACATTTCCTATGAGGGCATTTCCCTATCTGGAATGGTTTAGCGACAATTGAGAAATATACGTTTGCGGTTGGTAATCTTATTTTTGCATACAAAATCTATGAACTTGAAATTTTTCCAGCTACAAACATAACTTTGTAAAAATATTTAGGCTTCCGTAGGCTAGGTATTTTCTAATATTTTCGAAAATAAAATATGGTTTTATAATTAGGGTGAGTATGTCTTCGAGTATGTGTTATTATCTAATAAATATGTCTCAAGGTCATGAAGAAAACAGCGTTTGAATGAGAACGAAACATATTTTTTTCTTATTTCACTTAATATTTTTATATTTTTGTATGAAATGTACCAAAGAGCGTTCCAGAAATGAATACTCCGTCTTTGATATATTCGAAAATGATACTCAATTTCTCGTGTCACATTTACTTAAGGAGTCATAAGTCCTCAAGTTCAGCTCGGAAAAAATAAACTTTGCCCCCCTCCCCCCATCCCCACAGGCGTGATTGAAGTGTTGTCTCTGCAGGTTTTCTTTGAAGACTACCTAACTAACAACAGCCAATAGCAAGTTTGAAAAAATATTCTATCACATGGTAGTTATGGCTAATTCAGAGCTGGAAGTCACCTTCAAAAAAATGATGGGTTTCCCAGAAGCATAACTCGAAAAATATAAGTCCTATCAACATCTACCCAAGAACAATTATGTAGACAATTTTATAAGGAATATTTCGTACCTTGACAAATTTCTCCTATCTTTAATCGTTTCCGAGAAAAATAAAGATAACTGAAATTTGGGACATAAAAGGGGGGGTAAAGGGGGGAAGCAGGGGGGGTCCAACTTGCTTCCCTTCTTTTCCTGAAGCTTACACATGTAAGCTACACACATGCCAAGTTTCATGATTTCTGCCAGATGGGACCATACTTCCAGCTAAGGACCCGTACTAGGTCATAGCACGACTACTGCTTTAGTCAATATCTCTGACGACATTCGATTAGGAATGGAGCAACAGAATCTAACTGTGTTAACGTTGCTAGATTTTAGCAACGCTTTTAATACAGTGGATTTTGACATTCTTCTCTCCACCTTGCGTTCTCATAACCTCTCACCAGCGGTGATTGACTGGTTTCATAGTTACTTGCACGGGCGTCGACAGCGCATACGCATTGAAGATAACTTCTCTGCATGGTGTGACACATCTGCCGGCGTCCCGCAGGGTGGCGTCCTGTCACCGCTTTTATTTTCCATATTCATTAATTCTATCACACTTCCGCTTACTTCTTCCTATCATTTGTATGCAGATGACCTCCAAATTTATACGCAAGCTCCACTCTCTGGCCTTCCAGGCGCTATCGAAATAACCAACAGAGACCTTAGGAGCATTGCCGACTGGAGTCGCTCGTATGGGTTGAAAGTTAATCCAACCAAGACCCAGACGATAATAATTGGCAGCTCGTGGTACGTGTCCCGAATTGACTATAATACGTTACCGCAGATCACCTTTGACGGTATTCCAATACCTTTCAGCCGCAAGGTCAAAAACCTAGGTGTCATTTTTGACGAACGGTTTTCGTGGGAGCCTCACGTATTGGAAATCAGCAGGAAGGTGTTTTGTGCATACAGGTCACTTAAACGTCTTAAGAATCTTCTACCGACTATAACTAAAATCTCACTTGCGCATTCCCTTCTTCTGCCGATACTGGATTATGCAGACGTTTGCTATCCTGATTTGTCTGTTGATCTACTGAACAAGCTCGAACGTCTGCAGAATCTCTGTATTCGGTTTATCTTCAGTTTACGCAAGTATGACCACGTCTCCCAATATCGATCCAAACTTCAGTGGTTGCCCATATCTCGTAGAAGGGACTGTCACATCCTTTCCCTCCTTTACTCCGTCCTTTCCAATCCTAACACTCCTCCCTACCTTAAAGAGCGGTTTATATTTCACTCAGCAACCCTGACTCGCAATTTGCGTGCCAGTAGTTGTTTGAAGCTCAACCTTCCTCCTCACAAAACCGACTTCTACGCTAAGTCTTTCACAGTGAGAGCAATCAAGCTGTGGAATTCTTTGCCAGAAGATATTCGGAGGGCTCCATCCATAGCTTCCTTTAAAGCTCGTGTCAAAAAATTGTTTTTGTCTGAAGTAGCTGATAAGTAAGTAAACCATCCCAAACTGTTATCATCTTTATTTCTTTATTTTGAATTTTTATTAATTTATCCTTATAGTGTAGAATGAAATATCTATCTTTCCTATGTGCCATAGTTTATTATTTATGAATATGTATTAGTCTATCACGTTATATATATTAGTCTATTATATTATCTATCAATGTATTAGTACGTACAATAGTATAAGTAGTTTATGTAGGTATACAGGGTGTAACGGAAAGCCCCTTACAAGCCGAAAGTGGCAAAACATACTGGTGATAAGAAACCTTTGTGTAGAGTATCACACCGCAAAACGCAAATTTTTGAAAACTTAAAAATAACATTTGTAGCCTAGTATTCTTAGGTAGTACAAATTTGATCGTTCCCATCACTAACGAAATCAATGCCCTCACGATGTCCTCAAAGCCCTCAAATAAAGTGTTTAGACTAGCTTTCGTCATTTTATGCGAGCCTGGTAGGTTTCAACGCAAAACTGTCAATACACCTCAAATAAAGTGTTTGGACAGTTTGGATGAGCTTTCTTCATTTATGCGAGCCTGGTAGGTCCATAACACAAACTGTCAATAGGTACGCCTCCTCAAATGCCGCGCATTCAAACGCGCGCACATGTTTGGCGCTCTAAAGGGCGCCACACACCGGGCCCGTATGCGTGACGTGTCATCACACGCATAGCGCGGTGTGCAGTGGTGTTTCATACAATTCTATACGATACAACGTCATCTCTACGAACATGCTGACGTGCACATCACGCATACGGGCCCGGTGTGTGGCACCCTTTATGCTTAAGATGCAAGTTTGTTCCTTGCAGCCTGTCGCACCCGCACGTGGTTAACAACTTTCGAATAACTCGCGCGACTGTTCTGGAAGAACAAACACACTACCTTTAGGGTGAAATTTTGTTTATCATCGCCGACGACATATGACTCTTGTAAGCCGATGCAACAACAGTCGTAGGTATGACAATGTAACTACTGCAAATGATTGAAAGCAAAGACTACGACTTATTTTCGCATCAAACGCCCCTGTTTTTCGCATGTTGTCGGCCGTGTGTGGCTGTAATCTACCGCGATGACGAACTTGCACCTTTAACTATTTAACTACACGAGAAAATAAATAAAAAAGCTATGAACCTTAATAATTTATTCAAGAATTCAAAAAGTTGCCTCCTTATTTATGAATGATATCTTTCGACGTAACTACAGTACACTGTACACGGATTTTCAAGAAATGCACAGTCTGGACAGCTTTAGCATGCTTCCTTGTCTTCTTTTCCAAGTCCAAGTTCCAGTTCCAAGTCTTCTTTTCCTTCTTGTGTGGAACAAACAACAGGACAAAGCAGCTTCTTGTTGTTGTCAAATCAATGGCGAAAAATACACACGTGCGTGCGTGCGTGCCCACAAAAAGCAACAGAACGTTTTTTAATTGAAATTTTAGCAGACGAAATAAGAAATTGTATTTAATTTTATGTTTTGTGAAACCTAAATTCACAAAAACGTCAAACGTAACAATGACAATCAATGGGTAATTTTTATTTTCTTCCATATCTATCATCTCTTTGCTAAAATTTGCATGCATTCATCCTTTTTGCTAAAATGACACTGTTGATCTTTCGAAGAATATGGAATCCTAGTACATTTTCATAATTTACTGTACTGCCGACTCGCTTCTTCAGAAAATAAATGTCTCGGGAAAACGTGAAGAGAAGGCGAATGTTAGGAATAGTTAATAGGAAAGCAGAAATGCAATCAACATTTCCTCAAAAAGATTTTGGATCTTGCTTGGATCTTTTTGATTTGACTACCAATCTTCGTAGGTGATGTGATTGATTGATGTGATTGATGACAGACATGGCACGATTGCATGCACGACGTTTGACAACGTTTGTCATGTTGTGTAAAGAAAGTCATACAAAGTCATGTGTGCTATTTTACTTTGGATTTTTACTAGAAATCAACTAGGAATACATGGTGAAAAAGAGCTCGTGAAATGATAAAATCATGGTAAAATGTACATACTACTAAAAATTTCTTTGTTGACGTCAGTTAAATTGCCATTTTTTAGTGAGAAAACACTAGGAAAACATAAACAAAGAGTGGAAAGACAATATGCATTGCTGCTTTTTAGTGTTGCGTATGTTGCCAATGCTTTTGATAAACTTCAATGTAAAGCATCTCCGGGGCAGCATATCTGTTAGGAGGTGGTATGACTCTTTGCAGGTGAGGGTTGAGAGGGGCCACTTTAGTGATGGGCAAGTAACAATCTCGGGAACTGTTACTCATTTTTTGAAAATGTTACTTTTTAAAATGAGTGAATTTGCAGATCACGAACCACGCTAAAGGTTCAATTTCACCAGTACGTTCAGCCACTTTCCGCTTGTAAGGGGCTTTCCGTTACTCCCTGTATTTAAATGCACTATCCCGCTTACTATAACGCACTGTTTTTATCACCCAAAGGTTGCCTGGTAGAGATTGCTACTATAGCAATAAGGCCGCCTTGTTGTACTTTTATTTGTTTCACTGAAAATATTATCCTGTTTTGTGTTTTTTATATGTGCAATAAAGAATTATATTATTATTATATTACCATCCCGAAGTTCAAAATTGGGTATCGATGGAATACTCGATATAAGCTTTTCCGCTTTTATAATTTAGACTACTACCTAGCCTGATCAAGTCATTGTGATTTCACTCAGGTTTCGATTGAGTAGGTAGGTACCCACAATACTTAGTCAGACAGCTTTTAAACTGAAACGATGATTGTACCGAAATACCGAAGACGAAAGATCTAGGTATTTTTCATCTTCATTTCGAACCATCAGGTATAGAAGTGTCCATACGACAACCTTTTAAGATATAACAGAGTCACGATGAACTTTTGGATGTAAAATCTGGGAGGCATTGGTCTCACGAGTATCTTTCGAGTGAGATTCGTCCTCTACTATAAGTACCTGCATGTTTCGAGTCTTCTTGATACCACGTTTATCAGGCTTTAGTGTGTAGACACACTACGACCGAAATTACGCGACCAAATTCGGCGGCTGGATTCCGTTCAGAATAAGCGCCGAAATTACATACAAGTCACGCCGGATTTACTTCGACTGTCATTCGGTCACGTAATTTCGGCGACGGAATTTCGGCTTAAGTGTGTCATCCGTAATGCAAATAACATTGCTTTCATAATTGCGCCGAATTCCGTCACGTAATTTCGGTCGTAGTGTGTCGAGACCCTTCGTACGTATTACTAACATGTATCTTTTCTCTATTCAGCCCAGTGATCCGCTACGTGGGCAACAGCGGCTCCACACAGAGTAGTATGAGCGTGCGGTTCAACTCTGCGGGTACACACGTGCTCGCGCTGCGTCGCCGTCTGCCGCCCGTGCTGTATGCAGTGCAGTCGCCCGAGCCCGCAGCCGAGTTCTACCATCAGGTAGATAGCTATGTATACATACAGCAGGATGTGACAGTTATACAGCTTGTAGCAAGCAGTATGAGCGTGCGGTTCAACTCTGCGGGTACACACGTGCTGGCGCTGCGTCGCCGTCTGCCGCCCGTGCTGTATGCAGTGCAGTCGCCCGAGCCCGCAGCCGAGTTCTACCATCAGGTAGATAGCTATGTATACATACAGCAGGATGTGACAGTTATACAGCTTGTAGCAAGCAGTATGAGCGTGCGGTTCAACTCTGCGGGTACACACGTGCTGGCGCTGCGCCGACGTCTGCCGCCCGTGCTGTATACAGTGCAGTCGCCCGAGCCCACAGCCGAGTTCTACCATCAGGTAACTAGATATGTGTAGATACAGCTTGTAGCAGAAATGATCGTAAATAGTGTACTACTGTGCTACGTTTTCAAAAGCATCATAATGTGTGTATTTTATAAATGCATGACGACGTATTTTTTTCCCATTTTCATGGTTTTATTGCAATAATGGGAGGACTAATCCCAGCCTTAGACTAGAGTGGCGGTAGGAGCGTAGATACCGCTTTGAGTTACTTGCGTCAAGATTGCTGCACCCACGCTGGCCTAAGGTTACTGGCGCCGAGATTGCTGCACCCACTATTTTGATATTGTCGTAGAGGCCCCAAAAAACTAGCTTTTATACTGGACTTCGAAAAGTCACGCTACGCCACTGTTAATAATAATGATGATACCTTGTTGAGTGCAACTTTGTTTACCCTAGATTATATTTTCTATTGTCAGGACTACTACAACTCGTGCACTATGAAGAGCTGCTGCTTCGCGGGCTCCACTGACCAGTACGTGCTGTCGGGCTCCGACGACTTCAACCTCTACATGTGGAAGATACCGGAGCCCGGCGGCGAAGGAGGTAGGGAGCATCTTTGTTTATCCTAGACTATGATGTCTATCACCAGGACTACTACAACTCGTGCACTATGAAGAGCTGCTGCTTCGCCGGTTCTACTGACCAGTATGTGCTGTCGGGCTCCGACGACTTCAACCTCTACATGTGGAAGATACCCGAACCCGGCGGCGAAGGAGGTAGGAACAGAGATGCTTAATTTATACAAGTATCGATATTTATTAAAACTTACAAATTATAAAAAATATACTACCTAGTTTTAGCTCATGTTCAGGGGCATAGCTACTGCCTTATCTGCCGTATAGGTCGGGAGACAAAGACCACTTCATGTAATACTTACGCCGAGAACGATACCGGGTACACCACTATATTTCGGCGTATCTGGCCTTGGAATACTTCGCCGAGATTGAAGTACCTACCTACTATGTCGGCCGGTCGCCTTAAATAGCAATACACATGAAATACTCGAGTCCCTCTTTTAATTTTAAAATAAATAAATTGAATATTTTGTTTTCAGATACAGTAGTGGAGCCGCCCCATATAGTGCTCTACGGACACCGGTCCATAGTGAACCAGGTGCGCTACAACCCGCACTACTGCCTCATCGCCTCTTCAGGCGTCGAGAAGATCATCAAAGTAAGTACCAACACAAAGCAGGGAAACGCGCGGGGCGCCTTTACAGATGGCTCACTCAGCACTCTCTACGGACACAGGTCCATAGTGAACCAGGTGCGCTACAACCCGCACTACTGCCTCATCGCCTCTTCAGGGGTAGAGAAGATCATCAAAGTAAGTATCAACACAAATTAAGGAAACTGGGCGCGGGGTACGTTTACAGAGGCTCACACAGCACTCTCTACGGACACCGGTCCATAGTGAACCAGGTGCGCTACAACCCGCACTACTGCCTCATCGCCTCTTCAGGGGTCGAGAAGATCATCAAAGTAAGAACCAACACAAATTAGGGACACGGCGCGCGGGACGCCTTTACAGATGGCTCACACAGCACTCTCTACGGACACAGGTCCATAGTGAACCAGGTGCGCTACAACCCGCACTACTGCCTCATCGCCTCTTCAGGGGTCGAGAAGATCATCAAATAATATTTTCTTTTGTTTAAGATCATCAAAGTGAGTAAAAGTAGTTTATCCTTTAACATATTTTAGCTTATTCACATCGCGACGAGCTTGGCTGCTGCCCCCTACTGGTCCCTATTCCATGTAACTGTAAAAAAAGACAAATTTAGAATAGCTCTGTCATTTTTAGTAAATTAGACTAAGAAAATATTATGATTTAAACTAAATTGTCTATGTTTTTACGAACTTTGCGCGTTATCTGTCAATATTATGTCTGCTAATAATAGAAGAAAATGTGCGAAATTTCGAAGAATAGACATTTTAGACAAGGCCTGACTAAAATCTATGACCATACTCCACGGCCCCGGCCGACGACGCTGACATTATTTTTTCTTATATACATTTTGTTAAAGATGTTAACGCAATTTACCTAATGCCTGGTTCAAATTATGATTTCCTTTACAGGTATGGTCAGCACTAGAGTTCCCGCAAATGCGCGGGTCATTACTAGAAGAGGCGCAAGGGTCTGACAATCCACGCGAGTTGTATAGCCATGAAGATTACGTGTCCTTAGTACATCATAGTGGGCAGGTAAAGTAGCTTAAAATTTTAGTCTGTCTGTTTCTTTAAAATTAAAATTTGGTGCCGTGACCAGGATAATTCTGTTCATCATAAAAATGGCTTACTGAATTTCTATCGCTAAATTAGGGTATAATTTGCAATGATTCTCAGTTCCAACAGTGAACTGTTGTGGTGGCTGAAGTTCGATAAAATTTTATTAAAATGTATGCTTTCAAAACCTTTTAAATTAATAATAAGAAGTCATCCACCATCATTATCGTAACAGCTACAACAGCTCACCTTTGGTTAAAGGCAATTAGCCAATTATTTTCTTTATGTTTGCGTTTTTTATAACAAACTAAAACACCATGGGCCTTACTACAAAAAAGTTAGACGCGAGTCGAACTCGTGTTTTAAATAAAACTTCATAAAAAAAACGCTGAACACGCGTTGGACGCTGATCTTTTTGTGGTAAGGCCCCATGTTTCAATGTCATCCGTTTCTCTTCCATCTTCCAGTATATATCGCACAACTACGCGGAACAATCCACAAGTGAGGACCAACGCATGATGGCGTTCTTCGATTCTCTCGTACAACGCGAACTGGAGTGTTTGGCTGAAGAAACTGATTCACTAGACGGCAGCAGTTCTGGAGCTTCAGTTCACGATAATGGATCGGAGTCGTCTGATAGCGAGCAGTTGTTGGTGGACTTCCTGCCGTTGCCTAGAAAGAGAGGTGACTATACAGTTACTATGTATTAGACAGAGATGAACTGATTCACTAGACGGCAGCAGTTCTGGAGCTTCAGTTCACGATAATGGGTCGGAGTCGTCTGATAGTGAGCAGTTAGTTGTTGGTGGACTTTCTGCCACTGCCTAGAAAGAGAGGTGACCATACAGTGACTTTATGTTAAACAGAGACAAAAATACAGGGCGTAACAGAAAGAGTATAACAAGCCGAAAGGAGGTCAAGGTTCTCATGAAACTGAACAACTTTCCCCATGGAACATGGGTCGAAATATGAAAAAAAAAATTTGGACCTCCCATACAAAATCGCCGATGAGTTAATTGATTTACTATGGGAGATCTAAATTTTTTTTTTCATATTTCGACCCATGTTCCATGGGGAAAGTTGTTCAGTTTCATGAGTACCTTGGCCTCCTTTCGGCTTGTTATACCCTTTTCGTTACTCCCGGTATAGGTCGAGTTTTGCGGCTTCGACCATGAGTCCGAGTCGTCTGATAGTAAGCAGTTGTTGGTGGACTTCCTGCCGCTGCCTAGAAAGAGAGGTGACTATACAGTAACTATGTGTTAGACAGATCATGATGGCGTTCTTCGACTCCCTCGTACAACGCGAACTGGAGTGTTTGGCTGAAGAAACTGATTCACTAGACGGCAGCAGTTCTGGAGCTTCAGTTCACGATAATGGATCGGAGTCGTCTGATAGCGAGCAGTTGTTGGTGGACTTCCTGCCGTTGCCTAGAAAGAGAGGTGACTATACAGTTACTATGTATTAGACAGAGATGAACTGATTCACTAGACGGCAGCAGTTCTGGAGCTTCAGTTCACGATAATGGGTCGGAGTCGTCTGATAGTGAGCAGTTGTTGGTGGACTTTCTGCCACTGCCTAGAAAGAGAGGTGACCATACAGTGACTTTATGTTAAACAGAGACAAAAATACAGGGCGTAACAGAAAGAGTATAAGCCGAAAGGAGGTCAGGTTCTCATGAAACTGAACAACTTTCCCCATGGAACATGGGTCGAAATATGAAAAAAAAAATTTGGACCTCCCATACAAAATCGCCGATGAGTTAATTGATTTACTATGGGAGATCTAAATTTTTTTTTTCATATTTCGACCCATGTTCCATGGGGAAAGTTGTTCAGTTTCATGAGTACCTGGCTTGTTATACCTTTCGTTACTCCCGGTATAGGTCGAGTTTTGCGGCTTCGACCATGAGTCCGAGTCGTCTGATAGTAAGCAGTTGTTGGTGGACTTCCTGCCGCTGCCTAGAAAGAGAGGTGACTATACAGTAACTATGTGTTAGACAGATCATGATGGCGTTCTTCGACTCCCTCGTACAACGCGAACTGGAATGTTTGGCGGAAGAAACTGATTCACTAGACGGCAGCAGTTCTGGGGCTTCTGTGCACGATAATGGTTCGGAGTCGTCTGATAGCGAACAGTTGTTGGTGGACTTTCTGCCGCTGCCTAGAAAGAGAGGTGACTATACAGTAACTATGTGTTAGACTGAGCATGATAGCGTTCTTAGACTCGCTCGTACAACGCGAACTGGAGTGTTTGGCTGAAGAAACTGATTCACTAGATGGCAGCAGTTCTGGGGCTTCGGTTCACGATAATGGGTCAGAGTCGTCTGATAGCGAGCAGTTGTTGGTGGACTTCCTGCCGCTGCCTAGGAAGAGAGGTGACTATACATTGACTATGTGTTAGACAGAGATAAACTGATCCATTAGACGGCAGCAGTTCCTGAGCTTCAGTTCATAATAATGGGTCCGAGTCGTCTGATAGCGAGCAGTTGTTGGTGGACTTCTTACCGCTGCCTAGGAAGAGAGGTGACTATACAGTGCTGTATGTTAGACAAAGACAACTAGATGAGTCGAGTTTGGGGGCTTCAGTACACGATAATGGGTCGGAGTCGTCTGATAGTAAACAGTTGTTGGTGGACTTTCTCCCGCCGCCTAGAAAGAGAGGTGACTATACAGTTACTATGTGTTAGACAGAGCATGATGGCGTTCTTCGACTCGCTCGTACAACGGGAACTGGAATGCCTGGCTGAAGAAACTGATTCACTAGACGGGTCCAGTTCTGGGGCTTCAGTACACGATAATGGGTCGGAGTCGTCTGACAGCGAACAGTTGCTGGTGGGCTTCCTGCCACTACCTAGAAAGAGAGGTGACAATACATTGCTATAAATGTTAGTTAGACAGAAACAACTAGATGGGTTTTATTCTGTTGCTTCATTTCATTATCATGGTTCGGAGTCGTCTGATAGCGAGCAATTGTTGGTGGACTTCTTACCGCTGCCTAAAAAGAGAGGTGACTATACAGTAACTATGTGTTAGACAGAGACAACTAGATGGGTCGAGTTTGGGGACTTCAGTTCACGATCATGGGTAGGAGTCGTCTGATAGCGAGCAGTTATTTTTGGATTTTCTACCACTTCCTAGAAAAAGAGGTGGGTGACTGTACAGTAACTATGACAGAGCATGATGGCGTTCTTCGACTCCCTCGTACAACGGGAACTGGAATTTTTGGCTGAAGAAACTGATTCACTAGACGGGTCGAGTTCTGGGGCTTCGGTTCACGATAATGGGTCGGAGTCGTCTGATAGTGAGCAGTTGTTGGTGGACTTCCTGCCGCTGCCTAGAAAAAGAGGCGACTTTACAGTGACTGTGTGTTAGTTAGACAGAGACAACTAGATGGATTTTGTTTGGGGGCTTCAGTTCATGATCATGGCTCCGAGTCGTCTGATAGCGAGCATTGGTGGATTTTTTGCCGCTACCTAGAAAGAGAGGTGACTATACAGTAACTATATGTAAGACTGAGCATGATAACGTTCTTCGACTCGCTCGTTCAACGCGAACTGGAGTGCTTGGCTGAAGAAACTGATTCACTTGATGGCAGCAGTTCTGGGGCTTCATTCAGTTCATGATAATGGATCCGAGTCTTCAGACAGCGAACAGTTGTTGGTGGACTTCCTGCCGCTGCCTAGAAAGAGAGGTGACTATCCAGTAACTATATGTAAGACTGAGCATGATAACGTTCTTCGACTCGCTCGTTCAACGAGAACTGGAGTGTTTGGCTGAAGAAACTGATTCACTAGATGGCAGCAGTTCCGGAGCTTCTGTACACGATAATGGGTCGGAGTCGTCTGATAGCGAGCAGTTGTTGGTGGACTTCCTGCCGCTACCTAGAAAGAAAGGTAACACTTTTAATTATGGACGTATTTACCAAATGGACAACACAAGTGGGGCCCGTGGGCCAGGACACACGAGGCGTGGTGGCAGTCTTTTTGCGGCTAAATCTTCGCTTCGCTCGCAATAAAGTTTACTTTTTATTGTTGGTTACACCCATCCTCTCCTTATGGCGTAAGAGACGAGCTAGCTATTTGTAATATGTATTGGTGCGAAGTGTAGTGTAGCTGTCTCACCTATTTACTGTGACTGTTACTCAACAAAACTTTAAATACATTCAATATTTTTGCGCTGTTGAGTCGTTTCGAAGAGACGCGAGTAAAAATTTCCGCAAAAAGGATGATCTTGTTTAAAATTAATGTGATAATATTTCCAGCGATACCAAACGGTAACAGGAGTCAGCGGGTGCCCAACAGACTGGCGCGGCTCGTCGCCAGCCGGTACTCTAAGAACCTACGTTCCAATAAACGAGGATCTCTAAGGTAAGATCTCTAATCTTCTTCTTCTTTCTTTCTCCTGGCTATGATCCCATTTAATTTGAGGTCAGCCCTCAGACTACGTTTTCGCTACAACAATCAATTGTGTTGTCGTTGTACCTACCTTTTCGATCTTTTGCCAGGTAGTGATAGGTCGACTTCGGCATCTATGCCGTAACTCATGTGGTAACAATTTATAGAAGACTAGCTGCCCGTCAGCGGTTTCACCCGCGGGAAGAAAGCTTTATTCGCCAAGAGATGTCGCTGTTAATTTTCGCCGAAAACGTTTAAAACGCGAATCGGCTCAGTCACGCCACCTATTTCAGAAATATTGGAAAATGCGTGATCCCGTGGGAATAAGACATTTTTCCGTGGTAAAAAGTATCCTATGTGTAATTCCAGATGCCCTTTTATATTTCTGCAAAGTTTCATGTCAATCTAATCAGCCGTTTTTGCGTGATGTCGTAACAAACACACACACAAACATCCGCCTTTATAATATTAGTAGGATAATATAAATAGCAACATGATTTACCAGCAAGAAAACACAAAGAATATAATACTCAAATAGAAAGAAATCGTCATTTTACTAACACGACAGTGTCAGTCAGTAGGTCGTGCGTTTCAAATCTACTCATGTGAATTATTTAATTCCTATTGTTTTGCCGTGTGGTAGCGGTTACGAATACTGCTAGCATAACATTCCTAATGAGGGTTTTACCATAGGTTTTACGTCAGGGATCCGGCTGGTCATAAAACATTGCTAAATTCTTTTGCAATGATTTTGTGCTCTTAACAAAATAATCGTGTTGCGCCGACCCCAAATTATTTGATTTATATTAAATTTTTATAGAAAATAGCATGAGGTGTCATTTATTTCCAATCGTCGGTTCATCGGGTCGTTGAACGACTCGGTGTCCCACACGAAGAGAGAGATGCATTTCCAATACGATTGATCGTACTCCATCTTCACAATTTTCCTTCGAATATTTTAGCGCCTTTCTAAGCTGCGACGCACAACAAAAACTATCACCTTTTCATTTCAGACGCAGCAAGCAGTCGCGCGCGACACTGAGCAAGTCATACGGCGCGGGCGTGTCGGGCGCGAGCGCTAAGGGCAAGCGCGCACCCGTGCGGCGCGCGCGCGGACCGCGCAGGCCGCAAGCCAGGCAAGCGCTGCCCGCAGTGCACAACCAACACAACAGACATTCCAGGTGAGGATATAACGACCACAGACCAATAATATACAATTCAGACGCAGCAAACAATCGCGCGCGACACTGAGCAAGTCTTACGGCGCGGGCGTGTCGGGCGCCAGCGCTAAGGGCAAGCGCGCACCCGTGCGGCGCGCGCGCGGACCGCGCAGGCCCCAAGCCAGGCAAGCGCTGCCCACGGTGCACAACCAACACAACAGACATTCCAGGTGCGGTATTGAAATCCGATAAGTGGACGTCCATAAATATCCGACGCCCAAAAAAACCGGAATATGACACAAATTTTCTTTTCTAGCTTTATCCTCGTAAGGCCCACGTATTTTTACGACAAGTAGTAATAGCGGCCCAATGTCCTAATTTTAGGCAACAGCGTTCAGGCCCAGATATTCCATGTGCAAAAATAATGTGTTAATGACCTAATACCGGCTCCAAATTTTTGTGTGTTGCTTATTATCACTAAGAGCATCTGACAGGGTTTATAAAACCTATATAACTTATGTCCTATTTTTAGGACGTTGGGTTGCAATGACAACAGAAAATCAAAATATTTTTCCGTAAGAAAGATGGTTCCGTGCTTCGGAAGGCACGTTAATCCTTTGGATTCATATGCTGTTTATACAACCTTACTTAGGCATTGTTATATAACTCGTTAGAGATAAATAGTAGGCTGATTGAGAGCTCTGACTCCGGGGTTCATCGGGTCGTTCGTAGACTCGGTAACCCACTCAATATGATGATGAAGATGTGTTTTGTGAAGCCTGAGATCAGGTTCATAGGCAGTGTTATAAATATTCCAATTTCCGCCACTATTTTAGAATTGAGCTTCATCTAAGTTCAGCTGTTTTACTATGTGTTGACCTTGGAAAGCTTAGAAAATTCAATTTTTTAAGACCCAGCGGCCTAATTTTAGGACATAGAAATTAGGGACAGAATATTTAATTGACTATGGCATATTTTTACTTAATTTAGTCCATAAACCAATATTTATTAATTTATCTTCAAATTGCTTTCTGTTTTTATCCAAAAAATAAACAGATTTTATAGAAATAAACAGATTTTCTAAACTCATTTTTTTTAATCAGCCATCTTGCTCAGCTTCCAGGTCAAAATCACAGCTGTTTTTCCTTTAATATGTCAAAGTATGCATTTTTTTTAAAGCTGCGTTCACGTACAACCCAATTAAAACCTAGTTTCGAGCTGGCGCCAAAATTCAAATTAATAATCTGACTTCAAAATTTATGTCCTAATATTAGGTCGCTGGGCCGATATTTGATGTTTCTTGAATCCAGTTTGGGCCTGAAGGACTACTGAACGTATGTCCTAAAATTAGGCCGTTGGGCCTTACGAGGTTAAGGTTTTAAACGCTCCACCGACGAGAGCCAAACTTCTAAATATACAACGTAACTGTATAATAGTATAACTGAAAAACTTGGGTCGAAATATGAAAAAGAAAATTTAGTCCTCCCAAACCAAAAAAATATACCAACCAACCGAGTTAATTTGTATGGGAGGTCCAAATTTTGTTTTTCATATTTCGCCCCATGTTCCATGTGAAAAGTTGTTCAGTTTCATGAGTATCTTGATTTCCTTTGAGTTTTATTTGTTGTTTAGTAACACCCAGTGGAAGATGAACGTTAAAAATATCGATAATATATCGGAGTCGTCGGGCAACAGATTGATATCAATAGGTAAATAAACTTTGCATCCCTAATTTCAGGATATCGGCGCCGTCCAGCGAGAGAACAGACTCGGATGAACCGGCTTTGAGTCTATTTGGCAGCTCAGGCAGGGTAAGTTTGATATGATATCCAGCTTGCGGTGAAATTTTGCAAATTTTCCAAAAATTGTATACCTAACACGGAAGGTGTTTTAAATTTGGGTATTCAAGTTTCATATGAATAAATTAAGTTGTTTAAAAAGAGTTGGAAGATTAAGCCTGATATCAGTCGTTTTGCATTAATTTGGTTGGACCCTTGCACCCAATTAGGTTAATGCTTGCTTATAATTACTTGTAATGCTCGGTAAATCGTCTGCAATAGATGGAGCAAGGCCAATGATAAATGCTTGTGATTTTATCCCTTTTTCAGTTCGGGAACCTTATTCCTCCTGAGTTCCTGCGTCCTGTACAAAGAACAAATTCCTGTACTGTGTTAAGTCCTGACGCTTTTGCAACTTTACATCATACTAGTCTGTAATTTTGTAAATATAGGAAAACTTAAACAAAAAATATAACATTTTACCTTTGATTATGTTTTTACACAAAATGAATAATCATAACTATTAAATAATAATGCGTTACTAATTTGAAAAATAATTGTTTGATTCCGAAGCTGATCTTAGCGCAGTGGAAGCAAATTAAAGTTATCTTAAAATCTAAAACTAAATGGTCGATCAGCCTCGGAACAACATTTGACTACGATTCGTAGTGCTCTTTACTATAGCTAAATAAAATAAATTTAATGAGAGAATTTTGTTCCGGAAAGTTTCCGGCCGAGAAATTCTTGTTTCCAAAATCTACTTAAACAGGGCCCAGCAACGAATTGCTTACCGAGCGAACGATGACGCCGTTTCTTTGTGAGTTTAAGTATGACAGGAATCAGGTATCCAGGATATTTGAGGAGCACAGGAATAGGGAATAACCTAAACTCACGGCACCGGAACATCCGCTCGTTCTCGAACTCCTTTCCTCCAATTTGCACTATAGTTCACAGTTCGACATCACATAATGTTTTTTAACACAAAATAACTAAAAGATTTCTCTCCGAATGAGAAATCGGCCCCGTTGGCCTCCAATCATTTATAATTAAAATACGTAGCTATCGGCAGCCACGACGCGAGCCAACGAAAAGTTGAAAACCACACGAGAAAACCGAAAGCACACTAAATTACACCATTTATAATTAAAATTCGCATCCACGATGCGGGCGACGGCAGAGGACGTGACAATGACAGAGAAGTGTTGCCAGCACCGCGCGCCCATTTTATACGAAAACTAAACATTCACCCGCCCCGGACCGACCCATCGGTCCGCTCTATGCATGGCAGGCGTGATAAAGTAGCTACTGCTCGCTTAAGGACTGAATCCCCCACCTGAACTTCTGCAACTCGAGGAGTGCCATCACTACCCGGAAACAGGTTGAGAATGCGCCCCCGGCGCCAACGCAGTGGCGGTAGGTTGGCATCCTTAACCAGAACGAGATCCCCAATGCAGGGGGGTTCAGTCCTGTCCGTCCACTTAAGGCGTTGCTGCAGAATGTGCAAGTACTCAAGCGACCAACGCTTCCAAAAGTTTTGAGTCATTTGCTGCAACAACTGATAACGCGACAAACGATTGCTATTCACCTCCGTATAGGGATATTCCGGCAAGGCGTTAAGTGGGCGGCCAATTAAGAAATGCCCTGGCGTCAGGGCCTCTAAATTATTTGGGTCTGAGCTGAGCGGACACAAAGGACGCGAATTGAGTACAGCCTCAATTTTACAAAACACGGTCGCCAGCTCCTCGAAAGTCAAAATTGTTAACCCTACAACGCGCAACAAATGCGTCTTAGCGGACTTTACAACCGCTTCAAAAATACCACCCCAGTGAGGGCACGCTGGTGGATCGAACACCCAGGTAATGCCCTGACGGGAGAGGCCCGTGCTGATGGCTTCTTCGTTCTCCCGTAAGAACGTTACAATTTCTTTCATACACCGATCAGCACCCTTAAAGTTGGTACCACAATCCGACCTGATCAGCGCTGGTCGCCCTCGTCGCGACGTAAATCTCTCCAGCGCTGCCAAAAGGCCTCCGTAGAAAGGTCGGCCACGAGCTCCAAGTGGACGGCCTTGGTGGCTAGGCACACGAACACGCACAAGTACGCCTTGATAGACTTTGCGTTCCGTAGGCGTGATGCCTTTACCATGAAAGGGCCTGCGAAATCCGTTCCCACACCTGCAAACGTCCAGGCCTCCGTCACCCGGTCCGGTGGAAGATCTCCCATCTGTGGCTGCATTGTGGCTGCCTTCAAGCGGTAACAAGGCAAGCACCTAAACACAACGCTACGTACCGTTCGTCGTCCCGATAAGATCCAAAACTCGCGCTGTAGGATGGCCAATAGCGCATTACAGCCCGCGTGCGAGTTTTTCTCATGACGATCCCTGACTAAGAGCTCAACTAAGGGTCCCCTTTTGGAAGTAACAGTGGATGCCGAGCCGAAAAGGGAGGCTAGCGTTCGAAGTCTGCCTCCAACCCTGAGCATACCTTGCTCATCCAGGAATGGGTTGAGGCGCACAATTCCTCCCTTCAGCTTTCCACGTCCATCCCTGAGCAGCCTGACCTCTTCTTCAAAATGTTCCGCCTGGACGACTCTAACTAATGAGCGTAGAGCCGCATTCCGTTCCGCAGGCGAGAGGACAGGTGTAAAGTTCCGTTCTGCTTGAGGCTTCCTGCAGTTGTTCACGAACCGTTTGATCCAACCTGTCACCCCAAGAAGTTTGTCGAGGGAGCTATACCGTTCCAGCAAGAAGGCTGGGTTAGGCTTCGGTACGAGTTGCCCCACGTTCACTCGCAAACCTCGATCAGGTGGCCCAAGCGGCGCCCTGCACTCGTTGAATGGCCATTCCTGCGGCGACTCAGTCAGCCATTGAGGTCCCCACCACAGTGGGTGACTCACCAAATCAGGTGCCCTGCACCCGCGCGAAGCGCAGTCCGCTGGGTTCCATTCTCCCGGTACGTGCCTCCACACTAACGGAGTTTCCGACCCCGTAATCTGTGACACCCGATTTGCCACGAAAACCTCAAGTGTATGTACCGACGTCTGCAACCAGCACAGAACTATCCGACTGTCAGTCCACGCGTACACCGTTTCATCCAAGTTGATGGTACCACGCAGATTGCAGGTTACATGATTTAGCAAGCGCGCTAGAAGAGCTGCCCCTGCCAATTCCAATTTGGGGATGGTCCATCTAGTTCTGACTGGTGCCACCTTACTTTTGGCCATAACCAGACGCACGTGCACAGTTCCCGTTGAACTTGCTGTCCGAAGGTATACAGCTGCCGCGTACCCTCGCTCCGAGGCGTCACAAAACCCATGTAGGGTAGCCTTACATCCCACCGATGGGACTAACTTGCGGGGTATCGCGATGTGCACAATCCCTGGTAAGGTGGTCACAAACTTGAGCCAATCCTTCAACAACTCTCCGGAGAGTTGGTCGTCCCATCCTAAGTTGGCTAGCCACAACCTTTGTAAAAAGCACTTCGCCATGAACGTAACCGGGGCGATCCATCCGTTAGGATCGAACGTTCTAGCGATTGTCGACAGTACCGACCGCTTAGTCCAAGTTTTCTCCAAAAGGCCGGGCTCAATCTTGTACGTGAATACGTCATGCGTTGGCCTATATTGCACCCCGAGGATGCCCAACGTGTTTGGATTGTCCGGGTTCTCAAAGAGGTGCGGGTCCTGATGGAACTCGCCTGGCAAACCGGCCAGGAGCTCTGGGCAACTGGACAACCATTTCCGCAACTCGTAACCTCCTGAACCCATGATCGCGATCAACTCGTCTCGTAGAATTAGCGCCTGCTCCACGCTATCAGCACCCGTGCAGATATCGTCCACGTAGACGTCGCGATCCAGTACTGCTGCGGCTCGAGGGTATCTTACCCTTTCCTGTGCGGCCAACTCTCGCAGCGTACGTACTGCCAAATACGGACTTGGCTTAAGTCCATACGTCACCGTGTTAAGTTCGTATGTGACCATCGGCTCATCTGGGCTCTCACGCCACAAAATCAGCTGATACCGACGGTCATCCGGATGTATCATGGTTTGGCGAAACATCATTTTGACGTCTGCGACGAACGCTACCTGGTGTAACCGAAAGTCTGTGAGAATGTCCACAATGTCCCGGTTCAATTTAGGACCCGCGTGCAAACATTGGTTCACAGACACACCATTCGAGGTAGGAGCAGAACCGTCAAACACCACCCGTATTTTCGCCTCAGGTGACTTCAAGACAGCCAGGTGTGGAATGTAATAATGCTCGACACACCTCCAATCCAGGCTGGACACCGACATGTGGCCCAATTGAATATATTCCCGCATGAATTCTATATACTTCTGCCGAAGTGCTGGGTCTCGCCTCATCTTCCGCTCCATTCCGAGTAGTCTCCGTTCCGCGAGCTGTCGCGAACTACCTAAAGCGGGGCGGTTTGGGAGAAAAGGTAGCCTGGTCACGAATCTGCCTGACGGGCATCTCGCAGTGTTGTATTGATAGAACAACTCGCACTCGTCATCCTCTGGCTTCCGTCTGTCCGCCGTGGGCGGCTCTTCAGACTCCCAAAACCTCTGCAGCACCTCTGACAGCACACTACCATAGAGGACCGGATCCCCTTCTGGTAGGTCCTGAGGTCTCCAAACTGGGCCGAAAACAACATACCCCTGTGGTATCTACGGCCACCAAACCAGTTTCCTGGAGTACCTTCTTCCTACCGCACCATAATCTCCGAGGACGTCTGACCCGAGAAGTACGTCCACCGTACCAGGAGTATCAAAATCAGGATCAGCTAACTCCAACCCTGTGGTTAACCCTCGTACCGTTGGTGGTAACCTAACCTGAGGGAGTTTCCCAACCACTTCATCCAGCACCACGGCTGAGACTTGATAGCTGACCCTGTACATGTGCTACCTAATGCGAACTCAAAGTTCGTCTGACCCCGAATGTCAGGCACATTTAGGCCCTCGATGCCTACAGCTTCATCCTCACTTGGCCGTACATTTAGGCCTAGCCTACTCACCAGCTTACTCGATACAATACATCCCTGAGCCCCTGTATCCAGTAGGGCTCTTACTTGAATGGTCCGGCCACCGTATCCCCATACCCAAATCTTAGCCGTTGGCAAAAGTACCGTGATTGGACGGGAGCCGAAGCTGATGAGTAGGCGGCGATTACCTAGCGGGAATCTAAACGCGGTGAGGCCGCGTCCCGCGGGGTATCCTCACTACCCAAACCTGTGTATGGGTCCCACTCCTGCTGGTAGGAGGTCTGCCCATAAAGGCCATGGCTGGAGTTCTATAGTACCCCGACGGCAAACGTCCGTACCGAGGTTGCGCCTGTAGCCGCGGGTACTCAGGCATAGGCGGGGCATGCGTGGGTCTTGAGACCCAACCAGGTGGCTCAAGCCCGCAGAATACTGCATGTACCCTGGTGGCTGCCTAGTGCTCTCCTGACACCCGCCCGTTGGATCCCGTACCTGGGATGGGTGTCCTTGACCATGTCCCTGTGTCGTTCTTCCCCAATCCGGCACCTGCTGCCGTGCTGGGGATCGTCCCCACGTCCTTGGGTAAGTGGGCTCCGTCTGTTGACGTCCCCCTGCCTGTCCCTGTGACCGATGCGGAGGTGGGCTCCTCCTTGGAGGGGTGGGAGCGTTGCTCCCTCCTTGGTGGGCAGGCTCCTTCGCTGATCCGATCCAGCGCTGCCCCGGCGTCTCCGGAGCGATTCATGCAAAGCAGCGGATGGTGTGCACCCTGGCAGTACCTACAGTTGGTGCTTGAAGGGCACTCGCACCTGATGCGGCCCCAGGCACCGAAAACACCAACGCCTCTGCTGTGCCACACCCCGTCTCCTCTGAACCCGCTGCGCAGCAAACTCCTGACACGCTGCCACCCCGTGGCCTGTCTCCCTGCAGTAGGCACACCCTGATTCCAATGCGGTGTTGTACCGCCTGGGTTGCCTACTGTTGCCTCCTCGCGCCGGTGCACCCGGCCGTTCCGGGTGGCGAAGGGCAGAGGTCTCCTTGCGTGGGGCTTCACCAGCCTGGACGTCCACTCGCCTGCTTTCGGCCTCGAGGAACGACTTCAGATCCTCGTAGGTCGGGAGGTGGTCCGAGGACTTGCCCCATGGAGCTGCTCGAATCGAGCGACCATTTCGCTCGGCAGGCGGCGAAGCACTGTGTGGACCAAGATATAACCGTAGCCCGCCACTGGCAAACCCTGTCGCTCTAGTGCGCTGACCGCGACACTGACTGGGTGGAAGATTTTCTCGCGGAGGTCCGTACCTCGCGTTATGGTTGGTATTGACAGCCACTGGTCTAACAGCCTGTCTACAATCAGGCGCTTGTTTCGATACCGGTCGGTAAGGATCTTCCACGCCACCTCATAATTGCTATCCGAGACAGCCAAATGCGTCAGCAATTCATGAGGCTCTCCATGTAGCCTGGACATCAGCTGAGCCATCTTGTACGCCGGCGTTATGTCCGTCCGTGTGTGGACCACACTGCTATACAGGTCCTCAAACGCCGGCCAGTCGGCGTAATCGCCTGCAAAGACTGGAACCGTAACAGGCGGAAGAGGCACCTGTAATCCTTGTCCCACTTTACCACGGAATGGCTTTTCCTTTCCGTCACGTCGCCTAGATATGTCCGCAGCTGCCTGCGCAATGTCCTGTGCCAGCTCCAAGCACTGGCTTACATCGCCCTCAACCAGCTCCTTATCTTCAGGGTTAGGAGCTTCCTCAAGGAGCATGAGGCACTCTGTGAGGTGTTCCGACACAACCCGAACCCGTTCATCTGCCTGTAGTGCACTTTTCAAGAGCGCGTCCTCCCGGTCCTCGCGGCCGATCATTGCCGCTGTGGTAGTAAACCACCTTAATTCTGTCTTTATAGCAGCCTTATACCTGGCGATCGAGGAGCCATGGTACCAACTTTTACACACTCGACTTAATAAAAACGAAAACCAATAAACAAATACCACAAAATAAATGTTAGTTGACTGGCCTAGACCTTACCGATAAGGTACCGTTCACTAGGCAAACAATACAGTCACAAAAACCGAAACAATATTTTCCAAAATTAATAAAATATGTGGGTAATATAAAAAACACGCTTAATACTAAATTACGGCTAACTATGTTGCAATAAAGCAACCACGCTCTGCTACCATAAAATGTTTGATTCCGAAGCTGATCTTAGCGCAGTGGAAGCAAATTAAAGTTATCTTAAAATCTAAAACTAAATGGTCGATCAGCCTCGGAACAACATTTGACTACGATTCGTAGTGCTCTTTACTATAGCTAAATAAAATAAATTTAATGAGAGAATTTTGTTCCGGAAAGTTTCCGGCCGAGAAATTCTTGTTTCCAAAATCTACTTAAACAGGGCCCAGCAACGAATTGCTTACCGAGCGAACGATGACGCCGTTTCTTTGTGAGTTTAAGTATGACAGGAATCAGGTATCCAGGATATTTGAGGAGCACAGGAATAGGGAATAACCTAAACTCACGGCACCGGAACATCCGCTCGTTCTCGAACTCCTTTCCTCCAATTTGCACTATAGTTCACAGTTCGACATCACATAATGTTTTTTAACACAAAATAACTAAAAGATTTCTCTCCGAATGAGAAATCGGCCCCGTTGGCCTCCAATCATTTATAATTAAAATACGTAGCTATCGGCAGCCACGACGCGAGCCAACGAAAAGTGAGGTTATATTTTGCCGGCGGTCGCGTGACTCTCAATCAAAGCGCCGGAACCAAAATCACTTGGTTCACTTCCCCACCGAACAGGGAAAACCACACGAGAAAACCGAAAGCACACTAAATTACACCATTTATAATTAAAATTCGCATCCACGATGCGGGCGACGGCAGAGGACGTGACAATGACAGAGAAGTGTTGCCAGCACCGCGCGCCCATTTTATACGAAAACTAAACAATAATTGTAATTAGTACCTAAAAAAAAATCACTCCCTCTTAATTTGTTCTATATAAAGTACATTAGGCCTTAATGACTACTTTCTATTAGAAAGCTCAGGACTCAGGAGGATATAACCCTATAAGTACCTACACTACACATAACAAAACTTTTTTATTTCAGATAATTCGACCACTCCGCAGACGAATAAATCTCACAAGATCTGCTAAACGGAAAAGTAAAGTCACTAGTTATAGGAAAGTCATGAATTTAGGTAGTAACGGCGCGGCGATGGCTCAGGACAGTAGTGATAATAACAATTTCAATAACTTCGACAACTTCGAAGAGAACCTAGCTCAACCTAGCACAAGTTCAGGGTATCGGGGACAAAACACGTCGCTCTTTCGGATAGCGGAAGTCGACTCCGATGATGACCAATCGGTCGGCTCGCGGCCTATATCGCCCAGAAACAACACCGATCAGATTCCGACAAACCTGATCAGTATCATACCCACCCCTATAAACGGGTCGAGAGATTCTCTGGGTGATTCTCTGCGGGTGGAGCCGCCGGGGTCGGAGAGTAATTCGACGCCGCCGCCCGACGCGCGCCCGCGGGCCGGTCTGCGGCGCGCGCGGCGCAACGGCCGCCCCAGCCTACACCGGTCGGACTCCAGCGAGTCCCCTCCGCCGAAGGAGTCAACCGCCGCGGCCGACAGACTCGCCCCGCTGCCGAGCTATAACCGAACCGTCGCGCGACTCATGAACGAGACCAACGAGAGCGAGCTCGAAAGCAGCTGTAGCACCGAAGGCAGTCTATGGCCGGCCAATGTCTCTGGCACTCCAGACAGCGGCGTTTGCACGGCGGCGGGCAGCAGCGCACGCACGCAGCCGCGCGCAGACGACGTCTCCGACGACCCCGACTACCAAGCTTTAAAATTCCGGCAACGGGTCAAAAAGGCCCGACGGAACTACAGGACCCACATGGACTCGGACTCGAACTGAATAGATAGATAGTCATTATTAAAATATACGTGCGTAATCGAATTGTGACTGTATTTATGTGAGACTTGATGTTTATTGTGTATTTTAAAACACATATTGTAAGATGTAAAGTTTACTGCAGATTTAGACTCGAATGTTTCTGTTGCCGGCGGCTAGTTCGCTCGTCACATGATTACTAGAAAATGGCCAGCCGACTTGAATATATAGTTCTTTATCTCTTCGCGTAGGGGACACCGAGTCGTCCAACGACCCGATGAACCCTGGTGAAAGTGTTTTACTTTACATAGGAAACATTTTCTGGTAAACTTGCGACAGAGCAAGATGATAAGAAAGAACAACTCAAGCCTGTTTTCCATGATGCGGCGTGAAATTATTGTATAGTCAACAAAAAACTGATTGCAGATTCAAAACTTTTTGGTCTTTAGTACCAATTTCTAGGACATTAGAATGGGTTCCTTGTTTTAAATATTTTCATTGCGTGTGCCACTTATCATCACAATCTCTTTCATGCATTTTTAATTTAATTTGTTTATTTATAAGAAAAATGCTGATCTTCATTCATTCAGATTATGTTATAGTATACTGTTTTTAGAATATAGAATACTCGTGGAGTAACCATAGGATTAGGATTATTAAGATCCTTTTATACTTACAGATTGCACAACCTATGTGTGTGCTAAAATTGACTTTGAGATCATTTTTTTAGGACTCGAAACAAACTAATAGTAACATGGTAATTGTTGCTGTTAATTGTAAAAGGCGTCCTCGTCTGATTTTCCTCAGAATACACAACAACGTAATATATTTTGAAGGGATAGTATTATCGACGGCAAATTCACCTACCCATTTAAAAGGGATCAACTTATACCGATTTTCCTTAGTATTTGTATGATACACAAGTTTAAGTTGGTCCCTGAAATGGGAAGGTGGATTTTCTGCCGATATATTGCCAGGTTATTTAATTCCAATGTTTCTACCATTTTTCAGTGCTTGTGGTCATTCATTCACGACTAAAGTGTTAGATGTCGGTTTAAAATGGTTTTGTTGATAATGAGTAAAAAGGAAACAAATGGAAATATTGTTATTTACTAAGTTTTTTTATAGTTTATTGTCTTTATTGTAAAAATATTATGTGATCTATAAATATTAAATAACTTAATTAGTTGTAAGTGCCAGACAAGGTTGTAAGCGAATGCTGGTAAAATATAAATTTCATGAAACACTTGACTTGTTTAAATTATAATTCAAGTTACCTGGTTTTGTTATTCAACGTTTCCCTGAGTGACCTGTGTCTTTCGTTAACTGTGTATAGTCAGCTTAAATTTATCGGGTTGTTGGATAACTCATTGTCCCACTCTGGATCAGGACAGATGTATATTATAATTATTTATCGTTACAAAGTTACAATATCTATCTTGAAAATGAAATTGAGAAGGTGTACCTACTCTTTTTAAAACTGATCTTTCCGCCCAGGTTTTCCTAGTTGGGAAGCTACTACCTGATTCGCAGAAGAAAGGGATTATAAATGGCGGCGGTTCCATAAGTGGGATGGGATGGAGAAAGCATGAAGCCTGTTTTATGTAAGAGCCTTAGTGCGAGTGAGAAAGCAGGACCAAAAACATGATGGTTTATAATCTCTTTCTTCTATGAATCAGGTAGATACTGATTCGTTTACGTGGGATTCTTCAATGCTATTAATTAGCATCTCTGATCATTTAGAACAGAATATTTAAATATTCTAAAATACACTTCCCATCACAAAAATCGAAACACCTCGGTTTTTCTTGTTTTTGGCAGAATTAAACACCAAAAAGTATTGTTTGCATTAAAAAAATTATATGACTGTGTAGCTGTCAGTTTCGTCTTTTCAGTGTGAATAAAAAAATTCGAAATTCAAAATTGGAACCCCACCTGTTTGTTCTGTAAATGAGATGAATGACTGAGACACGTTTGCAGTTTGCGCCTTTTAACGATTCATAACATTTTCAACATTAAAATTTAGAGCTTGTCTTATCTTATCTTAAAACTTTTGTTTTTTTAATTGTTTACTGTGACTTTGGATCGCCTGAAAAAAGTTAGTTTTTATCTGAATCATGGGTATTTTGCCCGTAGAAGCCGCCCAAGTGGTGACATTGCCAAATTTTGGACCTGGTCATCGTTTTGTGGCTGAATGTTTGCATTTAAGCCTTACCTCTGTTCATAAAGCTTACAAACGCTATCAGAAGACTGGTCTGTTTACGCGACGTTCAGAATCTGACGGAAATCGGGTCAGTTCTGACCGACATGATAGAATTAATGTTATGAGTTCTTTGCAAAATCGACGCCTTAGCGCTTTTCAACTGCGGCAAAAGCTTTCAAATGTACAAAAGGTGGCTAAAAGTGGCTCTACAATCATAAGAAGGTTAAAGGAACGTAGACTGGTACCGCAATAGCCAGGAAACGGGCCCAAATCAACTGCAGACACGAAGACAAAATCTGTTATGCCGTCTGCGCTGATTCCTTCCCAAACCGTTCACGAACTGTCACCATAACTGACCTTTTGATCAATGCAGCATTGTGTAAAGCATGTTTAATCCCTTCTGTAAACCATAGTGCTACCGTGGTTACCATTCAGCGTAATTCTACACTCAGCAGAAAAGAGGAATTTCATCCACTGGGTATACAACCAGTTTAGGTGCTCACTTGCAAAGTTAAGGCGCGCTATTTAATTGTCTTCAGTTGATTTGGGCCCGTTTCCTGGCTGTTGCGGTACCAGTCTACGTTGCTTTATCCTTCTTCTGATTGTAGAGCCACTTTTAGCCACCTTTTGTACATTTGATAGCTTTTGCCGCAGTTGAAAAGCGCTAAGGCGTCGATTTTGCAAAGAACTCATAACATTAATTCGATCATGTCGGTCAGAACTGACCCGATTTCCGACAGATTCTGAACGTCGCGTAAACAGACCAGTCTTCTGATAGCGTTTGTAAGCTTTATGAATAGAGATAAGGCTTAAATGCAAACATTCAGCCACAAAACGATGACCAAGTCCAAAATTTGGCAATGTCACCACTTGGGCGGCTTCTACGGGCAAAATACCCATGATTCAGATAAAAACTAACTTTTTTCAGGCGATCCAAAGTCACAGTAAACAATTAAAAAAACAAAAGTTTTAAGATAAGATAAGACAAGCTCTAAATTTTAATGTTGAAAATGTTATGAATCGTTAAAAGGCGCAAACTGCAAACGTGTCTCAGTCATTCATCTCATTTACAGAACAAACAGGTGGGGTTCCAATTTTGAATTTTGAATTTTTTTATTCACACTGAAAAGACGAAACTGCCAGCTACACAGTCATATAATTTTTTTAATGCAAACAATACTTTTTGGTGTTTAATTCTGCCAAAAACAAGAAAAACCGAGGTGTTTCGATTTTTGTGATGGGAAGTGTACTTGGACAATTTTTTTTTTATTGCGTATACAGGAACGTTGTTAATAAGCTGTCAAAATGTGTTTATTTTTCGGTATAGTATTTTGAATGAATGAGATAGATTCCAAACTTAGATAGAGCGCTGTCTCTTTCAGCTTTAAATAAAATGGATTATCGGTCAAAATAAAGCGAATTTATTGAGCACAGTGCCGAAGTTTTTCCGGGATTTATGTGGGATTTCGAGCAATTTCACAAGAAAGATGGATGGAATAACAGCATTAAACTCGTTTTTAGCTGTGCATAGATCGCAACTGGTGATGTCTGGTGTTCCAGACCGGTTTTGGCCTATTTTATGTAAGAAACTGCGAGACCAAATCTTCGACTCAGGTTCGACTTTCCAACTTGCTCAAATTGACTATGAAGACGATGAGCAGATGCCCTACGACCCTCTCTGGGCCGTTATTGCCTTGAAAGATATAGATAGAAACGACCCCGAGCAGATTTATTTAATTGATCACGCGTGGACTTTTAAAGCTAATGCGATTAAAAATAACCTCAGAAATGTGCCGGGGCTGTTAGAGCGGATGTGCAGTATGATGCAAGTCAGCGGGGATTCGGTCGAGGAATTGATCGACGGAGTTGCGAAAAATGTATGGAAGTTTGCCCAAACTTATGCCATTGGAGACATGAATTCTTCTGTTGAAGAACGAACACCTGTTTGGTATGTTTTGGATGAACTGGGCTCAGGGATCATGCATTCAGATGAACCTAATTTCAGAGCTGTGCCATTTTACCATACCTCCAGCCAAATGGCATATACTCTTCTATTCCCCATTGAAAATGTAGAACAGGGTGATACAATCACAAGAAACTATGTTGAGGGACGAGACATAGAACCTCGTCAGAGGGAAGCTATGCTTATACCTTGGAAGCAGTATAATCATTTCTATGAGGACTTCACCACAACAGAACCAGACAGAAACTACTTCATCGAAGGACATATTGTTGAAACTCTTCCTGATCTTGAATTGTTGAACAACACACAGAGACCACCACTTACAAAGCTGAAAGTTTATGCTGAGTATGAGTACATCAATGAGTATTTAAGATCTCCTGATTTTGAAATAGTTGACAATGAAGAAGAAGCAGACATTCTTTGGTACATGAACCATTTTCGAACATTCAACGAGCTGAGCACCAATTCACCAAATAAATTTGTAAATCAGTTCCCATTTGAATTTGTTGTAACCATCAAAGATCTATTAACAATCATTGCTAGGAGATGTAATGATAGATCAGTTACTAATGGGAACAAATTTGAAACCTCACCAGCATGGTGGCCCACAACATTCAACATGAAAACAGAACTTCCACAGCTAGTTGCCTATTACATGCAAAGGAAACAAGCTGGCTTGGATAATCACTGGATTTGTAAGCCCTACAACCTGGCTAGAGGGCTAGACACCTACATCACAGACAACCTCAACTTCTTGTGTGTATTGCCACAAAGTGGACCTAAGATAGCTCAGAAGTATCTAGAAAATCCCGTACTGTTTGAGAGGCCTGATATCGGTTTAGTGAAGTTTGATATTCGCTATGTAGTCCTTCTGAAGTCTGTGAACCCCACTGAGGTGTATATTTACAACAACTTCTTTTTAAGGTTTGCTAACAAACCTTTTGCATTGAACAACTTTGAAGATTATGAGCAACATTTTACTGTCATGAATTACACAGAGGCAAACTTATACAGAATGCTATGTGCAGAGTTCAAGGAAGCTTGGAGCAAACAATATGCTGATTACAGCTGGGATGATGTTGAAAAGTCAATATTTAAGATGTTTGCAGATTTGTTTACAGCAGCTACCAGTAAGGATGCTCCTTGTGGAATTGCTAAAAGCCCCCAGTCCAGGGCTTTATATGCTGCTGACATTATGTTGAGCTGGGATAAGAAGGGCAATGACACAGTCATACAACCTAAATTGCTAGAAGTTAATTGGATGCCAGACTGCAAGCGTGCATGTGAATACTATAATGACTTCTACAATGATATATTCTCCCTTCTGTTTCTCAACAAAGAAGTAGATACTTGCACCAAAGTATTATAAAAGTATAACTTAAGTATTACCAAAGTATCTTAACTAAAGGTCACAAATTGGCTTAGCCATACAATGTTATTTGATGCATTTAAACCCCATGTACTTATTTAATCAAATAAAATGTTTACACCCATAAATTCTTTTAATTAAAAATCCAGTAAAAGAAATGAATGAGAATGCATAGTTCATATTTATTGTTAATAATAATTAATAATTTTAAATAATACATATCACTGTAAGAATTGCTTGATTTCATAAATAGTGCTATTACCTAGATAGATACTTATTAGTTTTTCTGTAGTATTCTGCCATCTTCATCATGTTGGAAGGCGAATGGATTGTCGTCGTCAACGTCGCGTCGGCTCAGTAGTACAAGCACTACTACCACAGCAATGAGCACAAATAACATAATCCAGTAACGCCTGTATATGCCTCCAGCTCTTCGCACTCGAGAAGATGGGAGTGAATTGCTGAAAAAAAAAAACAAAAAATTATTGCTTGATTGCATGAATAGGTGCGTCCATACTGCGCGAGGGTGTTCGTTGCCTCGCGCGGCATACGCTCGTGCGCAGGCGTGCAAAGTTCGGCCCAATTTGGACACCTAATTAATAGACAAATTTCTGA
Organism: Phthorimaea operculella; assembly: GCA_024500475.1. NCBI lineage: Eukaryota > Metazoa > Arthropoda > Insecta > Lepidoptera > Gelechiidae > Phthorimaea > Phthorimaea operculella. The sequence goes on from JANFCV010000201.1 coordinate 803,562, forward strand.
GGCGCGTTGATTTTGTCTTGGCCCGCGCGCGTTCGTTCGATCACGAGCATGCGTTGCCTCGGGTGAGCCACGTAATTTTTTGGTCGTTTGCCGCGCGAGCCAGCGAGCAGCCTCGCTTGGTGTGGACGCGCCTATTGGCTAGCATGATCAAACATAATTTCAGAGTCAGGGGTGTAGCTACCGCCCCCAGGCCACAGCACAGGGGCCCAAGCCTTTATAAGCCGGCTATGCCGACCTACTTGCGACGAGACTACGGCGCGTATATGCCGGCGTAGCTGGCCTTGGGTTACTTGCGCCGAGATTATTGTACACACTCATATCTAAGGACCTCAACAAGGCACACTATGTCACAGTACAGAATAGATGCTGATTGGTATTCAAAGCTTGTAAAGACAAGTTTTGATATTAGCAGGCTAAATATACAGCATAACAACCTGGTCCTGGCAAGCGATTGTGTTGTAGTTGCTTTGAATCATAAATAAATATTTAAAACTCTTTACTTAATACTTACATCCACCATCTGCTGATCCAAGCAAAAGTAGATTTCTGCTTGTATTTATTCTCATCATGGTCAAAGTTGTTGGACGATTTTGATAGTTGGTCAATAGTTTTGAACCCTTTTCTTGAAGCTTGACCACCTGTAAAAAAAACATTATCTAGATTAGATGTGTTTAATGAATGAGTGTCAGTGGTATGGTCACCACCTCTTCCTCATCATGTTAACAATTCAACATTCAATGACCTATTTACAAACAATAATGTTTATAAAACAAAATAAGACACCTAAACTATTTTGATAGAAAAAAGTTAAATTTAATGCCTTTCATAAGAAAATGATAGAAAAGAAAACAGAAAAATTTACCTTGTAAACTGTCACTTCTCTTCATAGAGGTGTTATCATAGATATTGACAGGATCATCAGGTATCTGAACAACGGAATGTGGTGTGCCGTTTGCCGAGCGACTTGTGGACTCATCATCACTGGCCCCCACGGGGGTCCCTCTTTGGCTGTCTATGGTGCTGTTGTAGTATTGGGAATGTTCAATCGGAGACTGACTGCGTCTGCTCGCTGCACCTTTCATGTCTTGGTCTTCTGAAAGCTGAATGAAAAAAATGCTTGATGATAAACTGCTTTGGAGCAAGTATATGTAATCAAAAGATGTTAAGAATTCAGTTCTAGTAATTCTCAAATTGGAGAAGATTACAAAGTAAAAAAAATAATATACATTAATTTTTCATAAAATTCCTACAGGAAAATGGGCCTAAACCTATCCAGAATCAGCAGTTTTTATATTTTTATTTAAAATGGCTGGTGCCAAGAAAATTATACTCACCAATGGTAGACCAAGACCAGCTCTAGCCCAGTTAACACCAGCCAGTTTAGCCCTGAGCTCATCAGCTACTGGAGACACCAGGTTTGGAGGTGGAAACACCGGGGTGGCACAAGATGGACACTGGTACCCTGCTGGCGCTGTCGTGCGGGGAAGGGCGCGGTATCGGGCTTCCGCACAACCCCAGTGAAACACATCTGGGAATTACAAACAGAAAAACACAATATTACATACACATTCTTATCGTTATCTTATCGTATTCGTATTACGAGAAACTACCCACAGATATTAAAAACGAGCAAAATGACGAAACATTTTATCGCCGACTGAAAAACTTTTTATTGGAAAATGAGTACTATAGTGTAGGTGAATATTTCAAATTTATAAAATAGAATATTATTAATTATTTTTATTATTTATTTTTGGACATAGCACATATTAATTTTATAAGTTTTTTGACTTTGATTGTTTTCCAATACTTTTTGTATTGAAATTATTCTATTATACTTTTTGACATGTTTTGACATTATCTGTTTTTAAAATTTGACATATTCACAATTTCTTTCTGATTATTGCTTTTTACGTATATAACATTGTTTTGTGACATTTATATTGTAAATTGACATATTGTTTCTGTTCCTTTTATACCTTTTTTATTTTATTTTTATACTACTATTGTAGAACATTTTGACATTTTTATTATTTTTGACGATCACATTATACTTTGACATTTTTATTTAGTGTACTGTTTGTAACTATGAATTTGATAATGTGAAATAAAATATCTAATCTAATCTAATCTAATCTATCAGAATTCAGTCTGGCTAGAGCTAAAAAGAGCACTATAAAACTAGAAAAAAAATGATTACTCACGATAGCAAGTCAGACGAATGCATTCTCCTTCGCTCAAAGGTTTTGTACAAATCTCACATATTGGGTTGTAGTCACTGTCTTGAAGCCACTGCAGATACGACTGTATGATGCACTGGAATTATACGAAAACAAGATTGAATTTCTGTGTTTATCGCTAAGTTTAATGTGTGAGGAATCAGAAGCATAAACGATAACTTTTATTACCTTTGGGTGGTTCGTAACCATACAATATTCACAAACATTCACTCTGTGTTCGAAACAAAACTGATTTGTAACTCTCCGTTTCGGACACTTGCACAAACCCATGGTGGCGAATTTATATCACACATATACTTCGAAAAATAAGGATCCAGCTGGATACTTTCTTTGTTATAATTACATAGAAAACATTTTAGAAATTCGCGAGAAACAAAAAGTATCAGATCAGCGGCCACGTAAATGAAATGTCAAAGTCAAATTATGGCTGCGTTCAAATTTATTTCACAAAATGAGTCGAACGAGTTGCTTCATTTGAATAGATTACAGTTTTGATTCGTCTGGTCAACTCTACTAATACGTTATTTTTTGATTTGGCAACATTGGTCTCAGCTGTCAAAATTGACAAAATACGAGATAGGGGTTATGTTGTGCTAATTTTTAGTTTTTCTCGCAATATATTGTTACAATGGGTACTAAATTATTATCACTGAAATGTTTATTGAAACCTCTAAATGCTATTGCTAGACAAACACCCCTACTCGAAAATGATCTCGCTTCTAACCTCAAAACAAACTTCAGTACTTCTTCGGTCGCTCGTGTGAATTTCTTCAATAAATGTGAGTATCAGAGGTCAAATTCCTTACCCTTAAATCTTTAGCTTTCAGGAAAGTACATGTATAGTCAAAAGAAATATCCATGACACTAAATATTTGCTATTTATTTTTATGTAAACAAACTCCTGTGTTCTTTGCTTATTTGTTTTATATTCTTCTATCTGCAGTGCCAGCAGAGAAGCTATGGAAGTCCGTGACTTCAGTGAGTAATGCTGGAGCCAAGAAGGGTCGTGGTAAAGGTGCTGGACGAATCAGGATTCGGGATCTCAACCGCGGGCAGATGATAGGTGTTGGTCGCGTCAATATGCTGTGGCCTGGTCTGTCTGCACCCGTCATCAGAGGCAGAGAGCTTTTGAAGCAACAGCGATTGCCTGATGATCCTGAAAGGTAAGCTTTTCTATTATGACAAGCCTTTTTAATTTTAAACCTGTATTTGGGTTCATTAGGCAATTTTAGACCCTATATCTAAAGAAGGATTAATTTTATGTTCATTTTGGTTGTTTTGTTTTCCTTGGTGGTACATATTTTCCTGTGGGAGCAAGACTTTTCTTTATGGTGGCCTATAATTCTCAGATGAAGGATGTTTTGAATTCAGTTCAGTTTTTACAGAAACTAGCAAATGCATTCAAACTGGCAATAATATTATTGCAGAATTTCTGCATCTGCTGATGAAGAAAATTTTGTACAGGATAAAAATCTAATATAGATTGCTATGCTGACCATAATCTTATTCAATTATAATAGACCCCAATTAACAATGTTTTTAAATCAATTCAATTTTTCCTTCTACTTGCAGAATGGAAAAGTTGATCAAACTGAGAGATTCCATGACAAAGTTCAGACGTCTGAAGCTGAGCCCTATTGAGAGGGGCTGGTCAGGATCCCGCATACCAGGACGCAGTATTGGAGCACCAGACCCTATTGGAGAAGGTAAAGCGGTTCATATTTTAATAAGTAGCTAGAGAAACAACAAATATGATTATTCAAAATTTTAAGGTATTAAAGATATTGAATTTTTAAGTAACACTGCAACTATTTATCATTCTATTTTTATCTTGTACACACTAGGCATAAGGGATTGTACTATCTTCAGGAAATCTACCTACCTATGTAAGGGACTAACTTTACTGGTTTTTCAAACAAATACTAAGATAAACTAGAATAAGTGGATCCCTTAAATGGGTTGGTGGATTTGCTAGCGATAGTACCTAATCTAATACTATGACTTGTCTTTGTAACTCAAAAATCTTTTTGAATTGAATAACCTATGCCTGTCTGTCTGTAATCTCTGTAACATACCTAAAAATATTAGTTGTGCCAATCTTTTATCTACTTCTAGATGAGTTCACTGGATTTGACACAAAGGTACTACAGCTTAGATCTCTTCTTATCATGAAGGGAAGTCTTGGACGCACAAGGAACTTTCAAGCTATGGTAAGTTATCTTTCAGTCAACAGATTTGAAAAATTCTGATAGATTAACATTGCCTTCAATTAGTCAATTTTTAATTAACCTTGGAACTTGAATAAATAAAATAATGTTTTGTATTTTATGTTATGTGACTACGACCGAAATTACGCGACGGAATTGGGCGCAACTACGCCACCAATGGTAATTGCATTACGAATGACACACTTCAGCCGAAATTCCGTCGCCGAATGTCAGTCCAAAGTAATCGGCGTGATGTGTACTTAATTTCGGCGCAACGCCGAAAACTGACGGAACGGAATTCAGCTGCCGAATTTCGGTCGTAGTGTGTCTGCACACTAAGACTCGGGTAGTTCGTAATTGATCAATGTAGCTTTTTCCAATCTAACAGGTTGTAACTGGCAACGGGCAAGGGCTGGCAGGTTTCGGCTTGGGCACGGCCAAGGAAGCTCCCGCGGCGCTGAGGAAAGCAAAGAACAGGGCTGGACAAAAGCTCATGCATTTCGACATCTATAATGGACACACAAGTGAGTTACATACAGCTACATTTTTAGAGGTAGTTTAGGTAGTATTATGTTTTAATTAAAATCGTGAATTGCAGTTGTTCCACCAACAAGAGCTTAGCCTAAATGGCTTTTAGTTTTTTGCAAAATACATACCAATCTAATGCTTTGGTTTTGCCATGATACAGATATTTTGTCATTTTATAATAAGTACTAGCGGCCGCGGCCCGTCCGCGGTGTTACCCGCTGCAACTAATTTTCCCGCGGGAAATAGACGTTTTCTCGGCAATAAAATTGTTATACATATAAACTCTTGAATCACCCTATCTATTACAAAAAACTACATTAAAATCCGTTGCGTGGTTTAGGAGTTAATGAATTTCTCGACAGACACAGAGAAACGCAAAAAAAACGCATTTTATACTATTTATTGCTATTGATTAGAATAAATGCATGAAGAATAGGAGGGGCCCATGTTGTAGCTGTAAAGATAAGGTATGAAGAATAAATTCATATCCTCAAAAAACAAAATAAATAAAAATTATTTACATTCACATTGTTTACAGTATTCCACGACTTCTACACGGCGTTCGGCAAGACTAAGATCTTCGTTGCGAAGAAGAACGAGGGCTACGGCCTGGTGTGCCACCGCGCCATCCGCGAGATCTGCCAGGCCATCGGCATCAAGGACATCTACGCCAAACTGGAGGGCTCGAACAACCTGCAGCACATCGTCAAAGCGTTCTTCATTGGGCTGCTGCAACAGGTTAGCAGGTTTTCAAATTGGTTCGAGACTTCGAGAGACATGAAATGTTTTGTGCTTTGCAGCTTTTATAGTAGGTATGGTATCATACAACTATCTATCTGCCAGGCCATCGGCATCAAGGACATCTACGCCAAACTGGAGGGCTCCAACAACCTGCAGCACATCGTCAAAGCGTTCTTCATTGGGCTGCTGCAACAGGTTAGCAGGTTTTTAAATTGCTTCGGGATACTGGGAATGTTTTGGGCTTTGCAGCTTTTATAGTATAGCATCATACAACAACGACAATCTGAACCAGACCATCGGCATCTACGCCAAACTGGAGGGCTCCAACAACCTGCAGCACATCGTCAAAGCGTTCTTCATTGGTCTGCTGCAACAGGTTAGCAGGTTTTCAAATTGGTTTGAGACACATGAAATGTTTTGGGCTTTGCAGCTTTTAAAGTATGGCATTATACAACTGCGACATTGTGAATCTATGAAGTCAATTTGCAAGATTTGCAATTGGACATATAATTTTAGCAAACTGGAAAATTTACAAACTGGACATTTTGCAAACTGGATCTTTTTGTCTGGCATCATTTTTTTTTACTTTCCCTAGTAAAAGCAGATCGTATTTTTGTATCGGAGGTAAAATATAATTTACGTCTCCAGAAATATTTTCTTATAGGAAGTTGTTCAGTTCCATGGTCTTATTGCATCTTATCAGTATTCAGACTATGAATTACACCCCGTACATGCCGGTGTAGCTGGCCCAGGGCTAAGTGCGCCGAGGTTGTTGCATTCACTGTATTCGGGCGTAGCGTGTCGTGTTATTGTTTCACTACTCGTAGTATATTATTCCGCACTGGAATGCTTAAATTAAATCGTTCTTTGTCAACAGAGAACACACCAGCAACTGGCCGAAGAGAAGCAGCTTCACCTCGTGGAGTACCGCGCGGAGAACAACTACTACCCGCTCGTCGTCGCCAGCCCTAGCGCCGTCCGCACCAAGGAACAAATACCCAAAGACGAGACCACGGACTTCATTCAATACGTCATGAACGACAGGGTCATACTCAAGAAGAAAAAGTTCCCCAGATTCTACGAGACTATGCCTCACTACGAGATCTACCTAAGGAAGTACGAGAAGTACAGAAATCATGAGAAAATTAGGTTGAATTTGAAAGTGGAACACGGAGAGGTGAAGAGCTTCTTGACCGATCGGTATCCGGAGGAGAAAGAAGTAGAAGCTTAGATGTAAATAAAATGTATTGTATAGTTATTTAGTGTATTTATAATAAAGTAATTGTAAAATATATTATTCTTTTATTTTTATCTCGTTGATAGAAACAAGTTATTTGAAATGAAACACGTTATAATATGTTTATTTTTATTTATTTCATGGCTGATTTTACATATCAAAAGAGGAAATTGTTCATCTATAGTATCCTACTTGCAGATATATTACTGTAATAATAATCTAACTACTACAGAAAAAACATGATAAAATTGTTTGCTACTATTGCCTAAGAAAGAACACATAATTATATTTGCTATAACTTCTTGAGCTAAATAACGTGAAATGAAAATTATCGTTTTCATAATATTAATTATTGAATAGAATATTGATTCATAATGCGAATAGGACAAAAAATTAGCAGGTCATATAAAAAAAACGTAAATAGGTAATTGAAATATCTACTATTTAAACAACAATAAAAAGCAATTTCCTGCCTATGTGCCATCATAGTTGTTTTGTTTCAAGCTTGTCCTATATTTTATATTTGTCATGGCACCCATGTTCATCCGATTTTTATAAAATATTTACACCAATATTAAAAACTAAAAGCCGCTAAATGCTCTAAAATGCTATTCGCTATCGATATTAAGCACCATCATCATTCAAATCAATACTGGAAGGTCCAAGGCATTACAAATCATAAGAAAAAAAATGGAGACCCAATAATCAACAATGCTGAATTTTAATGTGTATCATCAGACAAGTGGCGCCTCCAAATTGAAAAAAGTTCTGTCAGAAATTATTGATCCGGACGACAATAACTAGGCACACGAGATCATTTGGACCTTTGGACTTAACAAATTTTTAATTAAAAGGTGCGCAATAGTACAATTTTCATGAGATATTATCGATCTGAATAGCCTTTATGCCCAATTATTGCCCTCTTTCTGATCGGGAGCGCTAATTTCGCTTTTAGAGCATCTTATAATTTAAGTTTAGGTATATGCCTCTGGTTCCAGTATTGACTATAAAATACAGTCAACAAATCCATTACATAGATTGTCAAGTAAACGTGCTTTCATTCAGTAGTTATAAAACCGATCGTATCATTTGTATTCAGTATTTATAGCACGCCTTACCAAAGAAGATGAGATCGGGATGTATATTTTTGAATCAGTAGGAATCCGATTTCGCACGTGCCAGACTATGATTAGAAATCTAACAATTCGTATCATGTATTTTTTCAACATGTGAATTTGTAGGGTGTAGAAAGTGCCAAGCGTGGTGAGTATGGCAATACCACACCGAAAGGGGGAAGTCCATGTCCAGCAGTGGACTGTTGTGGCTCTAGAGTAACAGAAAGTGTAATACGAATGGTTAGATCACTTGTCATGTCATTCATGATGCACGCAACATACGTCATCTCTTTTATTTAGAAGTTATATGGAACAGTGCTGTTACAAATTATAACTACTGAATAAAAGTACCTCTCATTATAGTTGCAATGCACCTACATTCTTCAATTATTTGGATGTTCTTGTGACTCCTTTACAAATTACAACACATCAAGTTAAAGCCGTGACTCCTCATCATGTGTTTTCCAAACAAAATACCAAACATCGACGTACATTGCGGCGTATTTAAATCATTATAGAATAGAGAATGACCACGCCGCAATGTACATCGATGTTTGATGTTTTGTTTGGAAAACACATGATCAGGAGACACTGCTTAATAGTATCACTATCATAAAATAGTTTTTTTTATTTATACACACTTATAAACCGTAGATAGGTATCATTATTTAAAAAAGAAAATAAATAGCAAGTTACATATTGCTTCGTCGATAATTATAAAAGAATCAATCAACTAGGTACAGTAAATAGAAATAAAATTATGCAAAAAACGTACAAAGAATACGTTTTCAGCTTTAGGCTAATGTATAAAATTGAGTTAAATACGTACGTACTGATATATTTTTTGAAAAGCGGATATCTATAGGTAATAGGACGAAATATTTGTTACATCAAATAAAAACCATCACATATAAAAGCTGAGCTCAGTAGGTAATTATAAAAACGCCTAAGCGTCAAATATATTTTTTTTCAATAGTCTTTTTGTTTAGTTTAATATAATACTTTTGAAGACTTTATCTGTGAAAACTTGTTTATACAACCAAAACAGAAAAAATAGATCGAAATGTAAAAAAAGTATGATTTTAATGTTTGATTTGAAGCCTCAGTAATTCAGTACATTAATATTATTGGAGTATATGAGCAATGACCACGCTTATAACAGGGCCCATCCTTAGCTAATCCTTACATATTTCTGTCACTTTCTAGAGACAAGAAAAAAAACAGAAAATTTTGCTGCAGTCACTTGTTTTCTATATTACAAATTTTGATATGACAATATACACTAAACGTAGAAATTATAATAAGAACGACAGTTGTAGAATTGCTGTCTGTGATTGTTTAAGAAAGAGAGAGGAATATATAAGAATTAGCAATGGAAATATCACCGCAGAATCGAAGCTATATCTGATAATTTAAATGAACCTACACCATATGGGAGATCTTACTTGTAGATAATGGTGTTTATTTTTGATGTCAGCGGCTGGATCTGTAACAAAAAAGAAAATGTTAAGACTTTTTTGACGGCCATTTAGCCGGTTCCGCAGCGAATATTAAGCCTTTTATGTGGACAAGTTAGTTTGAATTTTACTACCCTCACTTAAAGTTCAAAACCTATGAAAAAACATAACAATAATGCGTATACTTAACACTACTAACACTAGTAGTAAGGAGTATTGTGTAAAATGGCGTAAGTATATTGTGAAGAAGAAGGGTTGTTCTACCAACCGCTATTATAGTAACGCCAGTGTCACTAGAATTATAAGTCCCGACCTTAGAGTATATATAAGCAAGCTATAGAGTGCGCGTAAAAAGTAAGAACTGGTGGCAGTAGTCTGGGCGCACCCTCTCTGTCTGTCAGTAGCAAAACGAAAATGACAGCACTATTTAACCTCTATAACTTCTCATACATTTGACGTGTGCAACTGCTTACGCTTTGAAAGTACGCCGCAGGGCCTAATGCGCACTCTATAGCTTGCTTATATATACTCTAACTAAGGTCCCGACAATTTAGCCTGGCCTGCGAACTTCCCTAGGGGTGACAGACGGTGTAGCAGGGAAGGGTCATGCATCCACGCCGCACGTCATATTCGAATGACGTACTTCTTCGCTCCTCCCACCGTCAGTGCCTCGCAGGAAGGTCGCACACGAAGTTGTCGAAATATAGTAGCGCCAGTGTGTCTAGAATTAGTTGCCGCTACTCGCCGCTAGAAGCGCTAGTGTGTCATAAATAGCAGCTACTCACCGCTATGTGTTGGCGCGCCACTTGTCGGCGGTGTCCCGGGCGGAGTGCGGGGCTAGGTGCGCCCTTACACCCCCCAACACATCAGCTGCCCCCGCAGCTGCTAGAGCTAAAGGAGTAACAGCCGCGCCCGGTAGATGGCGTAGCACTCCCACGCCGCTAGAGCAACGACCCAAAACCCAAGCTATACTAACGTCATTGTACACACAGCTGGCAAACCCACACTAGGCACATATGACAGCTTGTCATTTGACAACTCTTAATGTCTCCACAACACACTGATGATCGAGACGAATCCAATGATGCAGCACACTTGGTATCCGGCGGGTACCCACACACAACAGGCAAGTGATATGCTACGAAAGCGCTACGAGTCCTCGACTACTGACAACTTGATTTTAATTATTACACCGTAACGGTCCCGCAAGAGTCAAATATTTTATAGATTGAGTTATTTTTGTGTTATTGAATCGTCTACTCACCGCTATGTGTTGGCGCGCCACTTGTCGGCGGTGTCCCGGGCGGAGTGCGGGGCTAGGTGCGCCCTTACACCTCCTAGAACATCTGCTGCCCCTGCTGCTGCTAGCGCTAAAGGAGTAACAGCCGCGCCCGGTAGATGGCGTAGTACTCCCACGCCGCTAGAGCAACGACCTAACACCCAAGCTATACTAACGTCATTGTACACACAGCTGGCAAACCCACACTAGGCACATGTGACAGCTTGTCATTTGACAACTCTAAATGTATCCACAACACACTGCTGATCGAGACGAATCCAATGACGTTGCACACTTGGTATCCGGCGGGTACCCACACACAGACAAGTGTTATGCTACGAAAGCGCTACGAGTCCTCGACTACTGACAACTAAATTTTAATTATTACACCGTAACGGTCCCGCAAGAGTCAGATATTTTTATTGATCGAGTTATTTTGTGTTATTGAATCGTCTACTCACCCCTATGTGTTGGCGCGCCACTTGTCGGCGGTGTCCCGGGCGGAGTGCGGGGCTAGGTGCGCTCTTACACCTCCTAGAACATCAGCTGCCCCCGCGGCCGCTAGTACCAAAGGAGTAACAGCCGTGCCCGGTAGATGGCGTAGCACCCCAAGCCGCTAGCAGCGCTAGTGTGTCATAAGTTACAGCTACTCACCGCTATGTGTTGGCGCGCCACTTGTCGGCGGTGTCCCGGGCGGAGTGCGGGGCTAGGTGCGCCCTTACACCTCCTAACACATCAGCTGCCCCCGCGGCTGCTAGTGCTAAAGGAGTAACTGCCGCGCCCGGTAGATGGCGTAGCACTCCGACGCCGCTCTCGGAACGGGCCGCTAGAGCCATCGTCGCGGCCGTCTCGGCGAAGCCCTGCGGGAGAAAATGGTTTAAATCTTTGACCACTATTAATTTTTAAAGAATGGGTAAATATGCGAAATTGTTATAAAAAAAAGAAAATTGTGTTAATAATTATTTTTTGCCATGACATCCATTTCTGTGTAATGAATATTTTTTGTATCCTATTTTGAATTAATTACTTTGAGTTTGTGTTTATGTACGGTCCGCCAATGGCCCTTATTATAAAATGGCAGGTCACTTATTACTTAGGTCATTGTATAACCGCTTATTTTTTCTGGGGTATTGATTTGGGCTTGCCGACGGAACCTCAGTCACACGGGAATAGCCGTAATCTTGTCGGTGGTAAGATTGATAAAAGCCCAGTCCCTTGGGTATAGCCGGGGCCCAACGCACAATGGTGATGTGTTTCAATCGGAATGTGTCTCGTTCGAACCAAATCCCTTTACCGAGTCTACATACCTCTCTAACAGTGTTGTATGCGCTGGCGACCCCCTCCCTTATATCGGCGGGATGCCTGGCGGGGTCGTGCCGGCGGCGGCGTCGTCGCTCGCGGCGCTTGTACGCGTCCTGCAGCGCGAGCGTCGGCCCGGGCGTCAGCATGTCGAACGCCGTCTCTGCTGTCGCCTGAGGAAAACAAGTTTCAGTCAGTAATTGTTCGTAAGTTTCTTACAAAATAGGCGCATGTTGAGTGTAGACGTCGAGTTTCGGAAAGCCTGTACCAGTTACCAACTAAGTAATCGCTCCGTTCGAAGGCAATATGTGACCCCTCCCCTTCAGAGACTAAGGGTGGTGCTACCGTGTGTGTAAGCCCTCTTTGGGACAAGGGGTTGGTGTGGCGCGCTGAGATGTGTGTAAGCCCTCTTTGGGACAAGGGGTTGGTGTGGCGCGCTGAGATGTGTGTAAGCCCTCTTTGGGACAAGGGGTTGGTGTGGCGCGCTGAGATGTGTAAGCCCTCTTTGGGACAAGGGGTTGGTGTGGCGCGCTGAGATGTGTGTAAGCCCTCTTTGGGACAAGGGGTTGGTGTGGCGCGCTGAGATGTGTGTAAGCCCTCTTTGGGACAAGGGGTTGGTGTGGTGTGCTGAGATGTGTGTTAGTCCCCTTCGGGGACAAGGGGTTGGTGTGGTGTGCTGAGATGTGTGTAAGCCCTCTTTGGGACAAGGGGTTGGTGTGGTGTGCTGAGATGTGTGTTAGTCCCCTTCGGGGACAAGGGGTTGGTGTGGTGTGCTGAGATGTGTGTTAGTCCCCTTCGGGGACAAGGGGTTGGTGTGGTGTGCTGAGATGTGTGTTTCTTCGGGACAAGGGGTGTGGTGTGCTGAGATGTGTGTCCCTTTCGGGGACAAGGGTTGTGGTGTGCTGAGATGTGTGTTTTCGGGGACAAGGGGTTGGTGTGGTGTGCTGAGATGTGTGTTAGTCCCCTTCGGGGACAAGGGGTTGGTGTGGTGTGCTGAGATGTGTGTTAGTCCCCTTCGGGGACAAGGGGTTGGTGTGGTGTGCTGAGATGTGTGTTAGTCCCCTTCGGGGACAAGGGGTTGGTGTGGTGTGCTGGGATGTGTGTAAGTCCCCTTCGGGGACAAGGGGTTGGTGTGGTGTGCTGAGATGTATGTAAGTCCCCTTGGGTAGTAAAGGGTTTGTGAAGCACGCCAAGATGTGTGCAAGCCCTCTTTAGAGAACAGGAAGTTTGGGTGTAAGCTTCCTTCAGTGTATGGGATGCGTACCGTACCTGTATGAGGTGCAGTATCCTCGTGGTGATGTCGAGCGCTGCGACGGCGGTGCGCGCGGTGAAGGACGCGGCGCCGCGCCTCAGGCCGTGCACTAGGCGACCGTCGCGACGCCATTGCTCTACAGGCAGCCAGACTAGGTCGCGGATACCGGTTACTACGGGAAAAAAATAATGATGATTGTTGGATGGACGTAATTTTCCAAAATAATGAGAAAAGTCTTACAGAAATCATATAGGGTAAAATTTTACTAGTGACCGATAGCTAAATCTCAGAAGCGGCTAATGATAAGGAACGACTTTCCACAAGGAACATATCTATGTTGGAATACAAGGAATATACCGAAAAATGAAAAAACATTTGAACCTCCCATAGTAATTCATATCAGCTGATCGGCAATTTCTAGATAGGCCCAAATTTTATATTAATATTTCGTCCTATCCTATGTTCTTTGGGGAAAATTATTTCTTATCACCAGCTGATTCTGAGATCTATCTATCGGTCACTAGTAAAATTTAACCCTATAGACAGCTATAGACAGATAGGTTAAAACTGGGACCATCCAGACGGCCCTTATATAGGGTGGTACCCTAAGATCCACGGTACCACGTTACACGGTACACTGTTTCTCGGAAACGCTAAACTCAACAGGCCAAATAGTTGTTCCCGACGGACCAAAGTCTAAACAAAGAATTTAATCTCCAATAGAACTTTGCTTAGACAGCAGATTTGTTTGGGAAGTCCAACGTGTTTTTGACTTTTACCTTTGGTACTTGGGGAAACTTGTTAAGTTTGACCTGTAGAGCTTAGCGTTATCGGGAAATTAGGTCATTTGGTACAATCCTATATATCAGATAGTCAATAGAGCAGAATAATAATAAGCTTTGCTTATTTTGGGGCTAGATGGAGATATGTGTCTCGTCCAGGGATAATTCTATTTATTATAATCTTTAGAATCATCACTTACTGAGTTGCAACAGTGAATGCATGGGTCCGATCCCGCTGAGCAGTCCCGGTAGTTGATGCCGCTTGATGTTTGACAGCCACATTGCACTAACTTCTGTATTTCAGATTGCCAATATAGTAGAATAATCTTTAGAGTCACTTACTGAGTTGCAACAGAGGATGCATGGGTCCGATCCCACTAAGAAGGCCCGGTAGTTGATGCCGCTTGATGTCGGACAGCCACTCGTGTAGCGCCCATTGAACTAACTTCTGTATTTCAGATTGTCAATAGAGTAGAATAATCTTTAGAATCACTTACTGAGTTGCAATAGAGAATGCATGGGTCCGATCCCGCTAAGTAGGCCCGGTAGTTGATGCCGCTTGATGTCTGACAGCCACTCGACTAACTTCTGTATTTCAGATTGTCAATAGAGTAGAATAATCTTTAGAATCACTTACTGAGTTGCAACAGCGAATGCATGGGTCCGATCCCGCTGAGAAGGCCCGGTAGTTGGTGCCGCTTGATGTCGGACAGCCACTCGTGTAGCGCCCATTGCACTAAATTCTGTATTTCAGCAATAGAGTAGCATAATATTTAGAATCACTTACTGAGTTGCAACAGAGAATGCATGGGTCCGATCCCGCTGAGTAGGCCCGGTAGTTGATGCCGCTTGATGTCTGACAGCCACTCGTGTAGCGCCCATTGCACTAACTTCTGTATTTCAGATTGTCAATAGAGTAGAATAAACAAATACAAATAGAATCACGTACTGAGTTGCAACAGCGAATGCATGGGTCCGATCCCGCTGAGAAGGCCCGGTAGTTGGTGCCGCTTGATGCCCATTGCACCAGCTTTTGTATTTCAGAATGTCAATAGAGTAGCTATATCTTAGATATCTTTGGAATCACTTACTGAGTTGCAACAGCGAATGCATGGGTCCGATCCCGCTGAGAAGGCCCGGTAGTTGGTGCCGCTTGATGCCCATTGCACCAGCTTTTGTATTTCAGAATGTCAATAGAGTAGCTATATCTTAGATATCTTTGGAATCACTTACTGAGTTGCAACAGCGAATGCATGGGTCCGATCCCGCTGAGCAGGCCCGGTAGTTGGTGCCGCTTGATGTCTGACAGCAACATTGCACTAACTTCTGTATTTCAGATTGTCAATAGAGTAGAATAATCTTTGGAACCACTTACTGAGTTGCAACAGCGAATGCATGGGTCCGATCCCGCTGAGAAAGCCCGGTAGTTGATGCCGCTTGATGTCTGCCACTATATATCACTATATATCACTAACTTCTGTATTTCAGATTGTCAATAGAGTAGAATAATCTATACAATCACTTACTGAGTTGCAATAGAGAATGCATGGGTCCGATCCCGCTGAGCAGGCCCGGTAGTTGGTGCCGCTTGATGTCGGACAGCCACTCGTGTAGCGCCCACTGAACTAACTTCTGTATTTCAGATTGTCAATAGAGTGGAATAGTCTTTAGGATCACTTACTGAGTTGCAATAGAGAATGCATGGGTCCGATCCCGCTGAGAAGACCCGGTAGTTGATGCCACTTGATGTCGGACAGCCACTCGTGTAGCGCCCATTGAACTAACTTCTGTATTTCAGATTGTCAATAGAGTAGAATAATCTTTAGAATCACTTACTGAGTTGCAACAGAGAATGCATGGGTCCGATCCCGCTGAGAAGGCCCGGTAGTTGGTGCCGCTTGATGTCGGACAGCCACATTGCACTAACTTCTGTATTTCAGATTGTCAATAGAGTAGAATAATCTTTAGAATCACTTACTGAGTTGCAATAGAGAATGCATGGGTCCGATCCCGAAGCAAGTCTGGTAGTTGATGCCGCTTGATGTCTATTGAACTATTCAGATTGTCATTAGAGTAGAATAATCTTTAGAGTTACTTACTGAGTTGCAATAGAGAATGCATGGGTCCGATCCCGAAGCAAGTCTGGTAGTTGATGCCGCTTGATGTCTATTGAACTATTCAGATTGTCATTAGAGTAGAATAATCTTTAGAGTTACTTACTGAGTTGCAATAGAGAATGCATGGGTCCGATCCCGAAGCAAGTCTGGTAGTTGATGCCGCTTGATGTCTATTGAACTATTCAGATTGTCATTAGAGTAGAATAATCTTTAGAATCACTTACTGAGTTGCAATAGAGAATGCATGGGTCCGATCCCGAAGCAAGTCTGGTAGTTGATGCCGCTTGATGTCTATTGAACTATTCAGATTGTCATTAGAGTAGAATAATCTTTAGAGTTACTTACTGAGTTGCAATAGAGAATGCATGGGTCCGATCCCGAAGCAAGTCTGGTAGTTGATGCCGCTTGATGTCTATTGAACTATTCAGATTGTCATTAGAGTAGAATAATCTTTAGAGTTACTTACTGAGTTGCAATAGAGAATGCATGGGTCCGATCCCGAAGCAAGTCTGGTAGTTGATGCCGCTTGATGTCTATTGAACTATTCAGATTGTCATTAGAGTAGAATAATCTTTAGAATCACTTACTGAGTTGCAATAGAGAATGCATGGGTCCGATCCCGAAGCAAGTCTGGTAGTTGATGCCGCTTGATGTCTATTGAACTATTCAGATTGTCATTAGAGTAGAATAATCTTTAGAATCACTTACTGAGTTGCAATAGAGAATGCATGGGTCCGATCCCGCTGAGAAGGCCCGGTAGTTGATGCCGCTTGATGTCGGACAGCCACTCGTGTAGCGCCCATTGAACCAGCTTTTCTAAGCCAAGGAGACCGAGTCTGCAAGAAAATAGTACTTTTGTATGTAGTAGCTTTTATTGTTAGTGTAGGTAGACTGAATAGAAGACAGAGAAAACCTGCCTTTGCAGGAAGGTTAGAGAATTCTTTCACAGCTACAGTGTAGAATTCGACATTGTAGTTAATTCATTTATTCAACAGATAATGTGTTCAGTATTGCAGTCTGAGCATGTCTGCAAAGTTAGTACTACTACTTACTAGTGTAGTAGTAATTTTTGTGAAAGATTTTTACTCTACGAAAGACTTTAGGAAGAAAAACTTTAGGAAAACTCAAGAAAAATTTTAGGAAGTAAAAGACAGAAGACTTCAAATAACATTCTAAATATTAAACATAGACGTACCTGTAATCCAATCGCTTGAGTGTGAGCTCGGAACAGTTCAGTTGCCCCAACCCCATGAGCAATCCTGCGACCGGTCCCGCCGACAGATCCACTCGTTTGCCCACGTAGTCCAGGCGTATTGGCACTTCGGGGGAGAATACTACTCGTCTGCAAAACAAAATTTCCTGTCTAAGTACCTAATCCTTGGTTTGGGATGTTTAATTCATGTCATCATGTGATTTGACACTTTACGAAGCTTCTATTAACATATTGTAAGTTGTCTGAGGAATACATGGATTAAATGTGAAACAAAGATCTATTAAAATAAATCAAGGACTGGTCTGTCTGCATGCCACCATGCAAAACATTTCAAGACCCAAGTGTCAACCATATCTACATTATAAAAAACTGCCGGCAAATTAATGCATTCGTAAATGTATGTACCCACAAAAAGAGATAGAAGCATCATTGACTTACAGAAATTGCATTTTTAAAATCATGTACACATACACTTATCACGCCTGTATACCTTGCGGGGTAGGCAGAGTGTGAACGTCTGACAGACAACAGTTAACACCACGTCTGACAAAAGTTTGAGAGTCCTTCAGAAGGCTCTGTATCACCATAGTGACAGGTTGTCAGCCTGTCGCCTAACATTGCGATACTCATCAAACCTCAAATCCCTTAGTCGCTTCTTACGATACTTACGAAAAAGATATGGGGTGATACTATTCTAAGCCAGCATCACACGGCGGTACACTAACCTGAAGTAAATAGGCGAGTCGTCCACAGGCTCACTATCAGGCACTTTAGCAGCAGGCTTCTCTTAACTGCCCTATCTACCCCGTAAGTGATAGAGGCGTGATGTCAACTAACCTGAAGTAAATAGGCGAGTCGTCCACAGGCTCACTATCAGGCACTTTAGCAGCAGGCTTCTCTTGGCTGATGCCGAGACGGTTGAAGTCTTCCTCCAACTGGATCAGGTTCTCGGAGACCAGACGCTCGGCTTCGTAGGTTTCCATTAGTGGTTCGTCGTCGCGGATCACTGTTGTGCAAAGAATAGATTAATTTCCTCAATACACAAGTCGCAAGCAAAGTTATATGAAAATCTTTCTTTTTACTAAGTTTTCTTTCATTTTTGCCATTTGTTCCAAATCTACCCTTTTGTGAATTTTACTGAGTACTTACTTTTAAGTTGGATTGTGGAAAAGAATGTTGAAAAACTCTGACACCAGGGTTCATCGGGTCGTTGAACGACTCGGTGTCCCACACGAAAATAAGAAGAAGTTGGATTGTAATATCTGATTGACTGATTTTGTATGTTATATCAAATAATTAAATGACATAAGTCTGTCCACAGCTGGATATGGTCTTCAGGTGTTTGCTATACTCACTCACCTTGGCAGGCGGATAAACCAGCAAATATTTTGTATTCACAGGGAACGCTGATCGTAATCTCTATTAATCCACGGAAGTTTTTAAACTCACAAGGGATTCAAAAATGTAATTACGAATATTCATAATTACGACCAACCAAGGAAGCTCGAAATACAACGAAAATCTCACAAAACTTTGGTTAGGCTACCTCAAATCAAAACTCAACCAAAAACCTGCACTACTGCTTGGTTTGCAGAATTAGCTATAATATCATATGTCTTACCAGTGTCATTCAGTGACAGCGCATCAGCGTCGCCCAGCGAGGTGGGGGTCGGCGGGGGGTCCTTGAGCGCGGCCCCCACCGACATCACGGGGGGTCGGTGCGTGGGGGTCGCTTGCCGTGACCCCCCGCTGCCGCCTTCGCTCGATACTCCGCTTAGGCTTTTGATATCGTCATCTGTGGGAAAACATTATACATGAAAAGAATTAGTTAATTTGTTAGTTATCAAAACCATGGTAATAATTTGACTAATTCTATTGCACATATAACTAACACATATTACAGCGCGCCACGAATACCTCTTGCCCCCGAAGGGGGCTTACACACACAAATATATGTAATTCTGCCACATTTTAATCTACTACAGACACACACATACCTCTTGGAACAAATATCTATCAAACCTACCTGCAGACTCGTCGGTGCCTAGTTTAGAGAAGAACCCGACTAGGAAGGCGAGCGTGTCTTGGTCCAGGTTGAACCGCAGCGGCAGTAGCGCCACCTTCAGGCAGCACTCTTGAGCGCTCAGCGACGCCAGTGGACGCAGGTGCACCGCTTTAACTATCAGCTGCAAAAAAAAGTTAGAGCATTTTTAGTTATTTTTTTATTGAAGTCCATGTTTAGTCGCCATAGAAATATAAATTTATAATTGTGACCACGGAGAAACAAAAGGTGAAAGAACTTTTAGTCGCACAGCCGAGCCATATCGGCTGGAATGCTGATAGTGTGACCATTTTTGAATGAATTTTGTTTTGTCCCCCTTTCACATGTATGGGAGAGGGGGTCCAAAAAACAAATATTTTTTTTTTCTAAACATTTCTAAATTTGGGTCAACACGATCTACCTTCACACCAAATTTGATGTCGATAGCTCAAAAACTGACGGAGTTTTGAGGGCGCGGCATACAGACAGACAGACAGACAGACAGACTTGCCAAAATGATAAGGGTTTCTAATAGACTACGAAACCCTAAAAAACCCCTTAAAAATGGTTACACCATCAGCATTCCGGCTAATGTGGCTCTGCTGTGCGGCTAAAAGTATTTTCACCTTAAACTGAGCTTTTTAAACTTGGATTGTTATCCAAATACAGTGTCGGGAACGGGTTGCTTGAAATGCTTTCAGCAGAACCTAACATAAATGAATAATAAAATAAGCTTACTTTAGTCTTAGAAAACTATCGCCTAAGAAAATGCTGCATTAACAATTTATGATTGGGATTACTGAAAAAAAGAACGTCGCTTCGAGATGAGCATCAAGAGGTTGAACAATCCATCACGGTCAGCCAAGTGCCCGTAGCTCAGTTGGCAAAGCAGTGGGACGGTTCCCCACGGTCCCGGGTTTAAGGCCCGGCGGTCGCTGATGAATTTTTCAATTTTCTTATTTCCAATGTATGAAAAAAAGAACTCCAAAATATTTATTTCTTACCATATGAGCGTTCTTTCGTTCCGGTTCGTCCTTGAGCTTGTACTGGCTGAGTAGTTTGTTGATGTCGCTGCACACGAGTCGGTCCAACACTTCTATTTTACTGATAGCGAGCGTTTGACGCGACGCGTGCGTGCCGCCGGGGGGGTACACCTCGTGTTGGAATTTTAGCTGTAAATACATAACGAATTACCAAAATTAATATACGCATTTTTCCTACAATAAAAATGTCTTATTATGTGTCTATTCCGTCCGGAGCCCAGGAAAACATACGGTGAGATAGGCAGTTGACATTTACGTGGCAAACGCGGGTAGAATGATCACAATTGGCCGATTTTTCCCGATACCGCGCAGTGAGGGTAGGGGCGCGATTTTATTTAAAGAGTGCCCTGACCGAGTGTCATTCAGTTGCGTCACCATGCAGGAATGGTTTTGGGCTCCGACGGAATAGACACATAATAAGACATTTTTATTGTAGGAAAAATGCGTATATTATGTGGTCTGTGATTCCGTCCGGAGCCCAGGAAAACATACGGTGAGACGTGTTTATTATCGCATGGTGAGGGAAAAATGAGCCAACTGTGAAAAGCGAGCAGCTGTGTAAGTACTGCAGCGTGCTCGCTAAATTAGTGTATAGGTATGTATTGTATGTATGACCGATGATGTCAATAACAAGCGTCTTAACGCATTATGTAACTATTCTGTACTTTCAAAAAGGATCAATCTGCGAGTGCATTATGTAAATGAATGTATCATATAAATGTAACAAGCAAGCTAGCTAGCTAGTGTAGTAGGTGATGTCGTAAAAATGCGAAATAAACTTTACGTGAAACATAGTTTATTTTTATCATAAATCGCAAAACCAAGGAAAGACTATCCGTATGATGGAGAAGAAAAGAAATCATTTATAATAAAAAATAAGCAACGACCTGCTGATCGCAACTATTATAATTATGTGGTAAGTAGATACGTTATACGAAACTAAGTATGAATCATTCAAATAAAGGATTATACGTAAATAGCGAATGGCTATGATTATTACAAAATACCTCAGTTAAGACTAGGCTATATAGAGGTAATTGAATGAAAACAATCACAAAATGCAAGCGAGATATATTTGCTAGACGGGCTTGAAAGAGGCAGCTACGGACGGCACGTTCGACAGCGGTTGCGCTAGCGATCTTCTATAAAGATTTTGCCAGCTTGTTCTCCGAGGTCCGCATACCTCTGGCGAGCATCTCGTCTACTAGTACCTTCTGGACCCCGTGGTCGGAAGGGACGCTCGCGCAGAGCGCACCGAGCCAGGCGAGTCGCGGATACCGGCGGCCTCAACACGGAGCGCACCAAGTCCGCTAGCACCGTGCGAGAGGCGGCGCGTAACGGTCCCGTGCACGTTACAGACAGCGCGTCGGTGCCGCCTTGAGCGCGCGGTGCTCGGCTCGCTGCCACCAACTGCCACAGCTAGTGCACTGGGTCGACGCTGGTGTCGGCTCCGGCCGTCAGTAGCCAACCGGACTGGCGATGTCTCAGCGAGTCCGTCTTGGATCCGTACAGGGCCAGACGTGACGCGGTCGGCCGTGTCCTCCAGCTGGCCCGGCGCGACCGACAGCAGCGTGAGGTCGTGGACGCGTCTGCCCGACGCTAGCAGCAGGAGAGTGGCGCACCGTCTCGATATCTCGTACAGGCTCTCTGTTTGTGAGCCGTTTTTCATTAGCCAGTCCACTAAGGCTTGCGGATTGCAGATTGGTGGTTTGGCCATTCGATTCGCGCTCTGAGTGTCAGCGATACCTTTCAATGTGTGCTGTATCAAAACGTGCGAACTGAGCATCGACGCCTGAAAAGGCTTGCAAAAATTTGTTACTACCGTTTTATGCACTAATATGGTCTTGTAGTGCAGGCCGAGATCACTGTGCAGGTATGCCAAGTACATCGCTATAACGCCCGCGCCCGGGTCCTTGGGATCAGCTCCCCTATCTCGACCAGGCCGCTTGGTATGTCTTTTAGGTGGAAGAACGCTAGCTCGCCTTTATCACTGCCCGTTGGGCGGATGACCAGTTCGTTAGTAAAGCCAAGCCACCAATATTAATCTGCTCACTTGTTGAGGTGGTCGGCCGGTTCTCGTGTCTACTAGGCACCGATACAAGCGCCGAATGGTGAAAGGTGGGCTCAGCGCCCTCGGCTTTAGATCTGCTCTCCAAGCTACGTTCTGCCACTGTGGACAGATCACTATGTACCTGCCGCGTGATTGAGAGAGCAATCAGGACTTGCTGCGTCAGGCAAGACGGGGGGAAGATCTATCCCAGGTGATAATCTCAGCTCCTGCTGAAAGCGTCGTGATACTTGGTATCTGGATCGCGTCACATACCGGCGAACAACGTGCGCGCTTCGAGACGGGAATAGGTCGATGCACGGAGTGATGCACTTCCTGAATATCTGCACCTGGGCTTCTGGCAGAAGATGCCACTCTGGTATGCTTGCTAGTTTTGACAGGCTGTCCACCACCGTGTTCAGTAGACCCGGAATGTAGCATAGCATTAGACAAATGCGAAAGCGTACTAAATATTCGTAAATAATTTCAGTGAGAGTCTTTAGAATGACAGAGCGTGTTCCAACCTGATTTCTTAGGTAGGCTAGTGCCGTACGATTGTCACTTTGAACTAATAATGTTTCTCCACCGGAAAGAGGCGCTAAGCTAAGTCTCTATGCACGGAATGAATAGCGATCAATTTCTTCATATTAGCTGGTAAACCTTTTCGCTATCAGACCACATGCCATGAACGTGCGCCCCATCTACGTAAGCTCCCCATGCTGAATCGGACGCGTCCGTGACAATGAAAAGAGTGGCTGGAGATGGCCAGATATCGCTTACATCTCTGTAATGCTCGCTCCACCACCTTAGATCCGCCTGAGCCAAATGAGTGGCGGCCGTTGTCGTTTCTTCACGAACGGACTGTATCGTCAGTGATAGCACGTTACGAAAATGTATTCTGCCGTAAGGCACAATGAAACTAGCAAATTTAAGCCATTCTACTAACTTTATAATTATGACTATTAACTGAAGTTGAATAGTACACCAAATATTAGTAACAATCATTTCGTTAATTGATTTTTTCAGTCGATCGAGTTTTTAGCGGGGAGTGATTTTACTGTGTCCCACTGAATACCCAAGAAATCGAGTATTTGCGAGGGTACGACTGACGACTTTTCAGTGTTTATTATCCAAACAAGTACTCGAAGGAGGGCCTTGGTCTGGTGAGCGTGTGCCTGAAGGAGATGCGGGCATTGGTTTACCAAATCGTCGCAAGTACACGAGCAATCTCCCGCCTTCTTCTCGAAGTTTTTGCGCTACCCTGTTGGATATGTAGCAAATGATTTTGGCGCTACGCTGTGGCCAGCCCAAATGATAGACAAGTTATTTGCCAGATGACAGTATCGTTTACGTCTGAGGTAGATACCGATATAAATCGTAAGAAACGGTGGTGAGACTTCGCAGCCGGATTGCAGCTGGTACGTGAAAGTATGCTTGACTCAAATCTATTTTCATTAGCCAATTTTCACCTGACGGTCGTAGACATTTGGTGCTTTGTGCATATTCACGAGGCAAAACTTGCCAGGCTTCAGGTACCGGTTGAGAGCCTTCAAATTCAGTACAGGGCGGTTCGAGCCGTCTGATTTCTTGACCAGAAATAAATGAGATTCGAAACCACTGTCATCGGCAGCGGGCTAATAATGCAGTGCATGGCGGCACTCCTGCGGATTTTTCGGATCGATCGATATTAGCATGCGATCTTAGGTTAATCCTCCGTAGAGGAGGTCTTTTAACAGATGGAATGCGGTACCCGTCAATGATGTCAAGAATGTGCTTCTGGGCGTCCTTACGGAACTCCCGGAGGCGGCCGCCACGGAAGCTAGCGTCGGGTGCGGTCGTCGCGGCGCCGCTGCGGGCGCGAGCGGGCAGCGCGCGGGGTGGGCGGTGCCAGCAGCGCCGGCGGGGGCGCGAAACGTCCGCGTTGGCGAGGGGGCGGCGGCCCGCCTCGACAATCCAAAGTGACGACCCTCAGCGGGTCATATTTTCGTGACGGCGTCAGCGAATTGTTCTTTGTGGAACAAGTGGTCGCAGTTCGGCGGAATGCGTCGAAGCGTAAAGTGAATAGGTAGGGCGCTGTAGGTGCACCTGTGGTGATGGATGACGTCGCGTCCAAGAGGATCCACCATGGCTCAGTCGGGCTGCATGGCTTTAGAGCGGGCTTAGTGTAGCTCCCCTCCAAGAACTAAGTACTGTCCTGAGTAGAGACAGACTTCCCTGATTTGTGGAACCTGTCTCGAACCCCAACGAGCGCTAGATCACGCCGCTGCTCGATGATAGCGGCCCTTCTGCCGCAAACTACCTGTAGCAGGCTTTGGAAATTTCTGCATATAAACCGGTCCCTGCGAATGATACTATTAGTCTCGAGTGCAGCTCTGCCGGAACACCCGGCATAGCCAAAATTTCTTTAACGGCCGTTCACAGCGCCTCACGTTGCGCTAAAAGCATATTAGCTAAGATGCCAAACATTTGGTCGAGCGACCTATGAAAGAACGGTTTAGTTTCAAAAATGTAAAAGCTGGAATCGTTAAATACTTTCTGGGTTTCGGCATTACGTATACCTATTTGCCCATTCAGGGTGATCAAAATTTTGCAAAGCCGTGATCGTCGCGAATCGCGACGGTAAGCCCGTTTAGTAGTAAAATAATTGAGGTGTCAAGCTCCGACGGTAGTAGTGGCGGGAGCGGCGGCACGAAGTCTTCCAGCGCCTCGGCCGCGGCCGCCCGCTCCGTGGGCCTCGGCCCAGACATCGGAGCTTGTTACGCCAACATACCTTTAATATTATCCAGCTCACGTGCGAGAAACTCAAATCTGCTCTCTGTCCATTTCGCCGTCGGTCCTGGCGTCGGGGCGTCTGTGCGTGGCGCCGGGTTGTCTGCGCGCGGCGCGCGGCGGCGCCCTGCCCGACACACGTGGCGGAGAGGTCGCGGCACGTGGTTAGAGTTCACTTTATGCACGACGGATCGTACGATAACGTTCGCTTCTACGGGCGGCGGTGCATTCCCGCCGTGGATGTTTTCAGGGAGTAACATATTCCCTAATCTCGTCACTCAACGAATTCGACGAAAGTCTTCTCTAAAGGTGGCTACGAGAAGCCATTTTCTAAACGCGTTTACACGATGAAGTCAACACGCCAACTGAATGACACTCGGTCAGGGCACTCTTTAAATAAAATCGCGCTCCTACCCTCACTGCGCGGTATCGGGAAAAATCGGCCAATTGTGATCATTCTACCCGCGTTTGCCACGTAAATGTCAACTGCCTATCTCACCGTATGTTTTCCTGGGCTCCGGACGGAATCACAGACCACATAATAACACTTTTATCTACACTCATCTCGTAATATTCGTTTTACAGAATCGGAAGTAGGTTCGTTATGAACTGCTTTAAGAAATATTCAGCCTTAAAAATAATTTCCATACAAAAATTTGAATCGTAATGGAACGTAATGTCTATTATAAAAAAAACGAAATGAATATGCCGCTTTTTTATTTCCTGAGCCAACAGTAAGTCAAATAAAAAAAACAAATGTCACCCGGGCGGGACAACACTTGAAATGATGAGGACTTATTTATTATTGAATCTTTGCTTCAAATCATTTTTTGAATTAAAATTAAACGATAAATGCTTTTTAATTTTAAAATTTCTTCAGTTTTTATGAGCCTTCGGGGGCAGGGTTATATGTGGCGCGCTGTGATGTGTGGAAGCCCCCTTCGGGGTACCTTCAGAGGTAGGGGCATGTGTGCTCAATAAATAAATAAACTTACCTTAGTAAGACACAGTTTGACTGTGGTGTGGTGGTCGCGGTGGGGCCCGCCTCTGGAGCGCAGGTCCCTCGGCTTGCTCTGTTGTCGTCCCGCTTTGACTCGCTCGCTGCCCGCCGCCCAGCTGACTCCCTGTCTGTACGCCGCCGTCAGAGCCCGCCCGGACTCGTAAGGCTCGAATTCTTTGTTTCTTCTGTGTAAAGAAAAAATAAATTTCAAAATTGCACTGTCAAACAAGCAGATGTACTAAAAACAAAAAACCCGACTGCACTCATGTCAAAGTTGTATTTCGCGATAAAAATCCGCCACCTTGAACGTATGAATTTTTAATATAGTCCGTGTCACTCACGCTGCTGAGACGAATCTAACGTCGCCTCACATATTAAGATCCGCCGAGCCGTTTAGGCTGCAGCCCGTGAAAACGAATTTCTGGATACATACATACTCTCGAAAAACATAACTTTCCTGAGGCAGTCGAATAAAAAACTATCATACCAAATATGATAACGATAAGAAAGAAATGAAAATTCATTGTATCATGCACTTTGTGCTAATAATAAACAGATTTTCTACAGGTAGTTACAGAAATCTGCCAATAATTAGGCTTAGGTTTCGATCCAATTTTGGAGTCAATTTTATGCAAATAAACAAGAAACTGTACAACTAGAATCTGGTACTTGCAAGGTGTATCGTATTCGCAGGCGAAAAAGTGCAAAAATAGACATTGGAAAACAAATCTATCGAGCAAACTATTTTCAATCTTGTTTTCGTACAACCAGAATCTAGATATTAGGATGAAAAATCGTTAGGTACATAAAAAAGTGTATAACGTATCTAACAATGAAACTACATATTGTATTCAAAAACACTAATTGTTCTTAAGATTGTGTGTGTGTTTTAATTTAAAAAGGTTTATTGCACAAATGTACAAATCGTGGGCCTAATGCCACGTGCGTAGCATTCTCTACCGGCCAACCATGTGTTCGTTTGTCTGTGTGTGTTTCATACTTGCAACTAACCTCACAGTGGTAGGCGAGCCCTGTTTTCTGACGTCACCCTCAATGGTGACCCGTTTCTTGTCCGGCGTTCTTTCCTCAGCTTGTTTGAAATCAGTTCCGCCGAACATGTTCCATGTTACGCTCATTTCGCATAATGTGTACCTGGAAGAAAATATCTTGGTTAGGTGTTCGTCAATAATCACGAAAGATCACGAAGAGGGAGGGGGGAGAAATTAACATATCACGTATATATTTATTTTATCATCAAACGAGAGATTATTCCTTTGGCTCCCCAGAGAGCCATCGATTTTAAACATTAGACCCAGCTCACTTAGACTTCACATCAGACTCCAGTCTTTAAAATCACCAAGGGGGCGGCGGGGGTTAAAAAATACAAGATTAGATTAAAGCATCAACATAAAGGTTTCTCAAGTAAACGTGTTAAATTTCCTAAAATGTTTTGCATAATTTGACGCCAATAATAAGTATCGTCTCACTCACTCACGTTAAGGCTTAGAATAACATCACAGTAGTTCTTTCCGTCGATGTAGTATAAAGCAAATAAGGGGTGCTGGATTCATCCCAGCCAACCAGCTGAATCCAGCCAGCTTAGTCAAATGAGACGAGTATGGCAAACACCCCATCACATGCCGAGCAGTGGACAGTTGTAGCCACAACAGTGGTAGATAATATAAAAGTGTTTATCTCCACTCGTTTAGTAATGTTGGTTTTATAGAATGGAATGCTGGTTCGTAATGAACTGCTTTATAAATATACAGCCTTAAAAAAAGAACTTCCTTACCACCAGTTACATAAAGTAACTTGATTTCAAGCATTTGGAAAAATACGAAACGAATATGCCGCTTTTTCAGTTCCTGTGCCAAAAGCTGTAATGTGTGGGAGGATTATATGTGGCGCGCTGTGATGTGTGGAAGCCCCCTTCGGGGGCAGAGTTATATGTGGCGCGCTGTGATGTGTGGAAGCCCCCTTCGGGGGCAGGGTTATATGTGGCGCGCTGTGATGTGTGGCTGCGCCTCGTGTGATAAACAGACACTCGCGTTCTAAAGCCTTCCGTTATAAAACAGTTGCATAAACTACTATTACCTAAGCATAGGCAGTGGGAAGCTCTTAGGCGCCTTCAGCACATCAGTCCTCGCGGCCGGCACGGTAAAGTGGTTGTCGTACATGTACACCGGCCCGGGACCGATCCAGTTCACCACTGGTTCATCTAAGTCGTTGTCGTAACTAGAATAAGGTTGTGGGTCGATAATGCAGTACTCGTCGTCCGTGTTACTGCCGTCGCCTGAAGACTTTTGCTGTTAGGAGAGAATTACCGGAATTAGTACATATTATTGAAATAATAATACACAAAATTCTTATCTATTAACTGTATGTACAGTCCATCCGCTATCATAGTGTCATTCATAACCAGCTTAAGCGGGAGACCAAGTTACACTGGTCGCGTAGTATCTAAGTATTGCGACCAGCGTAACTTGTGCTCGCAATACTTAGATACTACGCGACTCACGCTACGCTTAGATACTACACGCTAATTGTAATGGATGGACCTTATATATAAATGCCTGTATACTGGGATATTGTTCCGTCAGTACACGGTGATTCTACTTATGATTCTGATTATTTTTTGTTATAGGGCCATCTACAGAATCACGACAGAAACAGCTCTTTCATACATTTTTATGGACCAGCTGGTTTTTGGGAAGTTTTAGTGGGAGCTATGAATGATATTTCAATAAAATTTACTAATCCGATCCAGAATAAGTATGGACGTTATTTTACGACAGTTTAACACTGCTAGCTCACCTTTTTCCTCTTAGATTTCTTTGGCGAAGCCTTCGGAGTGGACGTTGGGTCTCCTAATTCTTTAGCAACTTGTGCACTAGTGGGCTTATCCTCCTCCATCGCCTCTTTGTACAATTCTTCGTTGTCTATGGTTTTCTCAGCGTCTATGGCCACGTCTATGCCTTCAGATGACGTTTGTCGCTGCTTCATGTTTGATTCGTCGGGGAAGAAGAATATTTCGACGCCTTCTTTTTCTGTTGAGCTGTTTAGTTCGTCTTCGTCCACTTTAAGAAAAAAAAAACATTTATTTTGCATTCTTTTCAAAATATGTTAGATACCTACCTATCAGTTGTTCGTTTGATACCGTCCACAGAGAAGTGATATCACGCTTGTTTTGTATGAAATCCTACTAATATTATAAAGGCGGATGTTTGTGTGTGTGTTTGTTACGACATCACGCAAAAACGGCTGATTAGATTGACATGAAACTTTGCAGAAATATAAAAGGGCATCTGGAATAACACATAGGATACTTTTTACCACGGAAAAATGTCTCATTCCCACGGGATCACGCATTTTCCAATATTTTTGAAATAGGTGGCGTGACTGAGCCGATTCGCGTTTTAAACGTTTTCGGCGAAAACTAACAGCGACATCTCTTGGCGAATAATGCTTTCTTCCCGCGGAATAATAGGTTGCAGCGGGTGAAACCGCTGACGGGCAGCTAGTTGTTCATAAAGGCGTCACTATTAGACATCTTTGCCCTATGGTACCGCCAATATTTGGAACACCTTAGATGTTATTAATTTATGAATAGATAAGGTTCAAATGCCCGTGGGAAGTTGTGGGTATTGTTTTACTTACGAGTATTGTTGGGACTTTCTTTCAGCGCCTCAGCCATGAGGTCATTGACTTGTTGGATTTCACTCGGGGAAAGTTCTCTGATTTCTTCTGCTGGACGATCTTCTAAACCTGCAAGAAGAGTACTATGCTGTAATCTAATAAAAAGAAAGGTATTGTGTCCATGTAACACATGGCGCTGGGCATAAATGGCAGTCTTTTATGCGACAGGAACTCATATATCAATGGTACTGTTTTAACCTATTACATAAAGTGAAAGTAAGAATAAAAATGTATGAACTTGCACCTTAAAGCAGTGAGTCACCCCTGTCAATTATTTTCTCCTAATCTAGCAAGCTCGCTTCGCTCGTAATATTTGTTGTGTTGGTGTCGTGCAGTGTAGCACCCCTGTCAGTTACTTTTTCGTAAAACGACTAACTCGCTTCGCTCGCCGTATGTGTTGTATTAGTGTAACGCAGTGTAGCGCTCCTGACAATTATTTTCTCGTTAAACGACTAACTCGCTTCGCTCGCAATGTGTGTAGTATTGGTGTAACGCAGTGTAGCACCCCTGTCAATTATATTCTCGTAAAACGACTATCTCACTTCACTCGCAATGGGTTGTATTGGTGTAACGCAGTATAGCACCCCTGTCAACTATTTTATCGTAAAACGACTATCTCACTTCGCTCGCAATATGTATTGTATTGGTGTAACGCAGTGTAGCACCCCTGTCAATTATATTCTCGTAAAACGACTATCTCACTTCACTCGCAATGGGTTGTATTGGTGTAACGCAGTATAGCACCCCTGTCAACTATTTTATCGTAAAACGACTATCTCACTTCGCTCG
Source organism: Phthorimaea operculella (assembly GCA_024500475.1). Taxonomy (NCBI): domain Eukaryota; kingdom Metazoa; phylum Arthropoda; class Insecta; order Lepidoptera; family Gelechiidae; genus Phthorimaea; species Phthorimaea operculella. Next base: position 834,414 of record JANFCV010000201.1, read on the forward strand.
CAATATGTGTTGTACTGGTGTAACGCAGTGTAGCACCCCTGTCAATTATTTTCTCGCAAAACGACTATCTCACTTCGCTCGCAATATGTGTTGTATTGGTGTCGTGCAGTGTAGCACCCCTGTCAACTATTTTCTCGCAAAACGACTATCTCACTTCGCTCGCAATATGTGTTGTATTGGTGTAACGCAGTGTAGCACCCCTGTCAATTATTTTATCGCAAAACGACTAGCTCGCTTCGCTCGCAATATGTGTAGTATTGGTGTAACGCAGTGTAGCACCCCTGTTAAATCTTTTTTCATAAATCGAGTAGCTCCATTCTCTTGCAATATGTGTTGTATTATATAGGGTGTAATTTTATTAGTGGCGAATCCGTTAAGGGTGTGTTCTGTCAATGAAACTGAACAACTTTCCCCAAGGAACATAGGTCGAAATATGAAAAATAAATTTGGCCCTCCCATACAAATTGACCCGGCCGGCCAACACACTTAGTATGGGAAGACCAAATTTTTTTTCGTATTTTGACCTATGTTCCTTGGGAAAAGTTGTTCAGTTTCATTGACAGAACACACCCTTAACGGATCCGCTGCAATATAGTGTAGCGCGGTGTAGCATCCTCTTCATCATCTCTATTAATTTTATGTCAAACGATGAGGTTGCCTCGCACGCAAAATGTAGTTGTACTCTTCCTTATTTCAACGTAAGAGGATATTACGAAGACTTCTTTTTAAAAAGGTTTATTTGAGCCATAACTTCTTACCAACTAGGGGTTCAAGTGGGTGGTCGGAGCATATGCTGGTGTGTCTGGAGGTGGTGTCGTAGGGCGGTAAAGAGTCTCCGTCGGACGCCACATACGTCAGCAGCCTGCACAGAGCTGATGCGGAGTCCCAACAAGTATATAGTCACCATGTTGTTTGAGCTATAACTACTTGCTACTCCTTACCAACTAGAGGTTCAAGTGGTTGGTCGGAGCATATACTAGTGTGTCTTGAGGTGGTGTCGTAAGGTGGTAAAGAGTCTCCGTCGGACGCCACATACGTCAGCAGCCTGCACAGAGCTGATGCGGAGTCCCAACAAGTGTATAGTCACCATGTTGTTTGAGCTATAACTACTCCTTACCAACTAGAGGTTCAAGTGGTTGATCGGAGCATATACTGGTGTGTCTGGAGGTGGTGTCGTAAGGTGGTAAAGAGTCTCCGTCGGACGCCACATACGTCATCAGTCTGCACAGAGCTGATGCGGAGTCCCAACAAGTGTATAGTCACCATGTTGTTTGAGCTATAACTACTTGCTTACCAACTAGAGGTTCAAGTGGGTGGTCGGAGCATATACTGGTGTGTCTTGAGGTGGTGTCGTAAGGTGGTAAAGAGTCTCCGTCGGACGCCACATACGTCATCAGTCTGCACAGAGCTGATGCGGAGTCCCAACAAGTATATAGGTTCACCATGTTGTTTCAGCTATAACTACTTGCTACTCCTTACCAACTAGAGGTTCAAGCGGGTGGTCGGAGCATATACTAGTGTGTCTGGATGTGGTGTCGTAGGGTGGTAAAGAGTCTCCGTCGGACGCCACATACGTCAGCAGCCTGCACAGAGCTGATGCGGAGTCCCAACAAGTATATAGGTTCACCATGTTGTTGGAAGCGCTAAGGTCTACTTGCGGTTGGTCGTTGGTCTGAAAAAACGACAATTAAAAAAGTGATTACAGTAGGCACTCCATAAAAAAAAGACTCAAAAACTTTGGTCAATCAGCAGCATATTTATGCAAAAAGGAGAAGTCATATTAAATTAAATTTTATAAATGTGATTAGGTGCGTCCACACCAACCGAGGCTGCTCGCGGGCTCATTGCCTCGCTCGGCATACGCTCGTGCGCAGGCGAGCCAAGTTCGGCCCAATTAGGACGCCTAAATAAATTAATAGGTAAACTTCTGAGGCGCGTATATTTTGGCTCGGCCCGCGCGCGTTCGGCCGAGCACGAGCATGCGTTGCCTCGGGTGAGCCTCGTAATTTTTAGGTCGTTTGCCGCGCGAGGCAGTGAGCCAGCGAGCAGCCTCGCTTGGTGTGGACGCGCCTAATTGTTTCTTGCCCATATAATAATAATTCAATAATTCAATAATTTATTTCTTCGTAGGAATTTACAAGATTCTCTTAAAGAAAGTCACATTCTAATACAATCTTAAAAAAGAGAAAATTTCTAAAGCAAAATTTTCTCTTTTTTATAACAATTTGAGTTCCTACTCTAAACGCGGCTCAGGCGGGATAAAAAAATAAAAATAAAGGCACTGCCTCGGGGCTGGCCAGGCTAACCACACAGCATGCAACTTTATTTTCGCATATCTCATCTCTTAAATCTTGTTGAGTCCGAATTGCGTGATCTTCAAGTGAAAGACTGGCGTGAAGCGGCCCAGGATCGTGAAAAGTGGCGGAAGCTCGTGTCGAAGGCCAAGACCCACTTCGGGCTTCTGAGCCACGCTTAATTTTGATAACGCGTAAAATATATAAAATTATGGACAATATTATCCGAGATCATCCTTGTAAAGACAGCGCTATTTTAGTTAAGAGAATTAATGAATCAACACCAAAGTGAAACACGAATACTTACACACGTAGCTTTATCCTCCATCCGCAAAGACAGTTCAAAGAGCCCCACATCGACCACGCAAACATAGTCCTTATTTAAATCGGGCATTTTATCATCGTCCTGTGGCACCGCGCTATTGCTCTTGGTTCCGTGCAAGTGAGATAGAAATAGCGTGCACTCCTGCGCTAGAAAGCGAAGGCACGATGTGTTCGTTGCTGCTATGAGGTTGCTGGAGACTGTGAAGTTTCCGAGCGTGATGAGCGCGCGGATTGGTAGGTATAGGGGCCTGTGAAATGAAAATAAGTTGATATTACGGTATATCATGTGTATTAATTAATCTTGCGGTAGTGCGACTGCTCGTGCCGCAAAAGCGTCCCGGTTCGATTCTCGGTGTGACACTCACAAAGTTAATATTTATCATTTTATTCCCAGTCTGATTAGAATATGATTGTACGAAAAGAAAGATGGTCCCGTGTTTCGGAGGGCATGTTAAGCCGTCGGTCCCGGTTGCTGTCTATTCCTATTACTGAGACGTTGGTTGTTACATATCCATGTTAGATGCCTACTACGTAGTAGGCTGTTTTAAAACTCTGACACCAGGGTTCATCGGGTCGTTGGACGACTCGGTGTCCCACACGAAAAGAGAGAGTCTACGAGTAAATGTATAGTATTTCGGTAAATACCTGTAATCGATAGCGTTGTCCCAAAGTTGAACATGTAGCTCAGAGAGTACGGTGGATGGTGAATATCCCGGCACTGAAATAAACAATTTATTCTTTAACATAAATTCCATACAATAACAAAAGTGGCTTAGCAAAAACCTTTAAGATAAGTTCCATCCGCTATCACAGTATCATTCCTGACCAGCCTAAGCGGGAGGCCAAGTTAAGCTGGTTACAACACATAGATATTACGCGGACTATACTTATTTTACGTGTCAAAAAGTTGAGTAGTCTTTATAATATGGCCACATAAGACATCATCCTCAAGAACGCATAAAGTAAAACGTAGGTACCAAAAGGTGTGGTAAAAGGTGTCTAATAGGTTAATCCAGGTATAGGGCAGAAGGTACAAGGTATTTCCTGAAAAAACAAAAATTTGCACGGCGCAAACCCGGGTCCTCCTTTCCCACTTTACTAGGGAGAGACCAATGTCCAGCAGTAGATTATTGTGGCTTTTGATTGTACCTGGGTAGTCCAACACGTCGATGACGTCCATCAGCTGTGTGAGCCACGCGATGCCCTTGTCGCCGCGGTGTCGTAGGGTCGCGCCTTCGATTCCCAGCGCTATGCAGATTGTCTGTGGACGAAATAAAACAAAAACATTTTGAAATAAGACACGACAGTTTACTGCAGCGCCCCCTAGTATGTTGTTAGCGTAATACCTATTATAAGAACATGTCTGAAAACCGCAGCAAAATCGAACCAGTGGTTTCGAATATGGATGGTAAGATAGTTTTACACAAACTTTCGCATAGTACCGACCGCCTCCGTTACGTCTATATTAAAAACTACATACATACATATATCACGCCCTTGCGGGGTAAGCAGAGCGTAAATGGCTGACAAAAACAACCATTTACACTACGTCTGACAAAAATTTGAGAGTAATTCAGACGACTGTGTATCGCCATAGTGACTGATTGTCATCCTGAAGCCTAAAATTGCAATACACATAAACTCTCAAATCCCTTAGTCGCTTTTTACGACACCCACGGGAAAGATAAAATGTAATTCTTAATACATATTTGGTTCTCTCATAAAAATGTTGTTTTGTCTGTCTAGTTGATCTGGCCCAAACCTCAGTAAAGGGTCTCCAATTCATAAAAGTCACCGTCTGCGTTGCGTTGTCTGTGCCTTCCAAAACATGCAAACGAATTTGATGCAGTTTTCACATTCATTTAGGAAAATTATATCCCTAGGAAAAATACAAAAGTAAATACCTTCAAATTAGGAGTATCACAGTCAGGATCAACTTTCAGAGCTAGTGAGAACATATCCTTGGTGAGCGTTTTCTCTTTGATTATCACTCCCTTGCCAGACGGGTAGATGGTACTCTTCAGGTTTAGCGGCAATGCAGTGCCGTAGATGCGAAGAGTGGGCTTTTCCGATGGTATTGTCGATTGGGCTGAAAAGCAATATTAAAATATATGACTAGAAAAGAAAGAACTGCCTAGTGGTGAACAAGCTATAAAAGGAAAGAACTTTGTAGTGGTGAACAAGCTGTAAAAGCAAAGAACTTGTATTCGAAAAGGGAGGAAAACTAGGAACTAAATGGTGCTACTCTCGATTATGCCAGTTTCCTGTGATTGATCGAAAATGAATGAACTTTTAACTTCGACCTATGATCTTTGAAGATAACGTTTAACTACTTACAGTCATGATAGAGCGTGGTCTTCCCCGCCCGCAAGCACAGTTGCGCAGTCTTTGGTCGACCATTCAGTCCGCTGACTTGGCACATCGACAGTCGGCTCACCTCTAGCACCAGCTCACCCATTTGACCAGGCACCACGCGTTTGTTTGCGTCCTACGAAAAACAATATTAAATAATATGATTTTTTATTCAAACACTTGCAATAACTATCATCAAATGCACTATTATCAAATGTATCGAGCTGTTTTCGATGTTTTTTTTAATCGTTTATTTTAGTATGTCAGTGTATTTGCTCCCTGAAGATACTTATTTAAGCGAAACT
>JANFCV010000207.1:600000-812173 GCA_024500475.1 Phthorimaea operculella
AAGGCAATACGACCGCCACTAGAGGATTTCTACTCCTGCTTTCTACGTTGCGTGGTCGTCAATTAGTATACCCTCTTACACAGCTATCTCTCCGTCTACTAGAGTAAAGACAGACTGGAAATCACGTACGATAAGGCATTACAACCGCTACTAGAGGAATTCTACCCCTGCTTTCTACGTTGCGTGGTCGTCCATTCGCATACCCTCTTACACAGCTAGCTCTCCGTCTACCAGGGTGAAGACAGCCTGGAAATCACGTACGATAAGGCAATACGACCGCTTCTAGAGGAATGCGAATCGAATCAAGTACTTTGTACAGACGAAAACATGTTCTTTTCTGATTATTGACTGTTGGCAGGCTATTGGATCATTTTAAGCCAGATGCAGAGGATTTTTTTCAAAAAAAAAAAATTTTACGGTTTAGTACAGAGTTATCAAAACTACAACTGGCTTGTCTGCACTATTTTTTATACGATTGATTAGTTTTATACGTTAGTCTCAAGATTAAAAATTTATTTTGAAGAACGACATATGACGAGAAGCTGCTAGGCACACAGGCATGACCAGAAAGGCCTAGTTTATGGCTTGTCAATTAAGACAATAATTTGTACACAGCTCTCCGTCTACCAGGGTGAAGACAGCCTGGAAATCACGTACGATACGATAAGGCAATACGACCGCTACTAGAGGAATGCGAATCGAATCAAGTACATTGTACAGACGAAAACATGTTCTGATCTGATTATTGACTGTTGGCAGGCTATTGGATCATTTTGTTCCAGAAATTCCAGATGGAGAAGAAATTATTCTAAGAACGCTTGGCTTGCTAGGTAGGTACTTAAAGGCGGTTGTTAAAAAAGCTGACGCCAGGGTTCATCGGGTTGTTGGGCGACTCTGAGTCCTACACAAAGAGAAAAGGAGTAAGACGTTTTACGGTTTAGCAAAGAATTACAAATACTACTACTAATCTGACTGAACTATAAGCTTATTCATTAAAAAAGGGACCTGAAATTGCAACATTATCGTTGACTGCTAAACATCATGTATTATGAAAAAGACGCCAACAATAATGTTACCATTTCGGATCCTTTCTTCTATGAATCAGGTTATAGTTGTTAATTCGTTTTATATGTTAGATACCAGATTGAAAGTCTATTATAAAATGCTACACATTTTCCGAGAGACACAATTATTTTTAATTGAAGAATTTTCCTTACTACTAACGAGCTAAGATTTGTATTGTAAGGTCACAACAAAAGATGACGAAGGAACAATTACTACACAAGCAGCAAAAATTATTAGAATACTACCACAAAATAAAATAATAGTACTGGGCCTATTTGCCGTGTGGTGACGGCTTAGAATAGCATCACCAGATATCTTTCCTGTGGGTATCGTAAGAAGCGTCTAAGGGATTTGAGAGTAGATGTGTATTACAATTTTAGGCGACAGGCTGACAACCGACTAATCCAACGTATCTAATATTCAAGCTCATTTACATTGGATATCAAACAACTAATCAACAAGGTAAACTTAAATTGCTTCGAAACTAAAATTATCTGTTATTCTTGCGATAAAAACTCCTACAAAACTTTCAGCCAGACTTGTCTAGAAACTGCAAAGCAAAACCTTACAAAAGTAAAAACTTGCAAGCAAACTGTATACGATGGTTTCCCTTCTCCCCCCTACTTGTATTCTAGTCGGGAACTAAAGTTTGGACATAGTAGAAGTAAGGGAAAGTATAACGCTTCTTCATAAAAGGTTCTTGTTTCGCGCCAGTATAACAAAATGTTGCGCAAAGTAATGAATGGGGCCAAAAAACAAGGCAGATACTTCAGAACCTCAACTCATAATTCAGAACCTCAATTAATAATAAATTAATAATTCATACGTCTTTTTTAGCGTGCTGAACGCGCGATTTAAACGTAAGTACTTATTTATTTTTATAGCTGGAGACATACGATACGCCTCTAAGATAAGAGCGCAGTATTCGACTGACTGCATCCAACGGCTACCCCCGAAACTTCAAGCGAGATGTCTGCTGCTTGTGCCTACTGTGGCTCAGTGGTTTGTTTGGGTGCCACCCGCGGGCGATGGGGACGCGGGTTCAGTCTCGGCTCGTGCCAACTTCCGCCATCGTTAATTGACTTTAAATCGTCTGGCGGGCTTCCGGAAACTCTTTTTTCAGTAACTACAGTTCGGAAGTGAAAATAATGGGTGGATAGACTGAACTACGGTAATCGAAATACGATAAAACGATTTTAAACCCATGCATAATGTGTTTCTAACAGGGTAGTTTCGTACTTCGAGAGCCTTTTTCCTTCGATTAGCATGTTGTTTTTGTATTTTACGTTTTGAAATACATTCGAATTTTTTAAGAAACCCAACCATCCTACTAAATGCATGCATAAATCACACTTTTATCCCTTGCAGGGTAGGCAGAGCGTCAACGATCGTTATCGCCACGTCTGACAAATAGTTGAGTGCAGTTTTAGCTATTTTCGTGTATCCTTATAGTGACAGGTTGTTAGTAGTAGTAGTAGAAATCCTCGAGTCCCTTAGTCGCTTCTTACGACACCGACAGGAAAGAAATGGGGTGATGCTACGCTAACCCAGCATCACACGGCAATTTGTATTGACGTACTAAACGCATTTATTCTTTCAACGTACTATCTTCTTAGTACAAAAGACACAACAACAAACATAAGCCAAGTAGGTAATTGAGACAAAAGGTCGGATTAGTGCGTGCTCGACGAAATTAGATGAAATTAGACGAATTAACGCCACAGCGTGACTTGGCCGTCTTAATTCGTACAAGTACACGAACCCTATTGTCTCTAATACAAATTAACCAACATAGACATTTCTGGTAGGGACTTAGTACGCTTTAACCTATACCTATCTATGTGAAATTGCTTCCGTCTGTATCTATGAAATTTTTAAATGGGTGCTCTACTCGTAAACTGAAGTCATTCGGTCTTAGGATCTCGAGGCCCCATCAGCGCTGTTTCGATTTTTTGGATGTGGAGGACAAACAAAGTCACACAACATCAATTAATCATTTCGTGAGATTGTTACCAGTAGTTAGGTTTGGTTATTCCAGACTGTAAAATTTTATTATCTTTACGGATCTTCCTTCCAAAAGATCACGATCGTCGATCATGTACCTACCTATGCAAATATCCTGGTTTCCAATTTAGTTTCAACTATAGTCGAAATTGTACTGTTTCTAAATAAAACTTATAGAAATAAAAAGCTAGATATCCCGATCTCGTGGCACTCACTTATCATTGTGAAAAAAGTTATGTATGACCATCATTTTCCTCAAGTCGCTTCAGTGATATTTGAGATAAGCTACAGAAGCAGTGGACGGTCTCGTTATTTTTAATTATTTAATTATGAACTTCTTGTTAAGGCGAGACGCATTTCCAGGGCTGTCACTAAAATGTTTTTATTTGACTGATGAATTTACTTCATTTACAATACAGAATGGCTGATCAACGTCTACACAATTTCTTGGGATTGTATTAGAAGTAAAACTGAAAAAAAAAATCGTATCGAAGGAAACCAAAATAATATATGACGGTGTAGCACAAAACGAAAGCAATTTTGAATGGGAGATTCGAGTTTTCTTTTCGTTTTTCGAAAAACCGTTACTTATAACGGTTGTTTAGGCTTCTCTTCTTCTTCCTCTTTTTGTGTGAGACACCGAGTCGTCATACGACCCGATGAAACCTGGTATCAGACTTTTTCAACCGCCTACTACAAGTAGGGCTCTAACATGGTTGTGTAACGACTAAGTAACAAACAAATATTTTTTTTCTGTCTTCTGAATGACTCAAACTTTTGTCAGACGTGATGTAAATGGCCGTTATTTACAGCCGTTCACGCTCTGCCTACCCCGCAAGGGATATAGGCGTGATATCTGTATACAACCTGTTACATAACTAACCAAAAAAAAGAATATTTTTCATTATCATCAGTCGATGAAATAATCACATCACTAGTCTAGGTCAGGTGCTACACTACCTGGCGAACAAAGCCCCCATCGTTTTTTTGCATTGATGTCATACATGTAATAGCCAGCAATGTAGGCCGAAATGCGTTATGCCGCGTCAGTAACTTCATTTGAACTTTGAGCTGTCAAAATTAGTGATGCGATGCCACGATTATAAATAAGTGTAATTTAATAAAAAAATATTTTTTTCGTAGTTTTCAAAAACGATACTACGGCTCTAATTTTTTGTTAATTGACTCTTTGCAACGGACCTTTCCTTCCCCTTTCAGCTTTATTGGTTGTTTTGTAACACGTTGTATATGTTACCGGCCAAACCCGATTTTAGGATAAACTAGTTTTTCCTAGGCCAAAGTAGTTTATCCTACACGCGATTGGATAAACCGGTTTAGACTAGACTAAACCGGTCCGTCCGATGGCCGATAGGAGAAACTAGTTAATCCTAGGCTGAACTAGTTGAGCCTAAAATTAATAAGTACACATCAGGATAAACAGGTTTTGTTTAGTAAAAAATGGATAAGGCTACAGTGACATAGCTCTAGAGGGTAAAGGTTAACGTCGGACATCCTGGAGCCATCGGACACCCTGGAGACTCAAACACCGTAAAGGGTGGGGTGTAGCATTGGACACCCTGAAGGCTTGGACACCCTGGAAGGACGCCCTACACAGTGTTGCCGTCAGCGTAAAATGAAAAGCACCAGACTCTAGCCAAAAAAGCGCTAGATTATGGAAAAAACGGGGCAAAATAAAGCGCTAAAAACCACCAAACTTTTCGTATGAAAATATTAGGGTTTTTGTATATGTTTTTTTGCTATAATTAAAATAATAAGGGAAACACAAAGGCATTAAATTGAGTAATTTTATTTATCTGTTAAAATCAACCATGTTCAGATCTCAGTTACATTCTCATGATCAGTATCGTCATTATTAACCAAGATGTCAGTGGTCTCAAGTGTTTTTTTGCTCTGGATTCTGTCTTTTTTGGCCTATTTGTTAGTGAACAGTGCCTTTTTCAATTTTCCACCAGATTCCACTAGATTTTGGCTAGCGCGTAAATTTTTGAAAAAAGGCGCTGTAGGGCTTAAAAAAGCACTAGTTCTAGCGCGAAAAGCGCTAAAACGGCAACACTGGCCCTACAGTGAGGCACTACATACACCCTGGTGGCATCAAACACCTGTAAGGCTCAGACGCCCTGGAGAGTAGCGTCGGATACCCTTAAACCTCGGACGCTGCCTGCCGTGGGCTGGGCTCCCACAGACCAGCGACACCTGTTATGTGACAGCTCATGAGAGCTTTCGCCGACAGCGACCTTGCAAGTGCTCGCGTCAGGGCCTACAAGGTGTCTGAGCTTTCAGGGTGTCCGACGCTACCCCGCACCTTCCAGGGCAATCAAGCCTCACAGGTGTTTAATGCCTCCAGGGTGTACGATTATAAACTTTACACTCTATCTAGAGCTACATCACTATTGGGCGTCCCTCCAGGGCGTCCGAGCCTTTAGGATGCCCGATGCTACAACCCACCCTCTAGGGTGTTTGAGCCTCTAGGGTGTCCGATGTCTCCAGGATGTCCGATGTTACCCTCTACCCTCTAGAGCTACGTCACTGTAGCCTTAATCATTTTAACTAAGCCAAACCAGTCTATCCTGAAGCGTAATTATTCATTTTAGGCTCAACTAGTTCAGCCTAGGATTAACTAGTTTCTCCTATCTGCCATCGGACGAACCGGTTTAGCCTAGTCTATACCGGTTTATCCAATCGCATGTAGGATAAACTACTTTGGCCTAGGAAAATCTAGTTTATCCTAAAATCGGGTTTGGCCGGTAACATATACAACGCGTTACAAAACAACCAATAAATCTCCCATACAAAGTGAGTTCATTTTGTATGGGAGGTCCAATTTTTTTTTTTCATATTTTGACTCATGTTCCATAGGGAAAGTTGTTCAGTTTCATGAGTACCTTGACCTCCTTTCAGCTTTATTGGTTGTTTTGTAACACCCAGTATGTATGGTTTATTACTGGGTGTGTGTTTGTTTACTCAGAAGGTAAGGCATTCGCGATCAGATTACCCGTTATCGATTGACAAAACAATTACTCAAACGTGTGACGTTCGAACGGGTGAAACGATTATTTTTTCATAAACGCAAGTTTAGTCCAAAGTCCACATATCGATTGTAGATATTCAAGTCTTGACATGGTAGAGGTCAAGACTACTTTTATATCGCTATAAAACTGACCAATGACGTCAAAGAGTTCAAAATTTCTCTCTATACAGGTTTCGATGGCAATTAATTAATAAATTATGATAATCAATAGAACGGCTTCACTAAGATTCCCAGTCCCCCTGGCCAGTCCCCCTGGCCATACCTTTGACTTCCTGCCCACTAGCGAATTTCTTAAACATAAATCCAAAATAATTATAGGAGATTTTAATAGTCATAGTACCTCCTGGGGTTATAACAACACGGATGAAAGTGGCGAGTCTGTTGAGAGATGGGCAGAATTGAATGACATAGAATTGATCCACAACCCAAAACTCCCGTCTTCCTTTAATAGTGGACGTTGGAAGCGTGGCTATAATCCGGATCTTCTATTTGTCAGTTCCAATATTAGTCCGAACTCCGTAAAGACTACTTGTCAACCAATTCCTAAAACCCAACACAGACCCATAATGTGTACCATTCAATCTGTTATCAACCCCACAATCGTTCCCTTCCGACGCCGCTTTAATTTTAAAAAAGCCAACTGGGAGATGTATGCAGCAACAATAGACGAAAAGCTGATGGAAGTAACACCTAGCCCAGAAAACTATGACAAGTTTGTTGAAGTTGTATGGAAGTCTTCTCGGCAGCATATCCCACGCGGCTGCAGCACCGCCTACACCCCAGGACTTACTCAAAGTGCAGCCAAGAATAAGGCTAAATACGAGTCTCTTTTCTTTAAAGATCCATTTTCAGAGGAGACCATATCTGCTGGCGAAGATGTTATGGCTGAAGTATCGAGAAGCCGCCAAGAGACTTGGATTAACCTTGTAGAGTCGGTGGATATGGCTCATAACAGCAAAAAAGCCTGGGGAACCCTCCAAAAACTTACCGGCGATCCTCCTGCACCCGTTCAACCTGGCCCCGTAACAGCAAACCAAGTGGCACACCAGTTGCTTCTAAACGGAAAGTCGCTTAACAGATCTACTTGCGTTCGTCCTCCCACAGTAGAAAATAATAACAATGATATCAGCAAGCCATTCACACTCCATGAAATCATAACATCTATTAAACAACTAAAGAACGGGAAAGCTGCTGGTATCGATGACATCTCTGTGGAGCAGCTTAAAGCACTTGGCCCTGTGGCGGTCTCTTGGCTCCTAAAAATGTTCAACACTTGCGTCGAAACCACCAAAATTCCCAGAAAATGGAGAAAGGCCAAGGTTACCGCCCTACTCAAGCCAGGGAAAACTTCAGATAGCCCCAAAAACTTCCGACCGATATCTCTTTTATGTCACACATTTAAGCTATTCGAACGCCTTCTTCTGAACCGACTCACCAAAATCATTGACCCTAAGCTAATCCCGGATCAGGCTGGATTCCGCCCAGGAAAGTCATGTTGCAGTCAGGTAGCAAACCTGACGCAACATATTGAGAACGGTTTTCAGCACGGTCTGGTCACCGGTGCGGTCTTTGTCGATTTGAGTGCGGCGTACGACACGGTCAACATAAGGACACTTCTGGTAAAAGTAGCTGCCATAACAAGCGACCAGTCTTTTGTCAATATTCTTGGCGAAATGCTGCGCAACCGTCGTTTTCAGGTTCTTTTGAATTCGCAGAAAAGCAGGTGGAGAAATCAAAAAAATGGTCTTCCACAGGGTAGTGTCCTTGCACCTACCCTGTTCAATATTTATACGAATGACCAGCCACACCACCCTGCTACCCAACGCTTTATCTATGCTGATGACCTGGCCCTCACCTGCCAGGAAAAGAACTTTGAGGATGCGGAACGACATCTGACAGAGGCCTTAGATCAACTTTCTGGTTACTACAATAGCAACTCACTGCGGCCCAACCCATCCAAGACGGAGTCCTGTGTATTCCACTTGCGAAACCGAGAGGCCAAGCGAACTCTGCGTATCAACTGGTGCGGAGTAGACATTCAGCACAACCCCACGCCCAAATACCTCGGCGTCACCTTGGATCGCTCGCTGACTTACAAAGAAAATTGCGCCAAGTTAAAATCCAAGGTGTGCGCACGAAATAACATACTACGGCGACTCACTACTACTAAATGGGGAGCCTCACCGCATGTCCTCCGCACTAGTAGTCTTGCTTTGTGCTTCTCGGCTGGTGAGTAGGGGATGGACACCGGAATTCCGGAACATCGTAAAACCGGAACATCGGACCGATTTTTCCGATGTTTCAACTCCGGTTTTCAGAGATAAAAAATCGCTAGAACCGGTTTTAGCAAAAACAATATTTATATATTTTTTTTATTGTTTTCGGTGCAAATCTTTTAAAAGGGTACCGACTCTTATCTACTTACCACTCGAGGCACACAACTCTCACGATATTCGGGGCTGAATCCGACGATAATACACGACATTTTATGTTTGATATCACTGCGTTTCATGATGTTAACAATTTTCAACCATCCTCTCGGTTTAAAGTTTTGCGGTTATCTATTTCAATCGCTTCACGAACTCTCGGTGGGACGAAGTACCTTACGCAACGCAAGCAGCATGTTGTATCTCATTTAAGGGCGCCACACACTGGGCTCGCATGCGTGACGTGCATGGCATCACGCGCGTAGAGATGATGTTGTATTGTATAAAATTGTATGAGACAACGCACGCATACGCAACGATTACGCGCACGCATACGCAGAGAGTGTGCGGCCTCTCATACGATACAACGTCATATCTACGCGCGTAATGACTTGTACGTCACGTATACGAGCCCGGTGTGTAGCGCCATTTAGTCCCTTTGCATTACAACCGGTGTGCGCGTGATGACGTGCACGCATACAAGCTGTATACGCGGGCAGTGTGCTGTGCACTTAATTCACTTACATTTTGTGCTATAAGACCTAATAAAATATCAACAACCATTTGAGCATACAAATGGTAACTGTTGTTAAATCAGGTCTATAATTCACTTACATGATGTACTTACACTTACCTAATAACAGATCAATAATCAATTCAGCATACATATAATCGGCACGCTGCTTGCGATGATGTACGTTGTGCATATAAAGGGTACGCAAATAGCGTGCCTTCTACATATGGGCTAAAATGATTATGTATGTATCTTAAACAGTCCCATGCATTACACCGGTACGTGCGTGAGGACGTGCACGCATACAAGCTGCATATGCAGGCAGAGGTCTGCTGGATCATAAATTGAAGGGCAGAGCATATTGCCTTCGTATGCATGACGTGCACGTCATCAATCACGCGCGTGTCACTATGACGTTGTAGTGTATGGGAACGACTGTATGAGATACATAAATAATCGATAGAGGGAGGCTCATGTTCAGCAGTGGACTCTTGTGGCACTCTAGCTAAGGTAAGGTATGAGATGCGGCACATTGTGGACAACGCGTAATGGCGTGCGCGCATACGAGCAATAGTTAGCACACGAATACTCAAATGATTGTTAATCTTGTATTAGGTATAGTACATATTGTAAATGAATTAAAGGTATGATGGAACCAGTAATACTATTACACAAAAAAAAACTTTTATTATGCGCAGAACTCAGGTTAAACAAACCTGGGCCAAAATTATTTTTTTATATCAAAAATCCGATTTCGGTTTTCAAAACCGGAATTCCGGTTTTGACCTCCAACATCGGAAATCAAAACCGGTTTTGAGAACCTTCCGATTTTACATGCCCTACTGGTGAGTATGCAGGTCCCGTCTGGGCACGCTCCTCCCACGCTCGCCAAGTAGACGTGGCTCTTAATGAGTCCTGCCGGATCGTCACAGGCACACTGAGGCCCACGCCCGTACACCATTTGTACACCCTATCTGGTATAGCTCCACCGAGTGTTAGACGACAAGCTGCTTACTCGGTGGAGAGAATAAAACAGAAGGAGGATACCAGACATCCGATGCATGGCCGAAGCCTACCTGAGTCACGTCTTAAGAGCCGCAGGAGTTTTCTTAGTGAACCTGCACCAGACAGCAGGGACGCGTCTACGATAAGACTGGAGCAGTGGGCAAAGGTACACTCACCTACGTTACCTCACCTCCCACTGGCGGAGAAATTACCACCGGGGGCAGACCTTCCCTGGGCAGTCTGGAAGTCTCTTAACAGACTCCGGGCTGGTGTTGGAAGGTGCCGAGAAAACCGAGTGAAGTGGGGTTTCTCCGACAATGGTTTGTGTGATTGCGGTGCAGAGCAAACAATGGCTCACCTTCTCTCTTGCCCAAACTGTCCTAGCACTTGCAGTATGCGGGACCTGCTGGAGGCTAACAGTCAGGCAATCAATGTAGCCAAATATTGGGCAAATAAAATTTAGTTGTTGTCCATCGATTCGATGAAGAAGACTAAGATTTTGTCTGCAGCTCGACTGATTAAAAATATGGCGACAAGCTCTTTATTTTCATTTTTCAGAATTAAATAGTGTCCAATGGATGAAAGATTAGAAGAAATATATTTTGATTATGTAGAGATTAAAGGGCGCTACACACCGGGCGCGTATGCATCACGTGCACGTCATCTCATCACGCGCGTAGAGATGACGTTGTATCGTATAGGATTGTATGAGAGGCTTCACACTGCTTGCGTTGCGTAGACGTGCACGTACGCGTAATGCGTAGGGTTACGCACAGCTCACACCAGTAGACAAACGGGTTGCGTACTCTACGCAGAGCTGCACGCGGTGATGTGATGACCTTGTATCCTATGAGATTCCCTATTGAACTTCACACCGAACAAGTCCAACACGCACTGCTCAGTCCTGCGCGTAACTCTACGCACGTGCCTTCGGACATGACAGTTGCAGCGTTGCCAGACCTTCTCAATACGGACGATTTGATAGTGAATTTGACAGTGATTTTGACAGTGACTTTGACAGTTACCTTGACAGTAAATTTGACAGTGATTTTGACAGTGACTTTGTGACATTGACAGTGACTTTATGTCATTGACAGTGAATTTGACAGTTACCTTGACCGTGACTTTGACAGTTACCTTGACAGTGACTTTGACAGTTACCTTGACAGTGACTTTGACAGTAATTTTAACAGTGACCTTGACGGTGACTTAGACAGTGACTTTTACAGTAACTTTAACATTGACTTTGACAGTTACCTTGACAGAGGCTTTGACAGTGACTTTGACAAAGTTACTGTCAAATTCAGAGAATCGTGATTCGTGAATATCAGAAAAACGTAAAAAACCAGAGCTGTGGGCAACTACGCAGTCTACGCAACGCAACAGACCCCTTGCGTTGCGTTCGCAGTACGCATCCGTAGGGTTACGCGCACAGATACTCTAAGCAAGGGAGATTTGAAATGGGGGCGTGGCCAGTGTAACATCAGTTTGGTCAATTTGTGCAAACTTCGTTTCTGGAGGTGATTACCGTGCTCAGTCGCAGTTCAGTCGCGCACAACTTTTTTAATAAAATGCCGTGTTCTGCGGTGGCAGTTTGTTTTAATTTAAGTGATAAATGCAATTTCAATACCTATGGACTCGCATTACGTCGGTAAATAATCATTTGATTATGATTTTAAGTTAAAAAACTGAAAACATATTCTGTTGTAAAAATTCTCTTAAATTCACCACGAGTCATAGCGATAGTCACAGCTCTATTAGCAAACGGTGTACAATGCTTATTTTGTACTACTGTTCTGCAAACGTCTAGTTTCAATAACGCAATGGACAGTGAACACATCAATTATCACAAAATAATGCAAGTCTCATATTACAGCCGCTTCTCGCCGTCGTGAGTAAGTGTTGTAGTAGGATTGTGTAGAGTATCGATAAAATTGTTAGTAAGTAGGTAAGTTACATGAAACATTATTTTGTGAAAGTGTTATGTATTTATCGAATCGAATAAAAGTCAATTAATTAAATAATATAAAATTAAAATAATTCTTGATCTTGCGATTATTGTAGTTAACATTAAAAACTTTCTATTGCGCTTAAAGAATTTGAATTTGCATACTTAAATAATTCATTTTATTGTAATATTTGTGTAAGATATCTGAGCTTGGTCTGAGGTCGGTCTGAAACACTAATATTTCTTTTCTTTGCATAATATAATTTACTCATTTTATTTTTGTTATAATAGTAGGTACACGTACTTTTTGGCTTTGCTGACTTTCGTACACAAAACAATTTTCTTTTGTTTTGTGTGCGAAAGAGAACACAAAAATCTATAGTCAATAACCAGTTTGGTCTGGCAATAAATTATGTACCTACAAACGGCGCCCGGCGCGCATACAGAAAATGACACAAAACCATTTACTTATAGGCATATATTCTGTGCATGCCATGCACATTACCTCTTTAACCAATGTCTAATTTGTAGGTTCTCACAAGATCCTACCTACTATAAAAAGGAGTGGATCTTAATCTCAACCAAAAGAGGATTTAAATTTTAAAAACCACCAAAATATTATTATCTAGATCACGAATTTTTCATTTTACCATTTTATTAACTTGCATTCTGACCTACGAATTTGAAAGCGTTGTTCTATCTGTTAAGCACTTTATACAGTTCTTAAATTTTCTTACACCCCATTAAAACAAACCAACAACAGTCATAAAGTAGGTACAATTATGTCAATCTCTGTCACTACCCCCTGGATATCACGTACGATATCTAGGGGGGATATCACGTGGGATTTTAACAAAACCATTAGAAATCGCCCATGTCCAGCTGTAGGTAAATTTTTGAGATAGTTGATGTGAACGTGTAAACACTTGCAGTTTTATTATTTAAATACATGAAGTTTATTAGGCAGTTAGACTTTCGCAGTATTTAAAACAATTATGAATATTTTAGATATCGACAATGACTCATCGACTGTCAATCACTAGCACTGTTGAGTGTTGTAAAGTGCGTAGTTACGCGCCGAAATGATTGTGTGCGTGCGTCTCGTCCTTGTCTTTGATTGGTCTAGTTTTGTGAATGTGAGCATTAAACTTGCGTCCGTATTTCAATGTGCATGTAGATGTGAATTTTTGTAGCGACATCGAGACTCGAACAAATTTCGCCCGGTAACCCATCTCCCTTGCTTAGAGTATCTGTGGTTACGCGCGTAACCCAGTGTGAAGGGGTCTACGGCCGTGATTACGCCGTAACTACGCCGTAGTGACGTGCACGTGATGCATACGCGCCCGGTGTGTAGCGCCCTTAATACCACAACTTCTTACTATTCATGGAGCCCGCCGATAATACTACCTACTCAAAAAGAAGTTACCTGGCACAGAAGATTGCTCAGGAAGCTTTTTTCGTAGGTATGGGAGATCGTACCTTAGGCCCCTGGGAAAAGTTGTTCAGTTG
Organism: Phthorimaea operculella; assembly: GCA_024500475.1. Taxonomy (NCBI): domain Eukaryota; kingdom Metazoa; phylum Arthropoda; class Insecta; order Lepidoptera; family Gelechiidae; genus Phthorimaea; species Phthorimaea operculella. The sequence continues at coordinate 613,521 of JANFCV010000207.1, forward strand.
GACCTGTTGATGTTAACGTTTTCGGGAAAGTCAGTCGGTCGGTACCTCCCTGGTTGTATCGCTATTATTTATACTCGTATCTACCTAGCTATGTAGGTAGCACCGGTAGCGTCCCGGTTCGCGTGGCAGGCAGGAACGCATTGTTTTTTTATCGAGCCATCCCGTTAGCGATGAAAAAAAGGCACAGACAGGGAAATACCACAGAATAAATAAATTAACCATTCTGTCGCAGCGGGTGAATCGATATGCAAAGCCGCGAGCCTCCCAGCTAGGGGATGGAAACCGGAATTCCGGAATATCGTAAAACCGGAATATCGGACCGATTTATCCGATGTTTCAACTCCGGTTTTCAGAGACAAAAAATCGTTAAAACCGGTTTTAGAACGAACAATATTTTTTATACGCTTATCTACATACCACCGGAGACACGCAACACTCACGATACCCGGGGATGAACCAACGATAAAACACGAATTAAATGTTGATATAACTAGGTTTCATGAAGTTAATACTTTTTATCTTCCTCCCGGTATAAAGTATTGGGGCTTTTTCTTTCAATCGCTGTTTGAACTATCGGTGGGACGTACCCTAGGCAACACAAGCACTATGCTGTATTTAATTTAGTCCTATGCATTACATTCATGATAACGTGCACGCATACGAGCTGCATACTTAGGCAAGGTACATTATGCGCTATAACTAATAAAATATCAACAACCATTTATTTGAGTATACAAGTGGTAACTGTTTAATTCACTTACAAATTAATGTACTTACACTTACCTAATAAAAGATCAATAATCATTTCAGCATATGTTGCAGGGATATTAAAAAAGCCGTGATATTGTAATTTCACTAGTGCCATTATAATTGCACTGATTTATTGTCAATCGTTTGCATTACTTACAATGTAACGGGCTAGTTTCAGTGACATTATAATTTCACTAGACCGATACAGTGAAATTGTAAGGCAGTGAAATATTGACAATAGCAATGGTTTGAGAAAGCCGTTAGATTATCAAACCGATCGCTGATTGGTCTGCTTTCGTTACCAACATTAGCTACAAATATTAAGCATAGAGTTAGGAAATAAAAGACAGGTTTTTGAAAATTATTTCTTTTTAAATGTTATTTGTAACTTTTTTATAGTTACTACCTATTTTGTAACATATAAGAGTCAAAATATATTAAAAATGTTATAGCACTTACTAATGATTAAATGGAATAATTATAAGGTTTTAATAATAGTTATTAACTTATTAATTAAACTTTTACAATGTTAGGAAGTAAGTAGGTACTTATATCAGCACTTTTTCATACTTTATACTTAGCAATAATAACAAATCCAAATCCATTCACTGGAATGGTATATTTTTTACTTTAACTATACAGTCAAACTCAGTTGTGTGTGGTAGTTTTACTTGAAATGTCATTTTCAGTTAAGACAAAAGCTTCACGTACTAAGTAAATTAATCTTAAATCTTAATGATTTTAATTATTTATTTTTGCAATTTGATGCTCTGTGGCACTTACAGTTGCATAACTGCGACTGTCTAAGTCTTGACCAATCAGATCACGCGGGGCTCCCACCACAAACATAACTCATAATAAACCTAGATTTATTATAATATCACGTCTGCGGTCCAGTGAAATTACAATATCACTGAAATAAGCCCGTGAAATTATACGAATCTGTCGTTATTGACAATAATCAGTGCAATTACAATTTCACTAGTGAAATTATAATATAACGTCTTTGACTAAATCCCTGCGACACATACATAAAGACGGCACACTGCTTGCGTCTCGTATTTTTCTCAAATAGTGTGCCGTCTACATACGTATTCTAAGCATTATTATATTCTGTGATATAGGCTAAAATGACTATAGTCCAGACAGCAGTTTAAAGGGCAGACAAGAGCAGATCATGAAGTATGCATGACGTGCACGTGTTGTAATGTATGGAACTGTATTGTGTAATGGTTTAATGTAAGTGAATTAAAGAACTGATGTAACCAATAAATAATACCATTACAAAAAAAACTATTTATATGCGTAGAACTCAGATTAAGCGAATTAAAAAAAAATCTCAACTTTTTTAAATACCGTCCGATTTCGGTTTTCAAAACCGGAATTCCGGTTTTGGCCTCCAACATCGGAACTCAAAACCGGTTTTGAAGACCTTCCGATTTTACATGCCCTACTCCCAGCCGAGTCCGACTTAGAAAGTATTTGAATAAATTACCGGTTTCGACCCGAGAAATGGGTGAAATTAGATTCATTGGTTTGAATTAATTTTTAGTTGATTATGCACTAAATTATGAAATAACTGTATCGCGAAATTTTTACATGCGGATGTTCAAGTGTTTTTTTTTTCGGTGACTTGTGAGTAGAACCTACTTATAATAATCAAAGGCCTTGCAGCATAAATCAACCAATACTTACTTTATACGTAAATACTACTGGTGTCCTCTTTTATAGCTTGTTGTATGACCTAAGCAAATCTAAACACCCCTATACAGTCCACTGTTGGACATCGGGCTCCCATTATCGGGTAATATTGTCATACTCACCACATTTGCATTTACGGGGAATGCTGCTGCCCATTCCCTAGAATGCCCTAGATGATTAGGACTATCCCCCAATCACTTGTAATGACACCCACAGGTAAAATTGGGATGATGCAATTTTAAGCCGGCACCACGTGGCCTCTGACAGCCCTGTTCAGTTTTACACGTGCTTAACGGCTTATACGGCCACATTGCTGTTCATATACGTGTGTTGTGTTGTAGAGTCGTAGGGATAACAAGCACTAGTGTGACGACATTAACGCGTAAGTAGATAAACGCATTAGTGCGTACACGAATATGACCCTCAACTTGACATTGAGTTTCGGCGGTAATATGGGAGGACTAGCATTTCACCCGGCGGTTTCACCTGCTTTTCACTAGTTGTCTTGTTAATATACAGGCTTACTGGTAATTGGTCCCGATCCCGTTAAGGAGTGATAGTATAGGTTATTTGCAATCGAAATCACCCCCATGTACAAGCCGGTATATGTTCCACAATGTTTTCGCGTGCCAAGCGTGGTTGGTGAGTATGGCAATACCCTCCGATAGGGGAGGCCCATGTTCTGTAGTGGACTTTTGTGGCTGGTGGTATAGCATAAGTGGACTTTTATGGTTATGGTGGTATACAATGTTTTCATGGATATGGAAGGACTTGCATTTCACTAGGTGGATTAACCTCTCGCTCAGAGAGATACTTTATGTAACTCAAGCCATCTATCATGTCGGTAGTCAGTTTTTTAATGTTAGAAAATGAAAAACAAAATAGACTCAGGGAATATTATATTTGTTTGTGACAACGGGTAGCCAAACTGAATTTAAAATTGCTTACACGAGGCTACTTTCGCATTGAAATAACCAGCAGCACGCCCAGACAATTTTAATGTGTAATTATAACTTTTGCAAATAAACATTTTATTCTATCCTCAGTATAACTCGTGCAACAAATCTAGGTCAAACAAAAGTATACGTCGAACCAAGTCAAGCACAAATAAAAGTAATAGGAAGACGCACTCTTAATTGGACACTCAGCGTCTTAAGTGCCTTCCACAAACTGATCAAGCGAATAAAAACCATCACGGGAAAAAGGAAGAGTGTAGAAATAGAATGAAATGATACATGATCCTGACCTGAGTACTAGGTATTTTCTACATTTCGGCAAGAAGTTATGAAGGCGACTAAGGGATTAATCCAAGGAATGGGCAGTAGTGTTCCCTGTAAATATGCAGTGCACTCTTCCTGACACTGACATTGTTTAAATCGTCTGCAATAGACGGAGTAAGGCCAATGAATGAACGTCCAACCGCCTGTCAAGCCAAGCGTGGAGAATTGATACGGGGAAACAATATGTCCAGCAGTGGACTGTTGCTGGAAAAGCGCGACAGGCAGGTAGGTGTGTATTCGAAAGATTCGACCTAAGTACGACTGCTTGATTCTAGCTAAATGCGCTGTTGATCTAAAAACGCGTCGATGAGTAGGTTAGGTAGGTACAGTCAATCTCAGGCTAGGTTACACAGTTTCTACTCTGGACTGTTCTTATGCCGCGCACATAAGACATGGCTAACCAGACGTGAGCTCGACTGTAGGTACATTCGTCGTAAGGGGCGGAAACGGAACTTTGAACAAAGCGGCGACAACAGGCGACAAAAAGCGACCCGCCCCACTTGTACGTAGCTACTGTAATAGCTCATTTAGACGTCGTCGCGCTAAAACAGAATATTTCTTGAAAGAAAGGAGTATTTATAATCTTAAGGGATTTAAGAGCAGACAGGCAATAAATGCTACGAGCGAGCGCTACGCCGTAGCAAAGGTCAGATTGAAAAAAATACACCCGGTCTTTTTATCATAGAGTTAGGTTGTTACTTAGTAAACTTTTACCTATACTTTTCTTAGAATTTAGCCCATTGGTCTTTGGTGAAAAAAAGGATCATGATTTGCCTTTGGAAGTTTTTTTTTGCAATTATGATTTAACGCGGCTTTTTTGTATTCCTTATCATACATTCGGTCGACGATCAATTTAATCATATACACGATCTTACTTGGTCATATACAAGGTGCATTAATGAACGATCCAATAAACCCTATTAGTGGGAACAAAACTCAACGCCTGTTAATGTGACTGAGACAGGTTTTACACAACATTAGTGTGATATGATAAATGATCGGCTACATAGGGTAGAAACAATATGGCACAGCAAAAAGTTTACGAGCTCCTGTTCGAAGTCTAACTCTACCATATTCTGTTAAAAATAATGCTAATGGACTTGTAATCAACGACATTTTGAGAAGCGTACTTTATGGATATAAATATGTGTGGAATCCATCGCGTGAGTAGGCTATAGTGGGTTAGTACGGATCGTATTGATTTAAAAGAAACGAAATGCTATGAAGGGATGAATCTGGGGAACGGGCAGCAGCGTCCCCTGTGAATGCAACATCTTGCATACGTTCACCAATCTGCCTGCCAAACCTGGAAAGCATGGCCAACACCCCCTAGTAACGGCGCGGCAGGTTCATGTCCAATAGTGGGCTGTGGCTGTTGAAGTTTGAGTGCCAAATTATTTACAATTTCAAGATTCTATAAATACCCAGAGATATAAAAGTATTTTTAGTCTGAATGTTCGTAAACATACAGTTTAATGAGGGCTATGATCGTTGTGTAATGTTAACTTTACGACCGTTTATGTCATGTGTTTACATTGTCTACATCCATACAAACATGGCAATTGCTCACGCAAGAGTTTTAAGAACCATTCACAACCATAAAATATAAATAAACCTCTAATTCCATAAATATCTATGTGGCCGGCTTAGAATAGCATCACCCCATATCTTTGCCGTGGGTGTCGTAAGAAGCGACTATGAGATTTGAGAGTCGATGCGTATTGCAATTTTAGGCGACAGGCTATCACTATGGTGATATACAGTCTTCTGAATGACTCTCAAACTTCTTTTGTCAGACGTGGTGTAAATGAAGTTACCGTTTTGTACAGCCGTTTATGCTCTGCCTACCCCGCAATGGATATAAATAAGCGTAATATATGTATGTAAATCCTTGAAATCGAATAAGTACCTTAAAACACTTCCCGTGTTAGGTATGCATTTTTATCTCACACACGATCAGCTATGCATTTACTATGGGTTGTCAAAATTTTTTTTTCTTCTCCTGAAATATTATCTAATGGGAAGTTGTTCAGTTTAATGATCTGAATGCACCCTATCAGAATACAGCCTGTATACTTAAGTGTAAAAGTGTGAACCAAGCACTTAGAGTACCGGTAAACTAATTAAGGTAAGTGCACACCCGCAGCCAAGGACTGTACCGTGGCGCGTGTACACACAATACTCATCAGCTCGAATGTCAATAGCGTTGCTATTCCATCATTCAGTACCATTAGCGAAGACAATGCCAGAGGTTCATGGCTGTACCTCTACAATGTGGAAGTTTCCGAGAATCTATTTTAACTTTAACCGATGTTAGAAAATGAGGTTATCATTTCGATCCTTATGATTTTTAAATCGACCTCTCCTGGGCTCCCCGTGGGGTTTTGTGATAGTTGATTGAAGTATGAATTAACTTATTAAGGTTGTGCCTAAACTTGTACTCTAGCGTAACAGATTTGCTTCGCAACGCAACCTGAATACTTCTATCTATACGATTGTCCCTCATGTAATAAATAAAGGACACACTTATTCTTTCTAGTTTATATTTTGATTACAAAAAACTGCTGTTCTAAAGCGAAAATAACATCAAAGTCTACGCAGTAGTATTTGATCATCTTCATCTTCCTAATGGATCTGTGACGTGTATCAGACATCATCATTACTTTTTTATATCAACACGCGCGATAAAAAACGCAACGAGCTGTAATTGACTGCACGAATTCCTTTACAGAATATAGTCCAATCAATTATGATATTTTTATATGCGGAACCTTGCATAAATTCTTTTCATTTTATTCTATCGTGTGGGCTGGGATTTCGAGTCGAAAGAACCGTTGAACCTTTTAAACTGCCTACTGCTAGTTGATAGTCTTTTAGGACGTTGTGTAACGACCGCCGTTTGAGTTAGCTTTTCATACACAACGGTCTAATGATTTTCCCTTACCGTAATGTATCACACATCAGGGTAGGCTGATCGTAGGCCAAACGAGAATATCGTGAATGAATAATTTCAGGGAATGCTCTGAACAGGCAGATGTGTCATACTGATAAGGATAAAATGGATTCTCATAGTGGAGTTTTTTAAATGACATTAATTTAAAATTGTGAATGTAATGGATGGAATAAAATGCTCACCATTTTGCTATTCCATCATTAGTGTACAGAAACATAATCAAGGGTAACTCGTACCAGACACCTTTGATCAGCTCGACGTTTTTACAGATATCAGACGTCGTCACATGTAAAAGGCAAGACAACGTAATTAATTATTTCCACATACAAAAAACGTAACCAGCAAAAACTGCTGAGCACGGGATGGCACAGGTTTTTGCAAAGATGACAATCCAAACAATAACTACATTGACGTCACATTAAACCATATCATTACCTTGTACAACCCGAAAACCTGAAAATTTGAAGATTCTAGTAATTACCTTTATTAAAACTTTTTAAATTATAAGTAGGAGAACAGGTTTGTATACATAACATCAACTCTGCAAAGCATCATTAATAGCTTAGTGTTTCTTGATGCATTTCCTTAGCTGACTGGACTGTATGGCTATGGCTGGAAACTAATGCGCATAGCGTGAGCAGTTGATAATACGCTGCATTTTACATAGGCGTCAACTTTTCAACGTTGTTATAATATGCGGGACAGAATGTATCCGGCGAATCCGGCAGTATCTAATCATCTGAAAATTGTGTAAGATTGTTATGACTACTCTTGTTAAATTCCAAAGAGGGAATAAAAAAAACGTTTCAAGAGACCGTATCTCTTTAGCTCATTAGATAATAACAACGAAACTGAAAACCAAGATTTTGAGGCGGAAGAGAATCAATTCGTTGCATTTTTGCAAGATTTTTGCTTTGTTTACAGTTTCTAGATAAATTTCATATTGCTACATTACGTGTCACTGAAAATACCATTCCGTAAAATATAGACTTGGTATTAAAGGAAACCATGTTGATCAGCGTGAGACTTATTATTGGTTGTCTCCTGTGTCTTGACCTCCTTGCACAAAATTGATAGTGTCAATTTATCACTTTGTAAAATTGGGCCCAGTTCAGCTGGTATATTATTGCAGGCTATGATATGAATCGCCTATGCTGCTAGTGCAACATTCTTACAAATACAATACAAGATAGTTAGTATGATCAGAGTAGGAATTTGAGTGCATCAATAAACTTATCTCCAAATAACATCAACTCGAAGTTGTGACGTGAAATGGTTTATTTCTAAACCTGTGGCTGTAATGATCTTTTTATTGCTATTTTATGGGATAGAACTCCGCCTTATTCTACAAAATATAGTTGGTCAGCTGTTCGTCTAATTACTTCCGCAATAGAATTGTATCTTAGCTACAGCTATACCGGGACCAAGGGTAAAGAAACGAATAAGGGATTTGAGAGTTGATGTGTATTGCAAAATTAAGCGATAGACTGACAACCTTCCACTATGGTAATACACATTCTTCTCAGTGACTTTCAAACTTTTGTCAGACGTATTTTACAGCCGTTTACGCCCTGCTAAGCCCGCAAGGGATATAGGCGTGATATGTATGTAACACTACAGCACTACAAACATACACAAACCATGCCGGGCAGGCGATTCGGTAAGCACAGTGCATGGTTTTGTATTCACACAGAACGCTTATTACCTGGATTCATCCCTTATTCATCTGCGACACCCAGGGCATAGAGTATACAAAAGTATTGGAGTACCCACAGGTAGAAACAAAGCAAAAATGAAGCAGGTCACACACGACATAGAACGAATTTCATAGTCATGCATGATATGATATTAAAAGTAAATATTGTAGGAACACATTGAGATTAAGACAATGAATTGCTGAAATAAACACAAAATTCCAACTTGTTTAGGCTACATCCGTCATTCAAACTAAACAAGCGTGGCGGCTAAGAATAGATCAAAACAAGAATTATGAAAGTAGTATCCAGAGATTATTAGAATTTACAGGTTAAATTTAGTTATAATTGTATAGAGAGTAAAAGATTAATAGAATTTAGAGGTTAAATTTAGTTGAGTGAGATTTTATGAGAAATAAAAGTGTTCTAAAATACCTACATTAACACCCTGCATAATATAGAGAATCTAAATTAAACATGACTAAATAGAGCATCTCTTCTAACTGGGTCACTGCAGATTACTTCCAAATTGAATTTAAGACTTCGCTCCAACTTGGGGATGATTCGTGGAAGCGAAAAGAAAAGAGGGAAATATTTTGAGCTCAGGCATATTGATAAAAATGCAAATTCGGGTTTTTGCAAAGTTAATCAAAGCAAATCCAACTAATACTGGTTGTTCATAAAACTAATAAGCATAACCAGTATAAATAACACCCTGTATAATATAGAGAATCTAAATTAAACATAACTAAATAGAGCATCTCTTCTAACTGGGTCACTGCAGATTACTTCCAAAGTGAATTTCAGACTTCGCTGCAACTTGGGGATGATTCGTGGAAGCGAATAGAAGAGAGGGAAATATTTTGAGCCCAGGCATATTGATAAGAAGACAAATTCGATTTTTTGCAAAGTTAATCAAAGCAAATGCAATTAACACTGGTTATTTATAAAAATATTAAGCCTAACCAGTATAAAGTGATTCTTTAAAGAGGTAGGTGTATTTCCTAGCGATAGTACACAGTACTAAGGAGTGATAAAATATGAAAAAAGACTCGCCGCCCAAAAAAGTATGAATAACGACTTTCCTATTCAGCTCTAATTTTTTTACAAAATTGTAAGAAAGGATTGATTTATTTTTGCATTTTTTATCAAAACACTTCTTACGAAAGACGAAGACAATCGAGGAAGAACAATACAGCTTATTGTTGGTCTAACTGTCCAATATTGGGCACTCCGTCCAAAATACATGAAGCTACAATTCAAAAAAATGTTTCTCTTTCCTTACATCTTGTGTAATTGTTTTGTACCTTGTATTTGGTTACAAGTAAGTCTACATTTATTTGAGCATCACTTCTATTTACGCAAAAACTGGAAGTAACTGCTTTAAACCTGTTTTGCTTTATCTGGCACGTCAGTTTCATATTCAGGTTGACAAGTTACGTGAAAATTGAATTAATCAGGGCCTTTACTGTTCACTCACTCACATCGTTCAACTATGTATTCAGTGCACCTTGGAAAATTGCCCTTAAACTTTACAGAAAATCATCTTTGCGCTAAAGAGACATATTTTCCGCTTAACGGCTTTACAGACGAGTAAAATTATGAAAACTACGCATATAACTCTGTCGCGTTACACAAGAACAATGTAGGTATTCAGAAACCTTGGCATTGTTTATGTAAATAACGAGAATATTTAAAACATGGCGTTTACAAAACAAATTAGCAACCAACAAGCAAATGTTTTGTTACTAATCTTGTTTTTGTCATATTTTGTATTGTAAGTTTAATAAAAACAATATAATTCAAAGTGTTTTGGAGTAAAAACTGGTTTCAAAAGCAATTCAACTATGTATATATTTAGGTACTACCACCAGCAAATCTTCCTAAAGTACGGTCATTCGAATAGGCCATATTTGACAGCTGTCAAACCCATACTATGCAACATGTCAACAAAGAAAAATACACCTTATGTCATAGAATTAGCATGATTTTGACAGCTGTCAAATATGGCCTATTCGAATGACGGTACTATAACCATTTAAGGGATTTACTTATACTGGTTTGTTTAGTATTTGTATGTATAACTAGTACAAATTGGTCCCCTAAATGAGTAGGTGGATCGGATTTGCTGGCTAGTACAAGATGGCACAATAGTGTATGTAATGAAATTCAAATAAGTTACTCATACTTACAAATTTCGTGAGTACGAGTAACTTATTTGAATTGCATTCAAATTGTAAACAGATGCTGCAATCCGTGCAAGGCGTGAGGACTTAATTTGAATTTCAGATTGGCTTACAAATATCATAAAAAATGTGGGAGGTCTTCAGGAGTTTTTTCTTGTATTTTTTAAAATATTTTACAAATACTACTGAAGTGACTGTCTAAATAACAACCGTCTGTCAGATTTTCTACTGCTGAGACCTCTAGCTTAACGGACTTATGTAAGGACTTATGACTTGAAGAGGGTTGCGGGTAGTGGGTGGATACAGAAAACGATAGACAAGCCTCATCTCATAGCTTAGCTTGGGCGAGCCCTACGCTACGCCCTCAAGTGGATTGCAATAGGCTGATGTGAGTTGTCTAAGCGTCACCTTTGATCGCCTCACGTGAGACACACACACACACACACACACACACACACACACACACACACACTCACCTTTAATCGGCGGCAGCTTGACGAGCTCCTGGTGCTGTGTATGCACGTTGAACCGGCTGGAGCCGTGCCGGCGCGGCTGCCCGGTCCAGTCCGGCACACACACACACACACACACACTCACCTTTGATCGGCGGCAGCTTGACGAGCTCCTGGTGCTGTGTATGCACGTTGAACCGGCTGGAGCCGTGCCGGCGCGGCTGCCCGGTCCAGTCCGGCACACACACACACACACACACACACACACACACACACACACACACACACACACACACACACACACACACACACACACACACACACACTCACACACACACACACACACACACACACACACACACACACACACTCACCTTTGATCGGCGGCAGCTTGACGAGCTCCTGGTGCTGTGTATGCACATTGAACCGGCTGGAGCCGTGCCGGTGCGGCTGCCCGGTCCAGTCCGGCACACACACACACACACACACACACACACACACACACACACACACACACACACACACACACACACACACACACACATACACCACACACACTCACCTTTGATCGGCGGCAGCTTGACGAGCTCCTGGTGCTGTGAATGCACGTTGAACCGGCTGGAGCCGTGCCGGCGCGGCTGCCCGGTCCAGTCCGGCACACACACACACACACACACACACACTCACCTTTGATCGGCGGCAGCTTGACGAGCTCCTGGTGCTGTGAATGCACGTTGAACCGGCTGGAGCCGTGCCGGCGCGGCTGCCCGGTCCAGTCCGACACACACACACACACACACACTCACCTTTGATCGGCGGCAGCTTGACGAGCTCCTGGTGCTGTGAATGCACGTTGAACCGGCTGGAGCCGTGCCGGCGCGGCTGCCCGGTCCAGTCCGGCACACACACACACACACACACACACACACACACACACACACACACACACACACTCACCTTTGATCGGCGGCAGCTTGACGAGCTCCTGGTGCTGTGAATGCACGTTGAACCGGCTGGAGCCGTGCCGGCGCGGCTGCCCGGTCCAGTCCGGCACACACACACACACACACACACACACTCACCTTTGATCGGCGGCAGCTTGACGAGCTCCTGGTGCTGTGTATGCACGTTGAACCGGCTGGAGCCGTGCCGGCGCGGCTGCCCGGTCCAGTCCGACACACACACACACACACACACACACACACACACACACACACACACACTCACCTTTGATCGGCGGCAGCTTGACGAGCTCCTGGTGCTGTGTATGCACGTTGAACCGGCTGGAGCCGTGCCGGCGCGGCTGCCCGGTCCAGTCCGGCACACACACACACACACACACACACACACACACACTCACCTTTAATCGGCGGCAGCTTGACGAGCTCCTGGTGCTGTGTATGCACGTTGAACCGGCTGGAGCCGTGCCGGCGCGGCTGCCCGGTCCAGTCCGGCACACACACACACACTCACCTTTGATCGGCGGCAGCTTGACGAGCTCCTGGTGCTGTGTATGCACGTTGAACCGGCTGGAGCCGTGCCGGCGCGGCTGCCCGGTCCAGTCCGGCACACACACACACACACACACACACACACACACACACACACACACACACACACACACACACACACACACACACACACACACACACACACACACACACACACACACACACACACACACACACACACACACACTCACACTCACCTTTGATCGGCGGCAGCTTGACGAGCTCCTGGTGCTGTGTATGCACATTGAACCGGCTGGAGCCGTGCCGGTGCGGCTGCCCGGTCCAGTCCGGCACACACACACACACACACACACACACACACACACACACACACACACACACACACGTACACACACACACACACACACATACACACACACACACTCACCTTTGATCGGCGGCAGCTTGACGAGCTCCTGGTGCTGTGAATGCACGTTGAACCGGCTGGAGCCGTGCCGGCGCGGCTGCCCGGTCCAGTCCGGACACACACACACACACACACACACTCACCTTTGATCGGCGGCAGCTTGACGAGCTCCTGGTGCTGTGAATGCACGTTGAACCGGCTGGAGCCGTGCCGGCGCGGCTGCCCGGTCCAGTCCGACACACACACACACACACACACTCACCTTTGATCGGCGGCAGCTTGACGAGCTCCTGGTGCTGTGAATGCACGTTGAACCGGCTGGAGCCGTGCCGGCGCGGCTGCCCGGTCCAGTCCGCACACACACACACACACACACACACACACACACACACACACACACACACACACACACACACTCACCTTTGATCGGCGGCAGCTTGACGAGCTCCTGGTGCTGTGAATGCACGTTGAACCGGCTGGAGCCGTGCCGGCGCGGCTGCCCGGTCCAGTCCGACACACACACACACACACACACACTCACCTTTGATCGGCGGCAGCTTGACGAGCTCCTGGTGCTGTGAATGCACGTTGAACCGGCTGGAGCCGTGCCGGCGCGGCTGCCCGGTCCAGTCCGACACACACACACACACACACACACACACACACACACACACACACACTCACCTTTGATCGGCGGCAGCTTGACGAGCTCCTGGTGCTGTGTATGCACGTTGAACCGGCTGGAGCCGTGCCGGCGCGGCTGCCCGGTCCAGTCCGGCACACACACACACACACACACACACACACACACACACACTCACCTTTAATCGGCGGCAGCTTGACGAGCTCCTGGTGCTATGTATGCACGTTGAACCGGCTGGAGCCGTGCCGGCGCGGCTGCCCGGTCCAGTCCGACACACACACACACACACACACACACACTCACCTTTGATCGGCGGCAGCTTGACGAGCTCCTGGTGCTGTGAATGCACGTTGAACCGGCTGGAGCCGTGCCGGCGCGGCTGCCCGGTCCAGTCCGGCACACACACACACACTCACCTTTGATCGGCGGCAGCTTGACGAGCTCCTGGTGCTGTGAATGCACGTTGAACCGGCTGGAGCCGTGCCGGCGCGGCTGCCCGGTCCAGTCCGGCACACACACACACACTCACCTTTGATCGGCGGCAGCTTGACGAGCTCCTGGTGCTGTGTATGCACGTTGAACCGGCTGGAGCCGTGCCGGCGCGGCTGCCCGGTCCAGTCCGGCACACACACACACACACACACACACACTCACCTTTGATCGGCGGCAGCTTGACGAGCTCCTGGTGCTGTGTATGCACGTTGAACCGGCTGGAGCCGTGCCGGTGCGGCTGCCCGGTCCAGTCCGACACACACACACACACACACTCACCTTTGATCGGCGGCAGCTTGACGAGCTCCTGGTGCTGTGTATGCACGTTGAACCGGCTGGAGCCGTGCCGGCGCGGCTGCCCGGTCCAGTCCGGCACACACACACACACACACACACACACACACACTCACCTTTGATCGGCGGCAGCTTGACGAGCTCCTGGTGCTGTGTATGCACGTTGAACCGGCTGGAGCCGTGCCGGCGCGGCTGCCCGGTCCAGTCCGGCGGTCGCGGCCCGTCGGCTGACCGCGGCACGATCACCGCGGGCGGCGGCGGACCGCTCGCTATTGATGGCGGCTTCTCTGGTCGGCTCTGTAAAAAGGGAAATGGACATTCAATATCAAGTATAGCACCAAAAGTACCAAGGTACGTTTGAGTCGTTTATGTCTGTGAAACTTTTTTGTGGGAAATCGCGAACACAACAAACAGTAGGTAGTTACTGTTGTTTAGTTACGAGCAGATGTATTAATAAGCAAAAACCCGACTGCGGTAATTTTAAATTTGCGTTTTGCGATAAAATCCACTATTTAATATTTATGAGTTCTTAAAATAGCCAGTGTCACTCACGCCTTACGTTGCTGAGACGAATCTAAGGACACCTCACATGTCAAAATCCGCCCAGCCGTTTCGGCTGTAGCCCGTGAAAATGAATTTATGGATACATAAATAAATACTCTCGAAAAACATAACCGTCCTGAGACAGTCGGGTAAAAAGCTGTTGACACAAATAGCCAATAATAGGTTTACACACAACACATTCAGAGTATTACTGAACATTGGGCCCCTCTTTTACCTTCATTGGCGTATCCCAAGTCTGTATTATGTACAAAGTCATATAGTACGATGTTTTACTACGACTAGATACACAGAGTCACTATCTGGATCGGCACGTGTTGGTCACTGGCATGGCTAAACACACATGTGCAACGAGCACATTGGTATTTTAAGACTCCGCAATTCCAGATTCGTTGCCAAACCAATACTCTACCTACTCATATTACATTAGGTACCTCCATTACGTAGGTACACAGATGCAAAAAAGTTCTGAAAATACTTAGCAACAAAACCATGAAGTACTACCTACCCTACCACTTTTACCAAGCGACTTAAGATCTAATAACGAAAGTGGACCAGTCCAGAAACGTTCAAAAGGTCTTAGTCCAAAATATTTGTTAAGAATAAACGCAGCTTCCAGAAAATTGATCATAATTGTGAGCTGGTTCACACTTGGAAATATTTGCAGGGATATTTTTTCACAAGTAATTTTCTTACATGTTTTAATAGGTAAAAAATAATTCGCTGGGTAAAAACAAGTAAGTAGAGGTAGTTGTTTTCACCCTTCCAGTTCCAGTTCCTGTTTTCCCAGTTCCAAGAAAATATTTCAGAAGTACTAATTAAAACCTAATAACTGAGGCCCAGACGTAAACATCGAGGGATTGAACAATTCTTTACTCTATTGATGAAAACATTCCATTCCAGTGTAGCACTAACTGTAAATATCCTGGGGCTGAAAAACATTTCTATTTGATAAGCCAAACTACCACGCAAAAAGAATTTTATCCGACTGCCTCAGAAGGAGGGTTTTTTTTTTTTTTTTTTATATCTATGATGGGCTTACTCTTGACCCCAATCTTACCCTAGAGCAGAGATGGGATCTACGGTGGAGCGAGCTTGCCCAGAAGATGCCTATTCACTCTAGACTTAAAGAGATTCAGGTTATATGCACTCGGAAATACAGACGCAGGCAGGGAATTCCATTCTTTAGCCGTGCGCATAATGAAAGATGATTTGAAGCGCTTAGTGCGTAATGTGGGTATATCAACTAAGAACGGATGGTAGCCGGCCGTGCGTCTGGATGTCCGATGGAAGAAAGGAGACGGTGGTATGAGCTCATGCAGCTCACGCGCACACTCTCCGAAGTACAATCTGTAGAAGACCGATAGGCAAGCAACCTTGCGGCGGTGAGCCAGGCTGTGAAGCTTGGTCGCCACCAGTTTTTTATCGCCTATTAATCTCTTGGCTCTGCGTTCCACAGAATCCAGTGCAGCAAGTTGGTATTTAGCCGAGCCATCCCAAAGGTGACAGCAGTACTCCATGCAAGATCGGACTTGAGCTTTATAAAGAGTTAGAAGCTGTTCAGGCGTGAAGTACCGCTTGACTTTATTCAGGACGCCCAACTTTCTAGCTGCAATTTGAGCCTTGGACTCGATGGTGGTGCCGAAGTTGAGGTCAGAGGACAGCTTCATGCCAAGGAGTTGAAGAGTGTTGGTCACTGGAACAGATGTACCCCGAAAAGTAGGAGAAAAGGTTAAAGGACTCCTTTTTGCGGAGAAAAGACACGCCTGCGTTTTTGAAGCATTGAAGCTGACGAGATTGTCATCGCCCCACTGGGAGACGTTACTTAACGTCAGGCTCGTACGCTCAATCATAGCCTTTCTCAATCTTTGGATTTCATCACCACTGGCTCCTGCGCCGGACAGATATTTCTCGGTGGCAGTACTGTCATCTGCGTACCTAACAATTCCTGAAGATAGAAGGTCATTGATGTGCAGCAGGAAAAGCGTCGCGGAGAGTACAGAGGAGCAGCCGTCTATGACCACTCGGATCGACCGTTCACTCAGGAAGTCAGCCACCCAGCTACAGAAGCCAGTGGGTATGCCGTACGCTGGAAGCTTGCTCAACAGACTCGCATGCCACACCCTATCGAAGGCCTTCGAAATGTCCAGCGACACTGCTATTGCTTCGCCGTGGTTTTCAATGGCCCCGCCCCAGCAATGCGTTACGTACACTAGAAGATCTCCCGTGGAACGCCCTCGGCGGAAGCCATATTGACAATCACTGAGAAGATCATTGTCTTCGAGGTACGAAAGCAGTTTGCAGTTCAGAACTCTTTCCATAACCTTACAGAGTACGGAAGTGATGGCGATCGGTCGATAGTTGCTAGGGTCGGCACGGCTACCCTTCTTGGGCACAGGTTGCACATTGGCAAGCTTCCAAGATTTTGGTACAATTTTTGACATGAGAGAGAGGCGGTACAAGCGTGTCAGTACAGGAGACAACTCAGGCGCACAATACCTCAACAATCTTGCTGGTATGCCATCAGGACCACTGGCCTTGTTCACGTCCAGACTGCGAAGGGCTCTACGGACCTCTTTATTGTGCACTGTGACCTCAGACATCAAAGAATCACAGTGAGGTAAGGTGGGTGGATATTTCGAGCCAGCGTCTATACGAGAGTTGCTCGCAAACAGATCGGCAAATAAATTTGCTTTCTCTGCCGCGGTGTGGGCAAGCGACCCATCAGGTTTCTGCATTGGAGGTAGTGAGGGACGGCAGAAGTTGGATTCGACTGATTTCGAAAGGGACCAGAACTGCTTACTACCCGGTGGGTATGATGCAAGCTTTGCCCCAATACGGCTAATATGGTCGAACCTAGCTTTTCGTAGCACCCGTTTGCAATACCTGGCGGCGGCATTATATGCTCTCTTCTTTGCTCGCACTCTTCTCGCTCGCACTTTTCGATCACGAGCTTTTACCCAAGCTTGATAAGCGGACTGTTTAGGAGCCTCAGCTCGAGCACAGTCCGCATTGAACCAAGGTTGGGCTTTATAACCGAGCGGGATATCGGAGAAAGGAATGAAATATTCCATTCCCTGCCGGATTACAGCTGTGATCGCATCAGCGACGTATGAGGTGTCTTCCGAAGAGAAACACATTTGCCGCCACGGGTATGAAGCAAAGTAAGCACGCATCTCGTCCCAGTCTGCTGACTCGTATCGCCATACTCTCCTCGTGCCCCTAGGGGTGTAATCCGGAGGAGAGCAGATGGACACGGATTTCACCACACAGTGGTCGGATGATCCCAGCGGAGCCGAGACCGAAACCGAATGTCTGTGCGGATCAGTTGTCAGCAGAAGGTCCAGGCAATTGGGTGTGTGGTCTGTGATATCTGGTATTCGCGTCGCTTGTTCCACCAGCTGGGTGAGATCTAGCGCCAATGCTAGTTTACGCGCCTCTCGCCCAGCATGGTCAGTTTTCTGGTATGGGAACAGCCACTCTTTATGGTGAGCATTGAAGTCCCCCAGAAAAACAAGCTCTGCTGTTGGATATCGCTGAATTGCTGTATCTGCCGTCTCAGAGAGGTACTCCATGAGTCTAGTCGTCTCCTGATCTCCGCTGTGCGAACGATAAACACTGGCGTAGAGAGTTTTCTACTCCAGTGTCAACCAAAAGCCACAGCACGGGAAACCCTGAATTCTCAAAGCCACGGAGACGCTTACAGCAAACGTCATCGCGAACATACACACAGACCCCTGCACGCTTCTTAAACTTATGCTCAAGAGTTTAACCAGGGTAGTTGAGGTATGCCACGTCCAACGGTGTTGCTATCTGCGTCTCCGTTAAGAAGAATAAGTGCGGCTTCTCGGTCTCCAGGTGGTGATGGACCGGGTCTAGGTTTGTGTGTAGACCTCGGATGTTCGTGAGGTGCACTTTGAGTGGGAGGAAGTGTTGCCGTTGGTCAAACTTTTCTTCTTTTTAGCTTTTTCATATTTTTTTTCAAGAGTTTTTGTGGGGAAAGAAAAGATAGTCGAGGCGCTGCTTAGAAACCCTACTCGTACCTTTCGGTTCAACTGATCAGAGAGGGAACTCGCTTGGAGACTGCGGGGACGCCCGAGCCCCCCCGATAACACTCCACCGGGTCCTCCCATCCAGCCGCCAACTGGCACGGTGGAGTATACCGGGATTTTTCACAGTTGGCGGGGCAGCCTTTGCGCGTGGCTAGCGCGCAAGTCGGGCCCCCTACTGACTGCGGTCGGCCAACGGCTGAGACCGTGCCTCGGATCCCGCTACCCTCCAAAACGAGTTACCGGATACAGCATCACCTAAAGACAAAGACCGGTTCCGGCAGCGCAACTGACTACATTGCTACCCCCCAATGGCACTGGCAGTCCCGCACACCGACGGAACACAGCAAGGCTGTTTGGCGCCGGACTCCGGCGGGATGGTGGTCACGAGCCAGGCGGCCCCTTTCAGGGCCTACCACCGCTTTTGGGATCTTCAGCCGCCAACACATATTGTGAGGACGTTGCCCGGGGTGGACCGCTAGGAGGTAGACCCCACCCACCCCCTTATCATTTTCGAGAATAATATGTATGTCGCCGGGAGCTGGCCGGAAGCTTCCGCAGGGCTCTCCTGATGTTCCATGGTAGTGTGGGCATGTGGTGGGTACTCAGGCGAATCAGCAAAAATCAGGATACGGTAACAAATCACAAGTTTATTCGGTTTCTCAAGTAGATTTACAGGATCTGAAGTATGAACTAAGTGCGATGAACGATGACAGGTTCAGCGTGAGCACCGCTCAGCGGTCGAGAGTATGAATGCGCCCGCCGACTCTGTCCACATGGGTGGCACTGCTTTTAGCGCCACCACACGGAAGTTCATAGCACTTTTACATGTAACCAATCAAAAAGCACTAATTCCCACTTTATAAATTCCGGTCTACCGGTACCAAGCTATTGTAATGGTAGGCCGTTATCGCCTAGATATCGCTTGCGACGACATGTATGTATGAATGTATGTATGTGGACAAGAAATTGCGAGTGAATATACGAGTATAGAATAAAGAAAATACGAGTGAAACTGGTTAAATTCAAATCTCATAATTTCAAAATGGCAAATTAAAAATCCATAAAAATATTACTTAGAAATTACCGCAGTCGGGTTCTTGGTTTTCAATACTTGATCCTCTTCATGGAAATAAACTAATTAATTAGGGTTAATTTTTAGTCGTGGGTGTCGTAAAAGGCGACAAAAGGATGAATCCAGGCAATGAGCACCAGCGTTTCCTGTGAATAAAACACCCTGCCCTGCGCTCGCTAATCCGCCTGCTAAGCGTAGTAAAGTAAGCATGGCAAATATACCTCAATTGGAGGAGGACCACGTCCAGCAGTGGACTGTTATGGATGTTGAAAGTGAATTTTAGTCAGTACGTCAACTTTGCATGGTACTCATAAAATTATGAACAATTTTTGCTACGCCAAGCCAACCCCAAATTCATAACAGACAGCTTTTATAATACGTTTTCGTTGACCGGGTTTTCATTATTCTATGGATTTTTCATCATTATTATTGCTGGCCGTTTCAAGTGTGCCTCCATAGTAAAAGTTGTTCATTTTGATGAGTTAACACGATTCACTGTTTGTTTATTTGATAGTTGGACTACGCATCGTGATTGCAATTTATATGAATGCGATTGAAACTGAAATTTATTAGTCCATCCATATACTAACTATACTTTACAACATCAACACGCATTTATCCTCTTTCAAATGACTTACATAAGTTAAAACAAATGAATACAAAATTCAAATTTTGGATATAGGTACCCGCGCAGTTTCCTGCAGTGCCCCCTGGTGAGATAGAAGCACAAAACTTATTAGAAAAAATTCACCAATCAAAATCATACCCAATACTGAAAACCGCATCAAAATCGAACTAGTGGTTTGGTAGATATTTGGTAACACACACAAACAAACAAGCACACATTCTCTTACCCCAAACGCATATACCGTCTCCGTTCCGTCGTGGGTAAAAAACATAAGATTTACAAAATTATTGAACTGCCTGCATATTTTATGCGTCTGTTTCAAATCCCATCCCACAGCAATGTCAAAGTTAGCGGCCATGAACTAGAAGTAACACGATCAAGGTGCTGGTTATTTTTAGCGAGCGATCCTGAGCGTAGAGCTTAGGTGGAATCTTGTCGAGAAGTGTATACAGGATCCTATTTTAAAATGCATACTGCTAAGCAACATAAATGTGCTGATGATAACAGCCACAAAAGTTCACTGTTGGACATGGGCCTCCCTCCCCGTTTTGGGGAGGTATTGTCATACTCACCAAGCTTGGCAAGCGGATTGCAAGATTTTGCATTCAGGGAACGCTGCTGCCCTTTCCCTGGATGAATTAATCCCTTACTTGCTTTTTACGACACTCAGGGGAGGATTGGGGTATGCTATTCTAAGTCCACATCACGCGGCAATTATCTATGTTCAATTAAACGGCACAAATTGAAAAGGTTTTCAACAGTACACACTCGCGTATTTCGGCCATTCCGTTTAAAATAGGTCAACCCTGAGGTGATGTCATTAACACTGCAATTTCAGTGCTGATGAAGAAGATTTTACTTGCTAGGTTGAGGGCAATTTGTTTTCATGATAAAGTTTAGTTTATAAATGCATTTTTTCTGTTGTGCTCATAATTATCTAGTAAAAGGATGAGGAAATCAAACACGAATGTTCTATTTTCAAACAATCTATCTGATATACCATTGTTGTGCATGTTATGGCTACAAATAAGTATCATCTTCCTCGTACATTTAAATGCATTTTAAATTGTCTTCCTCATTGACAACTAGTCAAAACAGGAAACACGTAGGTATATTAGGAGAACGTAAATAGGTATACTCTAAGTATAGATATGTCGCAGGAATGTAGCGAAATCCGGTAATTCGCGAAATCCCTAGGCCCTTCGCGAAGAGCCGGATAATAGCGAAATGCCTAGGGATTTCGCGAATTACCGGATTTCGCTACATTCCTGCGACAGATATACAGTTAACGATATGAAGGTGCCGTGTGTTAGCGGCTAAGAATACTCAATTCAGGGTGTTTTGTAAAAGGCGACGTGGTGTTTTTGAGCTCGGCTTATCTGTAACCGCATGGTGGCGGTGATACCGCCTAGAATAGCAATCCCAAAGAGGGTTGACGTCAAGCAGGCGGCCGGTCATATAACATTTTGTGATCTAACAAAAAATAATGCGCCGACCTCAACTGATTTGGGATAAGGGCAGGCAGAAGATGATGATGATGATGAAGGCATATAGTTATACTATAATACAGCTCAACATGTAAAATCAATCGTTGACGCCACAATTCAGTTTGTAGCGAATGCATTCGATCTGGAAGATCAAAGCCAAGGCGAAGTAGCTTGTGTAATCAATACCAGTTGCATTGTTGTACAATAATGTTGTCGGACTATCGATATTGTTCTTCAATTTCAACTTTTTATGGCTGGACAATCAGGAAATTTTTTGTCGTGTGATCACCCCATATCAGCCCGTGAGTGTCGTAAAAACCGACTAAGGGATGAATCCAGGGAATGGTCAGCAGCGTTCTCTGTAAATACAACACCTTGCACTGCGCTCGCCAATCCGCCTGCCAAGCGTGCTGATATTTCATATTTCGACCCATGTTCCATGGAGAAAGTTGTTCAGTTTCATGAGTACCTTGACCTCCTTTCGGCTTGTTATACCCTTTCCATATGATATATAAATGTGCGTGATATATCTATGAATGTACTTTAAACGTGATTTTTTTCTTTGTTCTTTAATCGATTGTAATAGACATCTATTTTACAACACTGCTGCCTTCTGTTTCACTTAGGTACTTGTAAGACCTAAGCCGCTGTAAGTTTGCATAGGTCTAGAAAGAAGCCTCGACAATATAACAACAGGAGAATCGAACAATAAGTATGTTTTCTGCACAAATAATTTCGCAAACTTGTGTTTTGTACGAGACAATGTCACTTTTTCAATAGGATTACTTTTTCAAACTGTACAGAAACTTGAGAATTCGCAGCTAACAAAAAGAAAATTGAATACTGTGTTTACAAACAGCCAGGTACGTTGTTGTCTTTAAGACTTTACACGAGCCAGAAATGCTCATACCTTATTACCCGACTGCCTCAGGAGGGTTATGTATTTCGAGAGTATGTATGAATGTATGTAGAGTCTGGCCAGCGAGTCTTTGGACGTCAAAAAATTCAAATATTTCAAATGGCAACATGTTAACTCTGAAAAACTACAATAAAACAATTTTGATACTTACTATTTTTTTGTTTTCTGCTCTTTAGTGTGTGTTTACCTTGCCTACCAGTATGTATGTATGATGTATGTATGATGCACCGGGAGTAACAGAAAGGGTATAACAAGCCGAAAGGAGGTCAAGGTACTCATGAAACTGAACAACTTTCCCCATGGAACATGGGACGAAATATGAAAAAAAAATTTGGACCTCTCAGAGTAAATCAATCAGCTGATCTGCGATTTTGTATGGGAGGTCCAAATATTTTTTTCATATATCAACCCATGTTTCATGGGGAAAGTTGTTATACCCTTTCTGTTACTCGCGGTAGATACATCATACATACATACCGGTAGGCAAGGTAAACACAAACTGAAGAGTAGAAAACAAAAAAATAGTAAGTATCAAAATTGATTTATTGTAGTTTGTCAGTGTGAGGTCAGTGTTGACATGTGAAAGATTTTTAAATTTGGCGCCATTTCCGTGTCCAAAGACTCACTGGCCAGACTCTATCCAGAACGTCGTTAGATTCGTCTCATCAGCGTGAGTGATACTGGATATGTTAAAAATTCATAAATTCAAGATGGCGGATTTTGATCGCCAAATACAACTTTGAAATTACCGCAGTCACACCAGTCGGCAGTCGAGTTTTTGTTTTTTAATACAGCAGTGTCCTGAGCAGACTAGGAACAAATTCACAAAGTGATAAATACCAACTTTATGAGTGACCCAACCGGGAATTGAACTCGGAACTTTCTGCGTCGCAGGCAGTCGTATCGTTCAGTATTTTCGTATGGTACATCGAGTCGTCATAATACCCGGGTGTCATAATGTGATATAATAATAACTTACTCTAAACGGAGTAGCGCTTCTTCGCCGTCGTCTCCTGAAGATAGCAGACAGAGAATGTCCAGAGAAGTTAGCTGAAGACACCAGCATCTTCACAACTCACTTTGCACTATTGTATATTCTGTGACTTTGCACTCACTTTATCTATATTTAATAGCCGGTTTTGCACTATTAACATGATTTCGTTTACACACTTTTATGCCCCTAATGTTTTATTCAAAGGCTGAATTTAGTCCGCTGCAGAAGGAATAGTGTCGGATTTCTTCTGGAAAAGTTGGAGGTGATATTTCTATCGTTGGCCTGGGACTTCACACGATGACGTGTCATAAAAACGGTTAGGGGTCTCAAAACCATATTGCAGAATAGGTAACCTGTACTGTCACTATCGAGTTACTTATTTAGAAGAGCTACACCGAAATAATTGAATGGCAATGGAGGACTTTTTACCAGTTATGAAGAACATAACATAACTTTTTTTTTTCGCCCGTGACCACTGTTGAGAGCAGTCGTGTTATCGGTTAACTAAAATATCGCTTAATTCTCAGAATCTTATTTCAACTTTAGTGCAGTGCCTATAAGGATAACTTTACGTTGCAGTGATTAAACTTTTATTAATTCGTGAACTCAAGCAACCGTACGGACGGAACTGGGCGTATTACGTCGCTCTCACTCTAACATCGCTGAGACGCTGAGAGGCGACGACGACGTTGCACGCGATTATCGGACAGGTGCATTCGTGTGCGTGTTTTCGTATCTGTGCGCGCTTCTTGCCGTTGGGATCGTACGGTGGCAACTTGTTTGCATAAGGAGGTAGTAAGCAAAATGAATGAGAACAACGCTGTTTCACCTACTTCTATAGAAAAAGCTAACTCCTGCTCGGATCTTTCCAATTTTAATGTGGATGACAACATAAACCTCGCTCGACGTAACTTCAAACGCAAGAACCCAGACGACGATATGGAATCGCTGTTCAAAAACTTTACAGCCGAAATATCAGCGAAGTTGGAGGTATTCAAATTGGATATTGGGCAGCAGATCTCTAACTCAAACACCGAATTTAAGAATGCGATCAAAGGACTTAGATATTATAAAGTCCAACTTAAAGCAAGTCACTGACAGGCAGACTGAAATGGCCGTTGAACACCATAATCTGTCAATACGTACAGAGTCCATAGAAGAGAGTTCGAAAAAACACGCTTCCGATCTATCTACCCTAAATGAACAGGTTAAAAATCTTCAATCCGAACTAAACATGCAACTTCAGCGTGACCGTCTTCTAAATCTGGAAATATCAGGACTTCCCGAAAAAACTAATGAAAACTTAACATCCTTAATCATTAGTATCGCCCAAATCGCAGGCGTCGTGCTACAACCACACGACGTTGATCACGTCACGAGTTCAGCAACACGCTAAAACTTCAGGCCGTCCAAAGCTGGTTATAGTAAGACTACGCACGCGTCTTATAAGAGATTCGATTATATCCGGAATCCGTAACAGAAAAGGCATAAAAACATCCGACATAAACATTCCCGGTGAACCCCAGGCTATTTACGTGAACGAACATCTCACCCCAGCTAACAAGTTTTTATATATGCAAGCCAAAAAGAAAAAACGAGCGTCATCTAGCTTCCGGTATGTTTGGGTCCGTGACGGAAAACTTTTCGCAAGAAAGGACGATAATTCTCCGATTATCTACATCCGCTCAACTGAAGATCTGGACAAAATCGCGTGACTGTATTTAAGTGTGTATCTTGTGATATTGCCATACTATTCCTTAACTACCTATCATCGTGTCTATCATATGTTAGAAAAAGGACTACTATTGCAGGTTGATTCGGCGTCCTCGTTATATTATATATATAATAATACTTACTTGCATGACATAAAATATCTTATATATTATATATTCGTACTCATATATATAAAAATTTCATATAATATATATCTTATATCTATATATTATAATCATTTAACTACTTTCTTCTGCATAGTGAGGCTTATTAAAATAAACAAACACAGCGTATACTCAATTGTATTATTGTTTGACCCAATTTGCAATGAACAATCAAAGTTTAACTAAATTGAAGCCTAAAATCTACTACCAAAACGTCCGTGGCCTCCGGACAAAGCTACTACCATTTTACAATAGTATGTTATGCTGCGATTATCAAATATTATGTATCACGGAGACGTGGTTTCAAAACGATATTTTAGACTCTGAGATATGTGACCCAAGGTTCGATATATTTCGCAGCGATCGCGATCTTACATCTACGGACAAAAAGACTGGTGGTGGCGTGATGATATGTACTACGCGCGAGCTATGCGCCTCTGTGCGCTATGAATGGAGCTGTGACACAGTTGAATCAATTTGCGTAAACATTTCTGGGAGTAGGTTGGGGTCAAGTGAGAGCCTAAATATTATATTAGTATACATACCTCCGGAGGACAATACTACTGCTAATCGTATTCAATGCATCTTGGATAGTTTCAAAAGATTTTACGAACTTAACCCGTCCGATAATTACTTATTATTGGGCGATTTTAACTTGCCTTGTATACGTTGGAGCTCAGATTGCTGTTACTCACTCTCACATGTTGGTAGAACTGAAACTCAATCTGCCGCATTGAGTTTAATGGATAACTTATATTACATGGGTTTACGTCAACATAATATAATACAAAACAGTAGTCAAAATGTTTTAGATCTTTGTTTCAGCAATTTGGAACTTGTTATAAATGAATGCACTCCGATGAGCAAACTAGACAAAAATCATCCCACATTTGAGTTAGAACTCCCCGACTTACAGTTTGTACCATTTAAAGAAAATCCACAGCCACACTACAATTTTTTTAAGTGTAATT
Source organism: Phthorimaea operculella (assembly GCA_024500475.1). Taxonomy (NCBI): domain Eukaryota; kingdom Metazoa; phylum Arthropoda; class Insecta; order Lepidoptera; family Gelechiidae; genus Phthorimaea; species Phthorimaea operculella. The sequence continues at coordinate 640,405 of JANFCV010000207.1, forward strand.
ACGATCAAATTAATGATTATCTCAAGGGAATTGATTGGGATGGTGTCTTGAATACGATGCACATTGACGACGCGGTCGCAGCTTTTTATAATGAGCTTTACATATGTTTTTCACTTTTTGTTCCAGTTTCCACTAAATCAACGTGTTACCCGATTTGGTACAGTGCCTCTCTTATTAAAATAATACGCGAAAAATTCAAGTTTCACAAAAAGTGGAAAACCTTTGGTAACCCGCGAGATCGGGATACCTTTTCTCTGTTGCGGGGTCGTATGCACCGTGTTCAGGATCAGTGTTTCGATCGTTTCACTCGTAATACAGAAAAACTCATAAGGTACTCACCGAAGGTGTTTTGGAAGTACGTCAAGTCCAAAAGAGGAGGTTCAAGCTACCCTCGCGAATTCTCACTTGGTAATCAAAAGTTCACTAACGCCCAACATATTTGCTCAGCATTTAACAAATTTTTTGAAAGCGTCTTTGCTGCTCCACCCGATGAGGACTTCGACATTCACGACAGTACTAATTATTCCGGTATTGAGGTCTTATCTAGCGTAGATGTCACTGAAAATGATGTTATAAAGATGCTCCGTTCGCTAGACAAATCGAAAGGTGCGGGCTGCGATCGGGTACCGCCAGTGTTCCTGTCGTCATGTGCTGATATTCTAGCAATACCTATCACAACACTGTTTCGACGCTCTCTTAAGGAGTGTGTTTTCCTACTATTTGGAAACGAGCTCATATCATACCCATTCATAAAAAGGGCCCCAAATCCATAATAACTAACTATCGTCCTATTTCGATACTTAACACTATATCAAAAGTATTCGAGAAAGTCGTTTACAACAGCATGTACAACGTCATAACGCGGAGTATATCTGACAAACAACATGGGTTCCTGAGGGGTCGCTCGACAGTATCAAACTTGTCAGTTTTTACGGACTATGTAGTTAACAACATGGAAAACGGTGGTCAGGTTGATGTGGTTTACACGGATTTCGAAAAAGCTTTCGACCGTGTGGACCACAACATCCTGTTAAAGAAACTGAATGCGCTAGGGATTCATGGCGACTTGTTAAGATGGGTACAGTCGTATCTAGCTAATCGGTCACAAGCCGTTGTTTTGGGTGGCTTCAAGTCGGACTTCATTTCGATCCCCTCCGGTGTCCCGCAGGGCTCGCATCTCGGCCCCCTGTTCTACAACGCTTATATTTTCGATATTGGAGAATGCTTTCGCAATGCTAATCATCTTTTATATGCAGACGATAAAAAAATTTACATGAATATTAAGTCTAATTCCGATTGTTGTCTGTTACAAGAAGATTTAAATAAATTATATGAATACTATTCATTAAATCGAATTAAAATTAGTATTGAAAAATGTCAAGCGATTACCTTTACTCGAAAAAAAAAAATCCGATTATCTCCAATTATCATTTTAATGGCGTTGTGGTTGAGAGGGTCGAGGTGGTCCGTGACCTAGGTGTGATACTGGACTCTAAAATGGCAATGACCGCTCATATAGACCACATAGCAAACCGGGCATTCCGCAATTTGGGATTTGTACTTCGGACTTGTCAAGCGTTTAGTGAATTAATAAGTTTTAAAGTGGTATATTTCGCCTATGTCAGGTGCTTATTAGAGTACGCAAGTCCGATTTGGTCACCTTGCTATGAAGTTCATATTAAACGTCTTGAACGCATTCAAAAAAAAGTTCTTAAATCACTTAAATTTCAAATTCGGAAAGACTAGTATAGATGACACATATGCAGACAAATGTTCTTCTTATAAACTTTTAACTTTACAAGACAGGCGTGATGTCCTCGATATGGGTCTCCTTTTCGATATTTTACGAGGGCGTCTAGATTGCCCCGACCTCCTCTCTAGCTTAAGATTTCGTGTGCCTCGGCGACGTACGAGACGCACACATTTGTTTAGCGCTCCATTCCATAAAACTAATTACGGTCAAAATGCGGTACTAACCCGTATAGTTAATACCTACAACAGCAAATTTGATAGTATTGACCCCTTCATTGGTTCTAAAACCACTTTTAAAAACAATATTGTATCACTTCTATCCCCGAAGACACAAACATAATGCTTTTTGTAATTAAATATATGTTTAGGTAGGTTTGTTTCAATTACTACTGGCGGCGGCACAATACGTGCTGTTTACCCGTCTGGGGGGATCAGCTTGTGCTGGTTTTTCGTAGTATTTGTATGAAGGGCCAGTATTGGTTGGTCTCTTGGATGGATGGTCTGATGTACTAGTTATCGATGGTGCTGCTCGTCTGTCAGGTCAAATGTGCTTAGTTTTTTTCTCTCTTTTTTCGTCTAAAGAGATCATAAAGAAAAATATTGTTATGACGTCATATTTCATTTAATATCAGCTGCCTCAAAACACTAACTTGTTTATTAAATTAAATTATAAATACCTAGGTACCTATAATATTAAAAAGTAAAGTGTTTTGTGTTGTAAACGTTACCTAATCAATTCAATATGTAGTTAATGATTAATAATTAAGTGTATCTAGCGATTAGGTACCTTCTTATTGCTACGTAACAATCACTTTCTGTTGTTTTGATCTCTTTATTATTCTCGTTCGGCACTCGGTCTTATATCAAAACTACCTACATTAAGCAGGCGAGCGGCGTCGTCGTCGTGCGATGGATAGGCGTTGATATACTTACCTACCCGTATGACGTATACTGTATAGGATCAATCAGGCTCAGGTCCAGCAAGATACTCGACCCGCCAAATTGGCGCTCGATGCGCGCGGCATAAGAACAGTTCGAAATCAAAAATGTGTCTGGCTCGGCCTGAGCTCGGCTGTACCTCGAGGCTTCTCCACCCTGCGGCTTTGTATAGTAAATCATCAATGTTTACCTTACCTTAAGCAATACGAAGGTGTGAGTTGGTAGTGGATTTTATAGGTCTTTCAATGAACGTAATTTATATTATTAATCAGCGCAACCTGAATCTCATATTGTTTTTGTAATAATAAGTATACGTTTTCCCTTCGTAATGAAACCATTGACCAAGTACCTCACTACGATGGCTACCTACTGCTAATTCGTGCGTTTGTAACTATTTATGTATTATTTGTATGTATGTAAGTATTATGTAGTTTATCATTTATCAATATTTATATCTATATAGTATTTTATTTGTTCTGTTTTACGTAGTTTATGTTTTATACATCTCACTGCCGAACCAACATGTAAACATATTGTTACTTAGTCCTGCACCGATAGTTGTACCTACTGTTAGTTAACTTTTCAAATACCTGCTCTCAACTTATATTGTTGTATTTAATTTAGTGGATAACTGTAATTGGCTTTTCCTTTACAAAATATGGATATTATTGTTAATTGTTTATAAGCTGTTGTTATCCTGAATAAACAAAAATAAAAAATAATAAAATAACTGCATGACAAACAATTGTAATTCTAATAACCACATGCATGGAAAACCAGATATAAAATGTTGATCCCACGAATTCCTAACTTGACCTGCTGCCTATTACACGTATATCTTTATCACACCTTTCCCATATGAGTATACGCAAGATGCGTTTCCACAAGCGTAAAGCAAGATATCGTCGCACACGTTTCACTTGCTTCTTAGAACCTGCCGATACCGAGTTTAGGAACTTTCTCTGCTACCGCTTCAACTAATGAATGAGTCAGCTGTTTGCGAAATCTTGGTTTTAAAAAAATCTCCCATTTACATTTGGTACCTCTACGTACTACTAGCTAAGCAGTAGTCGCAGTCTCAGCGATATAGCTGTTAAAAACTATCGAAAGTAATTTGTTCACCGATCGATTCAACGTAGAAGAAAAGTTTGTACAGATGTACACTTGAGATGTATTTCTTTCTGAAAGCATTATTATACAGAGTGTCCCTGTTTAAATAATCTAAAGCAAAAAATCTGTATTCAAAACCTCATAACTACCAATCTGGAATATTGATTTTTATATTAGAAGTAAATAAAATAATAGTCCAGATTTGGTAACTAAGGGTTTCTAAGAATATAGATATTTCTTTGGTACACACAGCAGTGGGATCTGGTAGGCTAAGTATAATAATAATAATAAAACACTTTGAAGAGAACAAGCCACAACCAAGGCTCACTCACACCAAACCACAAACATGTAGCACCATACAGGTAGGTACGCTAATTACGTGTGGCACGTACTTTGTGGTACAGGCCCTAACAGCCTAGCGTCTACATACTAAACGAGATTTTCCCACAGGCGTACTTGCGCAAAACTTTACACATTTCCTCGGATACGCAATATTGTAGTGCAGAAAAAATACTAATCTAGGATTACATTCAAACAGATCGGCAGAACTAAATGACAGCACATCGTAGGCATGGAAGGAAGACTCTATCGAGATAGTCTCCAATTTGGCGATTCGACATAGTGCAGCACAGGTGCAGCAGAATAAGCGCCCTTTAATCTAAACACACAGGCTCATTATTCATTTTTTGCCTGTACGAATTTTATGCACCAACTATGATGGTATTGTTTTCATAAAAAATGATTTTTGTTCTGCATAAATGTACATAAAAAATTAGGACTACCGCAGAGTAATCTGGCGTAATCCTCGGTGTAAATTAACTTGTCGACCCAAAGTGAGTAATTATCTCTACACCTTGTAACTCAACCATGTACTCTGTCAGGTACTTGTCGGCTATCTGCGAAGTATTTACAGCAAGATTCGGACCATCAAGATATGATTTCATCATCACTTTTATAAAATATGCGCTTATATTGCCTTTCAGCTATTTCAGACTGTAGGTAGGTATAACACGTTTTTCGTACGAGAGAAATATGTAGACTAGAGAGGTAGTTCCATCTTGGAAGAAATGTTTTTTCACAGAATGGCCAGGCTACGACACTGTAATAATGCTATCTTACGCCCTAGCTTCACACATGACATGAGACGTGGGACGAGCGACATCGCGATGCTTGAAACCGTTTCCATATAAAATGTATGAAACAGAAGAGACAAAGCTACACACAAGAGACACGCGTCACATCGATGACGGCTGACAATCACTTGTCTAACAGATGTTATCTTACGTCTCACACTCTCACGTCCACTCTGTGTATCTGGTTCCTAGCCTAAAGATTTAAAGGAGATGTTTGATTCGCAGGGAACTCTGCTGCTCATGTCCTGAATAATTATCCTTTAGTTGCTTTTATACGACACCCACAGGTAGAATGGGGATGATGCTATTCTTAGCCGGCATCACACAGAATAACGGAGAGACAACAAGACTTGAAAAAAAGACACAGTATTGTGAAACAAAACCGATAAGATATTTCAAGGGCTCAACCTGATAATTTCTCTCCATACAGTAACCAGTATCTCATAAATCCCCGCTGGACCAGTGGTACAATTGAATAGTTCAATTATAACAACTGGGACAAAAAATCGGCAATAGTGCAACATACTACTCGTAAGCGGACGTTTGCATCAGTGCACATATTTATAGTTGACGAGGTATTTTCAGTACGAATTTCAAGGGCATTTTCTATTTGAACCTTATCTCAAGATCAGTCAGTGCACATAAAATTTCTAAAGTAAAGAGCGCTAGATTTCAACTCTAATAAAGATAGGAAATTTCTCAAAGTTTCACTACACCATTCAACTACTACTAACGCATTTTGAACTCTTCAAAACTAGCCGATACTTAGGATTTCTTTTCGATACAAGAAATTTTTATTAGCCGAGTGTGCAAGGGTAGGTACATCAGCGCACGCACGGTCGGCAAAGTGGTAAGGCGGACATTCACGGGCTCAAGTAATAGTGGCTCGCCAATCTCGCCATACAGTTCTCAATAATAACCAGTACCCCTTGAATCTGAAGGGAAGGAACGTTTACATCGTAGCACAATACTTCTGGCGGTATTTTCAGGTAGGTATATCAAGGGCATTTTCTATTAAGAAACTTATCTAAGACCATCCAATGGCTAGAGCGTGCTAGATTAAAGCCTGCAATAGTAATAAGATAGGCACTTTCCTAAAGTTTGAACAACACGATTACACACACCACAAACACTTTCGACTCCTTCAAATGTCAAACTAAACCGATGATTTCTTTTCCTCATTAAGGCCGAGTGCACACGGGTACATCGGCTCACGCACTGGGCAGCAAAGTGGTAAGGCAAGGACCGGGTTTCTAGTTCCCGGCAAAGATTTACAGGCGGCTTCCTGCAATTAGTGCGTTGCAACAATACTAGAAACCTGTTGCGGTGAAGGCGGTTGCACAGTTATGTAGTATTATCGCATATCGATACACACATACAAAATGCCGTGTGGTGCCGGCTTAGAATAGCATCACTCCATATCTATCCCGTGGGTGTCGTAAGAAGCGACTAAGGGATTTTAGGGTTAAGGCTGCTATCAACTTTTTCTGGCAAATTACCGAAAATAGGCGTTATAAAAATCAGTTTTTAAGTTAAACTGTACGGTAAAAAAATAAAATATCTTATACATCGAGTCAAACACATCTTTATCTAAAAAATGTATTATGAACATTTTAACATTTTAATTTATTACTTATAGTAAAACAGCGAAAACTAAAACAAGTTACTGAAAATGTAGGAGAAGACCTCAAATTAGGCCTGAGTTTTAGATCTATGGTACACTGTAACAAAATACCAATTTTACATATGCCTAGAAGATATCTTCGAGAACAAACTTTATTTTGTACATTTTTCAATTTCATTCCACAACCTAGCAAAAAAATACGTTTTCGCATTCGAATTTTGGCAAAATATTTCTCTATTTAAATGGCTTCTATATGAAAAACTACCAACAGGATAAATTCGAAAAAAATATATGTGTTAGAAGAAAATGTATTTAGTTAAATTGCAAAAGAAATGAATTGTTAAAATGTTATTGTTAAAAATATTCAAAAACCCCTCTAAATTCCGCAAAATGACACTCCGTGCTTGAGTCGCGCGTCCGCTACCACGGGAAATTCGACTCAATGCGTATAAGTTTATGTTCAAATTTGAGTGGCGCACATTTTTGTTTCTGAGAAAAACGTGAAAGCCCTCTTAATGTGTTGCAAGTTTAGGCGACACGCTGACAACCTGTCACTGTGGTGATACAGTCTTCTGAATGACTGTCAAGCTTTTGTTAGACGTGGTGCAAATGGCCGTTTTTTTAAAGCCGTTTACGCTCTTCTGCCTACCCAGCAAGAGCGTGATATATTTTATTTCATTTGGGAAGCATACAGCCTTCTTAACAAAACAAATGACAAAATGTAAAATATAAAATACCTATGTGTTGCCTGTGTGTATGTATGTAAGATACACACACAAACAAAATCTTTGCCTCCTCGTAGGCTAATCGCTGCTTCCTAGGCTATGTGGGACGCAGAGTCGATTAACGATCTGATGACGCAGGGCGTCAACTTTAATACCAAATACCACTTTTAGTAGGCCTTTGTCAAGATACAGTAACGACCGCCATTCAAGTAATCACAGACAGTACCGAGACCTAACATGTTCGCCGAACCACGGAATCGTCTTCCTTACGGACAATTAGTTGGTGCAACTTGCAACGATCTAGCTAAAATTATCCCTTAGTCGCTTTTTACAATCTCTCTCTCTTTTCGTGTGGGACACCGAGTCGTTCAACGCCCCATGGACCCTGGTGTCAGAGTTTTTCAACCGCCTACTGCAAGTAGCAGGCCTCTGACATGGTTGTGTAACGTCCGCCATCATAGACAGCAACCGGGACCGACGGCTTAACGTGCCCATCCGAAGCACAAAACCATCTTACTTGCGGACAATCAGGTGGTTCAGCCTGCAGTGTCCTAACCAGACTGGGAACAAATTCACAAAGTGATAAATGCCAAAAGGTTAGTAGGGTTATGCTATACCCAATAATCCCAATCGACATCACAGGGCCATCATTAACAACAAAATCCATCAAATCCAATAATCATAATCCCTTCACAAAAGCTAACCGCCGTCAAATAGTGGAATATTATGCGTTGCGGTGGCAAACCGCTAATGTACGTAGCAATTTGCTTTATCGTGCATGTAAATGTCATATTGGCGTAACAATACTACGATGAATACTAGCTCTTACCGCAGAAAAGTGGTTATAGCTCTACAAAGCAGCCTTGTCTTCTTAGGTACAAGACAGATGGAATTTTAAACAGCCACAAGAGTCCACCGTGTGGTAGGTGCTAAGAATACTGCCAACCCTAATCCACTCAGGGTGTATCATAAGGAGACTATGGTCAACCGCAAGGTGGCGGTGATACCACCTACAATTAGCATTCCCAAAGAGAGTTGACGTCAGGCAGGAGGCCGGTCATAAAATATTGCTAAACTCTTTTGCTACAATATGAGAGTGTGTTACGCCGACCCCAACTAATTTGGGATAAAGGCCGGCAGATGAACAGTCCACAGCTGGTCGTGGGTCTCCCTCTATTGCGAGGATATTGCCTGGATTAATTTATCCCTTAGTAATCTAGGCAGGAATCAAATTGATCCCGGATCGATGAAATCGTAGAGTTGTAGGTATTCCTTTAACCGATAAAAATACTTTGAGATAGGGCCTGTGATGACCTGTCAGATTTCGACTAAACAGCTATATGTGATCGACTAGCCTAATAACAGAACTTCAAAGAACCCAACGAATTAAGAACCTAATTAATCTTTGGAACAAGAATTAGCACTAAATATTTTGAATACCAGACGAAATGAGATGAAAAACGCATGATTTGTAGTTCGAGGACATGTATTTTTGGTACGCTGGAATCTCATTTCGCGCTTGTAATAGCCGTTTTTACAATCGCTATCCTAAAATAGGCATGTTTGAACTGTGCTCGTACGCTCTGACTATTCTTACTCACATTTAGCCAAAAATAATACGTCATTTGTATTCTTACATGGAAATTCTACAAATGGAAGTTTTCAGTACTTAGTTAGACGATTATTTTAGCGCTTAGTCGTAAGTAAGTACAATAATTTAACACAATTACATAGAAACAAATAAGTACATGGTACAAATACAATACTAAGTATAACCAGTATAAGTTGATCCTTTGACATCTGATGTGACGCAGTGGTTAGGACGACTAGACTGCCTGCAACTGCAACGGACACGCAACGCAGTCCCTGGTTCAATTCCCGGTGATCATCAACTCTTAGATAGCGATCCTTACACAACCATGTCAGAGGCCTGCTACTTGCAGTAGGCGATTGAAAAACTCTGACATCAGGGTTCATCAAAACGTAGGACGACTTGGTGTCCCACTCGAAGAAGAAGAGTTGATCCTGAAAATGGAGAGGTTGATGTGCTGGCGGCGATATAGTTTATATTTTAGCACCTAGACGGTAACAGAAGGACACAATTTACTACACGATGGTGTAATAATTAGGACCTTGCTCGTTTTCCCCCAGCACTAAATTACATCATCTAAGAAAGGCTAGAACAAAAGCTTTTTAATCTGACAACGTTTCTTGCCTTTTTGCAAATGGCAATATGCGGCGATGACTACACTACCTACTTTCTACCAACTGGGCGTCCTGCTTGTTTGCTTTGGCAATTATCTATAAGACTATAACAGACATCACATCAGACCATTGTATGCAACAAAGAAGCAAGACGTGTAGGTATATCATTTTTACACACCACGGAACAAAGACTAACATGCGTTTGGTGTGAGACGGTGTGCAAACCTATGTTGCCAATTATCTCTAAAACCACTGGTCCGATTTGGATGCGGTTTTCAGTGATGGATTAAGATTTAATTGATGCCATGATTGATGCATGTTCTTGGACATGTATTACGCAATCAACTCGCCAGGAGGCGCTGCGAGTAAACATCTATTTGTGCAAACCAATGTTACTATTTATCTCCATAACCACTGGTCTGATTTTGATGCGGTTTTCAGTGATAGATGAAGATTTGTTGTGGTTATTTGAGGGACGAACTCAAACTAGTTTTATATACAAATACTTTAAAAAAACTAGTATAAGTTGATACCTTAAATGAGTAGGTGGATTTCCTGGCGATAGTACTGCTGTTTGTTTCGTGGGCCAATCAATTGATCAAATTGAACTCAGCTGGGCAATGTTTGTCGCCAATGTTTGCGCGGCGCGTGTGTTCTCTCTGGTTTTCCTTTCATTTCCCCCGCGGCTGAATTGGCCTCAATTTGCGAACAAACAGACGGTATTACGTGCTATTGATATTTTGGTGTCGGCGCCTTTTTATTGTCCAAGTTTTTGTCCTCGAAAAGTTTTGAAGATTGAGCATGGAAAACAACAACAGCCACAACAGTTCATTGCTGGACATGGCACCCTTCTCCTGTTTGGGGGAATCTGCCCTATGAATTCAAATTGGTGTCATTGAAGAAACAAACTTCTTTGTTTCTGTTGAAATATTACTTAAATTGTGATGTGATAGATAGTATATAATTGGCTCATATAGTTAATTCTTACACTATTATGATGTGAAGCAGCAAAGTGGACAGCTAGTTATCTTACAATAGTGACTCTTGGGGCTGTTTATAAAGCAGATCTTTACCCATAAATAGGAACGTAATCAATTAGTTTATATTATAGTTGTAAAACAACATGTTATTTTGATAAATACTGAAAAGCGATCACTCATATCTAGGGATTGGAATATTGGTTGTAATTACAGGTCTGAACTATAAACCTATTCTCATAATATGAACAAATTTGTTTTTATTCAATATTATACAACACTTTAACACATATTTGAAAATTTTAAAGAGAACACTTATTTATATTTTTTTCAATTTCAATTTGAATACCTACAAGCATCATGTTCAGTAGATAAGGGCGATTTTTGAGTTTTGAAAATAAAGAAAAGTAATTTGATGAGATTGATCAGTGAAGAATAATCATGTTTTAGAAAAATAGGTAATTTATTTCTTTTTGTCGCAAAACCTCTTCGTTAAGACCTACTTACGTGATTAGAATAATAAAAATAAACCATTTTGAATAGTGAAAATTAACGATAATTAATTAATCTGAATGTTTTCTAAGTGTGCTCATATCATAAAAAACTAAATAATTTTTTTTCCATAAAATAATAGGTATCTGATTATTTTTATAGAATAAATGGTTTACAATGTTGTATAATATATACAATAGATCTGAGAAGGTCGCAGTGGCTGTTGGTTTGACCAGGACCAACCCCTCTACTCAACTATTATTATGTTGTATCATGCATCATGATTATGGTAGTTCTGCCAAAAACAAACTATTGCGAACTACTTTGTTTACAATGAACATTGTAATTGATGTAATATTTTGAGTAGCACAGCGATAGTGCTAAAATATTATCAGACTGATGATAAGATGTGATTTGTCTATCAGTTTAATGCATATCTGTTGTCATTCATATATGAGAAAATTAGAAAACAACCTATTTTTAGGCTTCCTAGAAAACCTGGTGAATAAGGTACCAATGGCTATGGAACTCAGCTTTTGAATACATACGACAGACAGATCATTATGGTCTTTAATACAAAAAAATACAGACAAAGCATTACAAAATATGTGACAAGATATGCTGGAATAAAGTACTGTGTGTCCTAAATGGATGAACAATTTTGTGATCATGCTTCATTTTACTCCAGGTGAAGACAGGAAAGGCCAAGTTTTAGATTTGACTAAGATTTTGCTTAAAAAAATTCATTAGGAACATTACAGTGACTATGTCCTGCGTCATTGCATAAATACAAAAGATCCCCGAACAATTTTCCAAATCAAGATACATTTATACAATGTTGCGGGACAATGTTCCGAGGGTGTATCTTCATAAGGAACTTTGTATCATATACATTGTACAATGTATCAGATACTAATTTGCAGGGATTTTGTCTACATTAACACTCGCCTCAAGACAGTCAATGTTGCTGTATGTCCATACTATACAATATCTATGATATGATATCCCTGAGTAGTTATAATAATTAATCTAATTTAGACCCCCCTACTACGAAGGACACTGTATCTCTTATTCGGGTCGTTAATACATTTTTATGAAAACATGAAAAACCATGACCTTTAGAATAACTTAATTTACAAGAAAATGAGATAAAATTGATGGCTGCACCGTTTTTCGACCCAATGATTCACAAGAAGAAAATATGAAATTAACCACAGCATGTACTCTGGCCAAAGTTTTACTTTTGACCCACCTACCTAAACAGCTGAGCTTATGTTGTCATAAAGTACCCCAAATGTAGTTTTATGAGCAAATACATCAGTAATTCTGGAATGTTATCCATTAGCGACCTATCGAAATGGGAAAGAAACCTTACTTGTCAACTCATCAACCAATTTACAGGCAAGAAGTACTATGATCTTATTAGAATTTGTAGGGCATGATAGTTCTACCTACTCCTTGTTATAAGTGCTAGGAACGATAAGAAATTCGATATGTGTCAGTTGAAACCTAGTTGAAAGTGTTCTAGATGATAATGGAATGGATATCAGTTCACCGTTAGCGGATCCCGAGGTAGATGAAGCAAATTATCTACTCACCTCCGAATCGCTGTCGCCGTTCGCCTTGTTCTTATCAACTTTGGTCTTCATCGCCTCCTGAGAAGAACAATCCTCACTTTAACTCTCACAACACAAACTTTATTATTTAGATCACACCAGCAAACGATTTTTACACGCGTAAATTATTCAGAACCGCATACCACAACGAACCGAACTGACATGGCATAGTAAGTAAACCTGTAAACTTCGTCGACGTGATGTGAAGTGCCGAACGGGGCAATTATATTATTTCTAGCGCTCAATGACCAGTTTCAGATTACAAAAATCAAATAAAATACTTTTACTACGTCACCGAACTCACCTTTTCTTTTTTCGGCATAATAAATTTGTAAATAAATCTGAAAATACAACTTTTTGAGATGCATCCAACATGAAGTTGTTTATTTTGCTTGTCAAACGAAGCTCTATGATTGGTGCAAACTGGTCACGTGACCACATACATTGACGTTTACAACGCGAGCAAATAGTGTTGTGCTGTGCGAGTTGGAAACTCATACCAAACCGATTTTCTGCCATAACAATCGATATTCGATGTGCATTAGTTGGGTAAGACTAGGATGTGGCTACGGCACTGGCTAGGGTTTAAGCAAGGGTTTAAGGCATGGTATAATAAGATACTCCGCCTTTCCATTCCGAGACTCGTGAACCACGTGACTAACACAAGCCTACGTCATCATGCTTGTGGGTTACCAGAATTACCCACTCTTATGATGTTTTTTGTAAATCATTTATGATACTGTTAACTACATCTTACAGTAACTATATCGATATTTAAAAAAATTTATATTTACAATAACTAGAATGACCCGGCCATCGCACTAGACCATCGTATCTCACAAGCAAATAGTGTGCGATTGCCAAGTCATTCTAGTTATTGTAAATATAAAAGTTTTGAAATATCGATATAGTTACTGTAAGATGATGTCTGTTACCTAATTACGCAATAGCTTAAGATAAAAGTTCCCTGAAGTAGTCTTTGAATAAATCAATAATTGACTTGGCATCACATGGATCTCACAACTTTTTACAGTAGATGAACTGAGAGGCGAGACTTGGTTCTTTTTACAAGTAAATGTTTTTGGTGGGATCTCATTTCTTTTTGTAGATAGTCTTCCTCTTTCTCTTATCTGGAACTACTTCTTGAGCCTCAGCTACAGATTTTCTCAAAGCCTATCCGCAAAGTTAACTTTGTAATCCTATACATTTGTATGGAAATACAAAGTTAGTTATGCGGTTGCAACCGAATTTGCAGAATGTTATAGTTTTCCCTTTATTCATACACTAAATACAAGGTGTATTCTAAGTTTCAAGTTCTTCAGTCTGCTAGAAGTACCTTAGAATTTTGATGATCGGTCAGTCAGTCAGTCAGGCAGAAAATTAAGAAACTTTGACTAACTATAACTTCTAAACTACTGGTACAAATTAAATTAAATCTGAAATGTATCGTGTCTATGCAGTGCTTGATAAGATATTTTAAAACAAGGGTTCTAAACTTATCGACAAGGGAGTTATGGGGGGGTCAAAAATGGTCTGAACTGGTTCGAGAAAAGGATGGTACGGCCGTGCCGCTTTCAGCTCGACTTGGTGGGGGCACTGCCGTGCCCCCAGATTATAAAATTATTAAGAAATATTTTAGCACATTTTTCTGAGATTGAATTTACCCCATAACGTATTTTATTGAAATAAAGTTGCAATACTAGTGACGTAGGCTTGTGTTTCTCTGGGAATGTAAGACCATGTTTTATTAGACTATGGTTTAAGGTAGGTACATGTGAAGGTACAGGCATAGAGGTACAGGAGCCTATGATGGCCCGGCTCCAAAGATGGCCTACTTGAAAAAACTAAGTAACTAACTACTTATCCATAGACATATACAGGGAGTAACAGAAAGGGTATAACAAGCCAAAAGGAGGTCAAGGTACTCATGAAACTGAACAACTTTCCCCATTGAACATTGGTCTAAATATAGGGTGAAATTTAACTAGTGACTGATAGCGAAATCTCAGAACCGGCTGGTGATAAGGAACAACTTTCCCCAAGGAACATATGTCGAATAACAAAAAAAATTTTTGGACCTCCCATAGTAACCCAAATCAGCTGATCGGCCATTTTGTATAGGAGGTCCAACATTTTTTTTCGTATTTCGACCTATGTTCCTTGGGGAAAGTTGTTCCTTATCACCAGCCGGTTCTGAGTTTTCGCTATCGGTCACTAGTTAAATTTCACCCAATAAAAAAAAAAATTGGTCCTCTCATAGGGTGATTTTGTATGGGAGGTCCAAAATTATTTTTCACATTTCGACCTATGTTACATGGGGAAAGTTGTTCAGTTTCATGAGTACCTTGGCCTCCTTTCGGCTTATTATACCCTTTCCGTTACTCCCGGTATACTAGCTATCATGACTTAAATTATCTGAGATTCCACTCGAACACGTATTTACTTACTGTCATAAACTACAAGGCAAGTGCGTCCAAACACTAACTCATCACCGTTTTGCTAAAAGTAGGGTCAGTGGGGAACAGTTAGCCACTCGGACACAAATTAGTCAGGCTTATATTTTCAAAACGCGGCGTTTTGGCGTTCATTGTAAGTGCATTAAAGATAATTTAATGGCGCAACGGTTACTCCTCCTGCTGCCCTGTCCTGACGGCATTGAGCTAAAAAAAATTGCTAGTAATTTAAAATTTATGATGTCATAATGTTTTCGGGAGGGGGGTGTCGTACATTTAATCAAACAGATATGTCCAACAGGTAACCATGGTTAAATGTGTACGAGTACGTGGTTAAATGTGTGCTGTATTTTTAGTGTACTCTTGGCTCGGCATAAATCGTCACCCAGATAAAAAATAGCACATACAGAGAAACCAATTAAAAATGCAACGTGGTTAATCAAAAGCTGGCACGAGCACATTTTTTTTTAACAATTAATTCGTAGTTTTGTAACAATTTCTGTTATTAATATTAATAAAATAATTATTTATATTTCATTTAATGGTTACAAATATTCATACAAATCTATTTATTTCCACACAAAACATTAATTGGTTAAATGTGTACAACAGCGGTTAAATGAGTACGACAGCCGATTAAATGTATAAAACCCCCTGGTTAATAGTGTACCATAGTGTGGACACAATTAATCAAAGCTCATATTTTTTTAAACTTAGTTATACAAAAACCCTTATGAAATTTCAATAGTTTTTAAATGCAAATGTCTAGCCAATGAACCTAGTTCACTACCCTTTCAGGTAAATACGCGTTTCGGGTGAACATTTATGAGCTATGAAGTTTTGAAATTTAGGTGATTAACTGTTCCACAACTCACCCTAACTCTTAAGAGAGCTTAAAACGAGAGGGTATTTAGCAGTAACAACAAGTGTACATTTTTAGATATTTTGGAAAATTGAACGCTGATTTTGTTTTGATTGTTCAACCTCTTTGTTTGGACTTCATCGTATTGATTTTGAGGTAAATTAGGACAATTTATTTTGCTTTTGCAGTTTAATGGAGACTTTTCAAGGGCTCAGTATGTAGTAGATCCCCTATAAAGGCCCACCTTATGGGTGCCAAACATGGCCCAGGCCTTCCTTCACATGATGCACGCGGTCTGTTAAATATGCCATTTACATTGAAAACTATATTCAGCTCATGTTTCCGCTTATACAATTTAGTAAGTTTACTTATTGCTATAAAATGTAGCTAACCAGATTAGGTAGTTAATTAAAAAAATATTTCATATTCCCTAACAAGGCCCACAAATAATTACGTCTCAACTTTAGTACTGTTTTTAAACTCTAAGTTAATTTGCTGCTGTTTTTAATTATTTGTGCGGTATAAAAGTACGTGTTTTTTTTAAATCCTGCCACATTTAAGTGTTTTAGGTCATGCTACGAGGTAAATCATTTCACCTGTGGTACATTTTGTATGGAAGGTTCAATTTTTTTGTCATATTTCCACCTATGTTCCTTGGAGAAAGCTGTTCAAAAGGGCAAAGGCTTCTTTTAGACTTGGTTCTCTGGTGTTATAGGCCAGTTGGGATCATATTCGTCGTGAATAGAGGATTAATAATTAATACCAGGGTTGGAAGATATATATCACTTGATATATATCATTGATATTTATCGGATATATATCACGATATTTACTCCTTAATAAATATCAAGGATATATATCGCGTGATATTATGATATTTATTTTTGGATATATATCACACATTTTTCGTTAAGGATTAGTGAAAATTTTTGGTCAATTAGACTAAAAAAGAACTTGCCAAGTACGCCACCTATGAATATCTCTTAATAATTTTAAAAACCGGCCAAGAGAGTGTCAGACACCTCCACAAATAGGGTTTCGAAGTCAGATTTTTCAGCGTTACAAACTTAATTTTGTTGCTGGTTTGTTTGGAGCTGTGTGGTTACCAACCGAAAATAGAAAAACTCATTTTTTTTCTGAATCCTTTAGGGGTACAGTATCCGTTGAAGTTTTCGTAGTAACTTCAGATTGTAAGCTATATTCAATATTTTTCTGTAAGTTTAGTGTTTATACTTTAGAAGTTACAGCAGGAACAAATTATGGGTCAAAAACGCCCCTTTAAAAGCAAATATCTCGTGACAGAAACATTTTAGTGACATTGTTTCAAAGAAACCTCTCCTTAGTTTGAAAAGACCTATTCAACGATATTCTACTTAATATTACACGAGAAAAAAAATGTTTTTGCCCCCCTTTCACTTGTATGGGAGAAGGGTTCAAAAAACATTTTTTTTTTTCAATTTCCATATTTGGGTCAACACGATCTATCTTTTCACTAAATTTTATGTCGATAACTCTAAGATATGAGGGCAGACATACAGACAGACAGACATACAGACAGACAGGCAGACAGACAGACAGACAGACAGAGACTTGACGAAATTATAAGGGTTTCTAGTAGACTACGAAACCCTAAAACTACACTTTTATTATGCATTAGAAAGAAACCAATTAGTATGATGTAGATAAATAATTAATGTATTTTTTTTCCTTAACTTATATTTTATAAATATTAAAGTAATCTTTATTTTTTGGTATTTATTTAGATAGACTCATAGGTTTAATATTTTATTTGGTGTGCAAAGTAAATGGTTCATTTGGAAGAGCAATTTCTGCGTACGGGCTCATATAGGAACGATGGTCAAATTATATGCAGGTATGCACTAATTGTCCACCCGCTTTGTGTTTGCTTTACTGGTCAATTAATACAGTATTTTCTATACCACTTTCATTTAAAAATATACTATAATGAAATTAAATGTCACAGATTAATTTACTTACAATTTTTTTGTGTTTAGCGTCAAAGTTAATACATTATTTTGAAAGATTTTAGACTGATTGATATATATCCGATAAATATCAAAATATGGATATATATCCGATTTATTGGATATATATCGGATATTTTGATATTTATTATAAATATCGGATATTTTCGAACCCTGATTAATACCATACCATCGAATAAGATTTAAAATATTTGACTATCTAGATAATTTGCTAATTGGAAATTTTAAGAATGGAACATGCCACGCTGTAGGTAGGTATCATAATTTTAAAGCAATTTTGCAATAATAACTAGTGATAAAACTCAATTTTAGTTTATAATTTATTAACCCACAACAAAAAATAAGTAAGTATAAAGTTAAGAAGTCTGCTTTAAGTGTGTTCGATATTGTAATCAAATCACTTCTTCCTGCGCTTCCTCTTCCTGTAGGGTCCGAGTTGCTTGCGCACGAGCAGCCCGCGCCACCATGCCTGCACCGTGATCGCAGACTGGTTCATTTTGTTCGCGTACTGACGTTCTTTCTCGCGTTCCTCCTTGAACTTGACCCACTCCTTTATTTCTTTGTCGTGCTTTGCGTACTGAAAATAAAGCATTTTCGATTAAAATAAGTAGATGATAAGATTAAGGATACCTAAGTAAAACTATTATCTAATGTGCAAAACAGTAGGAAATAAAATCCCATGGTAGATAATGTGTGTGTGTATTACATGTACTCGTAAGTAATGTGCGTGATGTAGGTACTTACAAGATCTTCCATTTCTGTGCGTTTATCTAACATGTTTTGATATTCACTCTTCTGTATTTGTATTTTCAAGTCCAATTTCTCCGTATCATGGTCGTACTTTTCCATCCAGTGTTCAATTGATTTCAAAGCTTCCTAAAAATATTCTTGTAAAAGATTTGAACTGAAACTATCTAAGGTAAAATTTATTTGATTTAGATTGATAAAAAAAAAATGTAGAGTGGAGTATAATTCGTTTTGATTCTTAGTCTTAGGGCAAACAAACTTCTAATTTTCAAAAAGTAAAATAAGAATAAGGAAATTGTTACATTGATGGCTATATTAGTCAATGATTCCACTTCAGCGTGCACTCTGCTCTCGTGGTCAGATCTCCGTTTGTAATACTCAGTGCTGTCGATAAACACACTTTCATCCTCCTGTATCAATTGCTTGTGTTGCTCAGTGCGGGCAGCTTGCCAGTTGTCGATATATCTCCCCTTGGTTTCCGATATTAATCCTGCATCCTAATAAAACGAATAATTTATATAAAACAGTTTATATAAACACTGCCTGCGGTGGAAAATTTTGCAAGTTTTCCAAAAATTGTATACCTAACACGAGAAGTGTTTTAAAATTTGGTTTTCAATTTACGTAAACCGGGGTCACTTTGAATCTTGGGGTGATTTTTATTAAAACTTCCTGTTCACTTGAAATGCTAATTGCGTAAAACTGGACTGATTTTGGTAGATTTTTTTTTTGCGATGGCTAAACTGATTATCTGTTAATTTCTTTTCTGCGGGGGCGCTGGACAAAATATGTATTTTTTTTAAAAAAAACGCATGCTTTTGTTTTATATCGATTTATGGCTAAAAAAAGTGTTGCAAAACTTGAGATGCGGCTCAATTAATGTAAGTCTTACGAATTTTTTTTCTGATCTTTGTATAGTAGTGTATATTCAGGAACCCAAAACTCAAGTTTTTATTTTCATAACATTGAAACTTACGGCACAGGGTCCTTTAATTTAACGCGAGGCGTTATTGAACGGTACATAAAGTGTGGCGGGGCGTCATTGATCAAAGTTTAAAAACATCAATAACTTTTGTTCCTGTTAACCGAGTTTGATTTTTCTTTTTGTTTTGGACAAGTTATTCGTGTTTCTTTTGAATTCCATGCTAAGAAAAGGTAGTAGTAGGTAGGAAGGAGTAAGTATCAAAGTAACCCCAAAATCAGTATAACTTTGATCACGCTGTTTTTATTTTTTTTCTCAATATCTACAAACATTTTATTTTTTATTTTCACCTCTTCTTAGAGATCTACAGCAGTCCATTATTGCGTATTTTTTGCTTATTTTTAGAACCATAGATTCAAAAGATACAAACAATTTAATTTCAAAATTAATCAAAGTAACCCCAGTTTACCAGTATCGCGGGTTTTCATCGCTTGTAGCCAAGCGCCCGATAAATTGAATACCAATTCAAAGAATGAATTAGTCGCTGGGAATTAGTTAATTAAAAACTATCCCGGTAGATGGAGCCCATCCACGTGATAGTGGACAAGATATAGGTACTTGCTTAATTCGCAGGCTCGATTAGAACCGCGGTAGCCCAGTTGGTACTGGCGTCGGCAGTACAGATGCCGAAGGTCGCATGTTCAAATACTGCCTGCGGTGGAAAATTTCGAGTTTTCCAAAAATTTTATAACTAACACGAAAAGTGTTTTAAAATTTGGCATTTAACATTTCACGTTAACAAAAACAAGGGAGAAGCCACACTGCGCCACACTATCACCATACTTATTACGAGCGAAGCGAGCTCGACATTTCGCGTTAAAAAGGCTTGTGAGAAGGCACACCGTCCTGCACGCACTGCAAGTCTTGCGAGCGAAGCGAGCTCGACTTTTCGCGTTCTTCTTTTCGTGTGGGACACCGAGTCGTTCAACGACCCGATGAACCCTGGTGTCAGAGTTTTTCAACCGCCTACTGCAAGTAGCAGGCCTCTGACATGGTTGTGTAACGACCGCCATCATAGACAGCAACCGGGACCGACGGCTTAACGTGCCCATCCGAAGCACCGAACCATCTTACTTGCGGACAATCAGGTGGTTCAGCCTGCAATGTCCTAACCAGACTGGGAACAAATTCACAAAGTGATAAATATCAACTTTGTGAGTGACCCCACCGGGAATTAAACCCGGAACCTTTGCGTGGCAGGCAGGCATACTAACCACTGCGCCACATCGGTTGTCTATTTCGCGTTAAAAAGGCATGAGAGGAGACACACCGTGCTGCACCCACTGCATGGCTGGCGAGCGAAGCGAGCGACAATTCGTGTTAGAAAAGCATGTGAGGAGACACACGTGCTGCACCATTACTACATGTATTGTGAGCGAGGCGAGCTCAACATTTCGCGTTAAAAGCCATGTTAATGTGAAATGACACATCGTGCTGCACCATCTCTACACGTTTTGAGAGCGAAGCGAGCTAGACAATTTGCTTCAGAAGGACATGCGAGGAGACACACGGTGTTTGCGGGCGAAGCAAGCTCGATAATTACGCGTTAAAAAGACATGTGAGCAGGCACACGGTGTTGTCGAGTGCTGCGAAAGCTTGACATTTAGCGTTAAAATGGCACGCACAGTGTTAACGAAAGAAACGAGCTCAATATTTCGCGTTAAAAGGCGTGCAAGAAGGTACGCGGTGACGGTGCCACATTATCACTACACGTTTTGCGAGCAAAACGAGCTCGCCATTTCGCGTTAAAATGGCATGTAAGGAAATACACCGTCCTAGATCACCACTACAAGTATTGCGAGCGAAGCGAGCTCGACATTTCACATAATTGGTGGTAATACTAATAAATAACAGCCTGGTAACAGTGGTGTAATGATGTTATATTAGCTATAGTAGTAGTAGAATTCTTAGTGAGTGGGTCATGACCCCTACGACCCCCTCCTGTATACGCTACAGGCCTCTCGATTATTGGCATTATTATTAACTAGCTGCCCGTCAGCGGTTTCACCCGCTGCAACTCATCTTTTAAGTAGAAAATCCCTGAAACATATACTCAATTTTTTTAGCTGTTTGATCTAATTGCAAGTTTTAAAACAGATCGCATTTAAAAATCATGATTTTCCTTACAAACTTTTAACCCCTTTTTTACCCCTTCGAAAATCCCTGAAACAAGTACTCAATTTTTTCAGCTCTTTGATCTAATCGCAAATTTTCTAACAGATCACATTTAAAAATAATGATTTCCCATACAAACTTTTGAACCCTTTTTTACCCCTTTAGGGGTTAAAAATCGAAAATCAGTGAAACACGTATTTCCTTTTTTTAGCTTTTTGATCTAATCGCAAATTTCGAAACAGATCGTATTTTAAATAAAGATTTTCCATACAATCTTGTAACCCCTTTTTACCCCTTTAGGGGTTAAAAATCGAAAATCCCTGACACACGTGTTTAATTATTTTAGCTCTTTGATCTAATTACAAATTTTGAAACAGATTGCATTTAAAAATAATGATTTTCCATATAAACTTTCAACCTTTTGGGGGTTAAAATTTGAGGTAAAAAATATTAAAAAACCTGCCCCTTAACTTACTCTATGTACTAAAAAAACCGCATCAAAGTCCGTTGAGGGGTTTTAAAGATATAAGGAAACATACATACAGACACGGGAAGGGACTTTACTTTATACTATGTATTGATGATGCATCAGTAGTACATACATAATTGAAGGGAAGATTGAGGGAAGAAGAGGAATGGAGTCCTAGACGCGCGTACATGGACCAAATCAAGGAGAAGATAGACATCATGTCGTAAATGGAAATTAAACAGAAGGCTCAAAAGAGAGCAGATTAAATATTACTCCACCGACAAACGTTAACATTTAACAATGATGAGTATTGGACTGGAAGCTATTCAAATTCTGTCAAACTTACTTCTACTTCCGATTTAAGAGCAGCAATAAGTTGATCAGAATCATAAGCAAGAGTTTTGTGGTGGTTTCTTTGTTGTCGCAATTGTTTGGCCAAATCTTTGCGGAGTCTGCAAGAAACAAAAATAAAATGATGAAGTCCGTAACTACTCTTCTATTCTTCTGAATCAACACTTTAGTTTTCTACTACAAGCGTACTGTGATTGTGACGTTATGACAGTCAATCAGTAAAATCGTTTCATTAGGTATTGCGTAGGTGGTTAAGTAGGTATATACTTCTCCTGTTGTGTAGCATACAGAGTCGACAGAGACAAACGTAGGTAGGTATATATTGATTCATACACACTCTATAGTACTGTTGAAGCATTTGTAGAAAACATTCCTAGAAGCATTCCTGTCACTGCTGACATAGATTCACATGTCACCTTTTATTTTAACAAACTCACACTCTGTTTTTAAGTTCCTCTTCTTCAAGGCGGATTGCGTAAGCTTCTCTGTCTTGAATTGCAGTTATGAAATCCAAAATCGTGATAAAACTTTTCTCAGTTGATAACTCAACGTACAGATTTATAAACATATTGATGATAGTATGTCTGTGAAATAATGAAATAATAAACGGCAATGTTAATCACAGTCTCTTGCTCGCGTGTTTTTCAAACAAAACGGATAACATTAATGAACCAATATTGCGGCGTGGTCTTTCACATTTCTATATGGACGCCGCAATGTATATTAAAGTTAGGTGTTTTGTTTTGTCGGATGTTCGAAAACAGGAAGAAGAGACTCGCCTTTAAATGGTTCCAAGAGAAACATGCACAAATCTGCGATATGGTCGGGCTGGTAATATAACTATGTATGCACATTTTCTCGGAAAATCTAGCCAATCAAAAAGAAAGCTTATTTTTGAATATTCGTTTAGTAAATGTGGGTATCAAAAATTAAAAGAAGGTGGGAGAAAGAGAGAGACGCGGCGCCACAAACCTGTCTGCTACTAGTTTGTTAAGTTTGTATTCAGTGCATCCCAGGTTATCCTGGTCGATTCCTTCCAATTCATCGTCTTTCGGCTTCTGTTTGATATCAAATTTTAAAGCTAGAAGTAATGGCATGTCCGCCAGTGCTTTCATAATACGCAGGACATTGTTACATTCGCCTAAAAAAATAAGGAACTTTTCTACTTAATCTTTAACGGACGTGCTATGCTATACGTTTCAGAGACGTAATATTTTCTAGCATTACAAAAAAAGATTGTAATTTTTTACCTTAGTTAAATTAGCAATCAGTTAGGAATACCCATTTGGTTTGAAATGGTTTGATTTTATAATTTAACAGAACTAGTCATATACGTCTGTGAGACACCGCTACGGTGTTAGAGAGTTACAATTAGATTAGGACATCAAAGATTAAAAATGTAAACTTAAGATTTATTTTCAGTACAGCTTACTTAGAATCCTTAGTTGAGTGATCGTATCCTCGATAATTGTCGCCATCATGGAAGATTGAAAAAATGGAAGGCTGTAAGAAAAACATAACATCAAGTGTCTTGTATACAACAGACTGCCCAAAGCTTGTTAGTACTTAACATAATACTATTGACATGCCTAAAAAATACTAATAAAGAACACCTGAACTGGAAGTATAAAATACCTACTTCAGTGAGAGAGGCACAAAACTGATGGAGTTTAAGGAATAGAACTTACTACCAAAAGATTACATCTTCTTCAGTCGTTTCGGAAAGTTCGGACGAGAGTTTAGTTGACTCTTCTTCTTTTATTGATACTCTACCCGAGTCAGAGAGCTTGGGATGGGCAAGTAACGATTTTCGAGTAATCGACTGAAAGTTTATGTTTTAGTCAATATTATATATTTAACCATTATAAGGGTAAATTTAATTGAGTTCACATAATTCTAATCACAAAACTGAACAACTTTTACCTGAAACTTTTAATCGAAATACCAAAAATAATTTGGATCTCCATACTAAGTGACAAATTTTTTAACATTTTTGTATTTCCGTTCCCGGTCATTTGTATTTCATGTTACGAATATAGTTTATAATAAGAGTCAGTTTTGAGAGTAGAACACACCTAAATTAAATGTAACATTTTGTACCATTAACACCAGCTGAATTTCCAACAATAATGGATAAAAATCTAGGAAACAAGCTGCATCAAGCGATATCATGGTACGTAAAGTCGGGCTTAATATTTTTCAATAATTTAATACGGGTCTAGCTGGAGCAAGGCTAGACCCTCCATCCTGATGCATACCTACTTGATTTGTAATCGGTAGAAAATAAATCGATGTTCAGGAAGAATCGTTATTAGTACATCACTAATTTAAACACAATACCAGTGGCGGACTAGTTTTGCGCGGGAAAAGCGAACCTTTGGATGGAACTTGTTTGAAAAGTTAGAAAAATACCTAACATAAAATCTTTTTAGCAAAAAATATCACCGCCGAAAACTGAAAAGTAAAAAATAACTATTGTTACTATATGTGCCTACCTAAGAAATATTTTTGGAAAGGATCATGCCGTGGATTAGGCCCACTACCCCTAGTACTATTATATATTCTGTGCCACTACCCCCGCCGCCCCCATTTCAGTCATTTAGGAATCCTTACTTTAAAATCTTGAAATACGCACCGTACCATAAATTCGCATTTTATGAAAAGTTAATGTGATTTGTGCGGTCCTTTGCTCTCAACAACAACGGGCTTTCCTGAGGGAGAAATTAGTAGAAAATAAAAGTAATATTATTCTCCCAAGAACCTCTTCATTTCCCGTGTCATAAAAACATCCGCTCGATTTGACTTCTTTCTCAGTCAAAGTCTGAGTAACGTCATCATATGGAGGTCTATGATGTCAAATCATTACCATTTTTCTCGCGAGAAGAATTTATGAATAAGATTTTAAATGTCATAATATTAGGGACTCTTCAAAATAATCTTTTCTGAAGATGGTATGAAATATCAGCGTCAAATTAAGTCTGTGAAAGATGTCACGTCAGTTCGTGACTTGTTCGTGACTGACATGTTATTTTTATATTGACAATCTAAAGCCTAATTATTTTTCAGAAAAATACAATAGTAAGTAAACTGTCTGGATATTTGAAGATAATATTGGTTGGTTGGCGCAATTGATAGACCAGATCCATCATAATTTCTCCTGGCTGAACATGGTTGAAGTCTTTTGGAACGGACTAACTGTAAGTGCACTTTTGATGTAATAAAATTCTGAGGCCTGCTAGCAGTAGGTAGTAGGCGGCTTAAAAAGTCTGACACCAGGGTTAATTGGGTCCTTCGTTGACTCGGTGTCCCACTCGAAAAGAAGAAGAAGATGGGATTTCCAAGCTGGAGTATACTGAACTAAATCTGCTTGTAAAAACAAAATCATATAAGGTCCTATTAAATTCACTGCAAATATTTCAAGGGCATGCGTAAATATGTATAAGAAAAACATCTAAGGCATTTTTAAAAAAATCTACACGCTAGATTTTTTTTTTCATTTTCAAACAAACTTTTTAATTAATTATGTGAACACCCTTTGACTGACCCGACTGACGTTCCGCCACGTAGACAGGATTCACTTACACGGCACGCACACTAACAACCAACCAATCACAGCACCTTTTTTTGGCGCGTAATTTAAATTTATCGAAGTGTGTGTTTCTAGGACAAACAGGGTGCACTTTTTTCGTTTTGAGTTTTTTTAGTTAAATGCAATTTTCTCGAAAATTAGCGTGTAGATTTCTTTAAAAATTTGCCTAGTACATGCTTATATTTTATTTGATCGGCCCCTAAAATATTTGCAGTGAATTTAATAGGACCTTATATAGCAAAAGGATTTGGCTATGTTTTATGGCCGGCCGCCTGTCTGACGTCAACCCTCATTGGGAATACTACAGTAGGTGGTATCATCGCGGTCATGCGGTTGACCAAGGGTTGACCATAGTCGATAGATATTCAATCGAGGTCCATAACTCTGCGTTGCGTTTTACGAATCACAATGAGGTGGACTAGGGGTGGCAGTATTATTCACAGACCTACTAAACCCGGTATGGACTGGAACTAATCTGTTCTGTCAATGTAGAATGCGGAAAAATAATGTTATTTCCTTTTCTCTCAAATGGTTTTCTGTAAGGAGATTGAGATAAAATATTGTCTGTCAGATCCCTTTAATTTTCGAACGCGACTGTTTCGCCATTTTATGGTGCCAACAATCTATGGTACTTCAAGTGTCAAAGTCTTGTAAACAAAGTGCGATTTATTCGTATTTTTCATGAAATATTATTTTTGCGGTGCATTTTTAGTGATAAAAGACTAAATTAAGGAAATGACATCATGCCTGACTATTCCATAATACAGTGCGACGGGCGTCGGAATAAAAATCACCCTGAAATTAGTTTGCACACGTAAGTACACAAATCTGCTATTTTACTCGAACTTTATAAGATTATATGTAATTAAAAGCCAGGAGCATTTATTTTTCGCTATAAAGCAGCAAACTATAAACATTTTTTTCCCCAATATATCATTAATTACTTTATTTCTGGTGATACTGATTTCATACAAACTGATCGTCGGCTAGGGTTAGTACATAAAGTCACGGTATCGATATATTTTGCCAGAATTCGTAAGAATGAAAGGAAATAATGAATTTGGAGAGTTCAATTCAGAAAGTTATAATGTGCCAAAGTACCTAACAACTAAAACTTAGTTCTATAAAGGATTTTATATATACTTGTTTAATAATTTAAAAATATTTTTTTACAGAAGCATGAAAAAATGAAGTTAGAAGAAGGAAATGGCTTGATATTATTGGCACTGAAAATATAAATCCACGTCATGGAAAAATATTTACATGCTCCCTGTATTTTGGTGTCGAATGTTATAACAGAACTCTAGATAAATTATGCCTACGTGAAGAAGCCTTGCCAACCCCTTTTTGGTACAAGCTAAGGAAAATGATAGGTCTGTTTTGACTGAGCAGCAACAGGAGCAAAGTGGAAGGAAAAGGAAAATTTCTGGAATAGCACAAAAAATTCAACCTGTGTTAACAAAACAAATACCTAAATTATGTTTAAATTATTAATTTTGGTTTTGGATTGATTATTATTATCATAAATGTTTACCCCGACAACTTGTTTTTCTTTTTAACCATTTATTTACTACACACAAAAAGCAGTTAAGTATTATGAAAATAAGCATAATACAGTAGTAAGGTAGGTACACAAAAAATATCACAACAGCGTAGGCATAGTGCCCGTCGTAACCATCATCATCTTCCTACCCAATTACTTGGGGTCGGCGCAACATGTTTTGTATGAACACAAAATCATGTTGCAAAAGGATTTGGCTATGTTTTATGACCGGCCGCCTACCTGACATCAACCCATGTACATATACGCAGCGGGACCCTAAGCCAGAATGGAATGAAACTTATGTGGTCTTGTAGGTATTAATTTGTACCTACAGAAATGTGAAATAAAAAAAATTGTACCTCTGTAAAAAAAAAGTTATGGACCAATTTGCAAAACGTCAACCCAGCGGGACCCCACTTAAAATGACAGTTTAGACTCAAAGTAAGCATATATTCGGAAAGCCCTGAATTTGTACCTTCCAAATATTATTCGATCATTCTCCTGAAGCCAATAGTCTAGGAGCTATAACCGATTAAAGCCAGCGTCAAGCCAGCGGGACCCCGTGTCAAAAGACAATCCACACTTGAAAAAAACATATTTTTGGAGAGCCCTGAATTTGTACCTTCCGAAAATACCTTTATACAGCTTGTAACATTAATATTTCACGAGATATTAACGATTGAAATTTTATAGTCTAAGAGTCAGCGTCCAAAAAATAGTTGGTGATTTATAGTTACCATCTTAAGTTCCCCTACGAACAGAGCCCTTAGGACCGGTATGCTACCAGTCCCGCTATGTTACCTTTTTCGAATACGTCAAAAATTGAAAATACAGCTAGAAAGAAAAGTGTTTATTGAGTTGGTTATGAGAACATTTGAAGATGATTTTTTCCAGATATCCTGGCTGGACTAGCCCATGATTCAGGGTTTGCAGGTATCAAAGTAAAACCTCGTTTATCTCGGAAACTATGCACGAACTACATTTTAGATGACAGATGTCATACTAAAAAGTCGTTTATATCGGAAATTATGCATGCTAGACTATTAGTATCTTTGGGTAAGTTGTAGGCCTTAACGAGATCTATATGACAGGTGTCAGCTGTCATACTAAAAAGTCGTTTATATCGGAAACTATGCGTGCTAGACTATTAGTATCTTTGGGAAAGTTGTAGGCCTTAACGAGATCTACATGACAGGTGTCAGCTGTCATACTAAAAAGTCGTTTATATCGGAAACTATGCGTGCTAGACTATTGGTTTCTTTGGGAAAGTTGTAGGCCTTAACTAGATCTACATGACAGGTGTCAGCTGTCATGCTAAAAAGTCATTTATATCGGAAACTATGCGTGCTAGACTATTAGTATCTTTGGGAAAGTTGTAGGCCTTAACGAGATCTACATGACAGTTGTCAGCTGTCATACTAAAAAGTCGTTTATATTGGAAACTATGCGTGCTAGACTATTAGTATCTTTGGGAAAGTTGTAGGCCTTAACGAGATCTACATTTTTAATGACAGCTGTCAAAATCAAAACCCGATTATCTCGAAAACTATGCATGCTAGACTACTAGTTTCTTTGACAAACTTGTAAGCCTAGACAAGATCTATTAACCAGTGTTGGCACAATCACTAATATTTTCAATCGATTGACGATTAAAACTAAAAATTTAGTCACTAAATTAGTCATGATTGAATTAGTGATGATTGAATATTTAGTTTTAGTGGTGATTAAATTTTTAGTGGTTAGTGTTAGTTTTTAGTCAAAACTAAAACTAATTTGTAGAGCCTTTAAGGGACTAACTTACACTGGTTATTCTTAGTAACTGTATGAGAAACCAGTGTATGTTGATGATATTGATTAAAGGATAGGTTGATGTGCTGCTGATAGTACCTACAAGATACACCATGGCCCTTTTGCACTTCTTGAAGCTTTTGGGTTGTAGTGTTTATCGGGTCGTTAGGGTTTATCAGGTCGCTTGGTTTAACGGGTCCTCCGGGTTCATCGGTTCGTTATGGTTCATGTTGTCGCTAGGTTGATAGGTAGGGTGAATTGTCGGTGCTACTTTCCCTGCATTCCGTACATTCCCTTACACTCACCAATAGTGTGAACGTGGCTGATGAGCGGGTGGCAGCGCGCGAGCGCAGCTGCGGCTAGTTGGTGCTAAGTTCTCTGTGTTCCCTGATAGTGTGAACGTGGCTGGCGAGCGCGTGGCAGTGTGCTAGCTCAGCAGCAGCTACATCTTGCGACGTTCCTTGCGTTCCCTACATTTCCTGATAGTGTGAACGTGGCTGGCGAGGGCGTGACAGTGCGCTAACGCAGCTGTGGCTAGTTAGTAGTACGTTCCCTACATTCCCTGATAGTGTGAACGTGGCTGGCGAGCGCGTGGCAGTTTACAAGTGCAGCTGTGGCTAGTTAGTACTACGTTCACTGCGTTCCCTACATTCCCAGATAGTGTCAACGCAGCTCTACATCTTGGTACGTTCCCTACATTCCCTGATAGTGTGAACGTGGCTAGCGAGCGCGTGGCAGTGTGCGAGCTCAGCTGCCGCTAGTTAGTACTGCGTTCCTTGCGTTCCCTACATTCTACAATCACTGATAGTGTGAACGTGGCTGGGGGGCGCGTGGTAGTACAAGAGCGCAGCCGCGGCTATTTGGTGCTACGTTCCCTGCTTTGCCTACATTCCCTTATTGCCCTACAACAATGACCCAACAAATTCAAAGTACTACACTAACTTGGCATATACAAATTAGTTTTAGTTATGACTAAAAACTAACACAAACGATTGAATATTTAGTCACCACTAAAATTGAATTTTCAATCATCACTAATTTAGTGGCCACTAATTTAGTGACTAAATTTTTAGTTTTAGTGGAAAATTTTAGTGATTATGCCAACACTGCTATTAAATGACAGCTGTCAAACTGAACAATGTTTTTTCTCGAGTAGTCTGGCAAGCATAGTTTCCGAGAAAAACACGTTTAAAGTTTGACAGCTGTCATTAAGTAGATCTTGTCTAGACCTTGGCTGTACCGTAGGCTTTTATTAGGTACACAATCGGTATTGGGGGAGCGGTTGCGGAACGGAGGTGAATGCGCGTCCGCAACATGCAGCGGATGTCGGCGATATTTACCAAAACGTTGTGAGTCTGTCGTGCGTCCGCAACAAATTTGCTGCGCTTCCGCCTTCCCTCCGCATCCGCTCTTAAACCGCTTGTGTGATAAGAGACCAGACGGAGGCTGGTTGAAGGATATTTTCCAAAACGATAACACATACAATGTAAAGCGAACTCATGTGGTGGCAATTAGTTCCCATTCATCACTAGTGGCGACTGGGATTTTTTCTTCCCATTTGCCACTAGTGGCGATTAAAGTAGTGGCCAATGGGCTTAGTTCCCCTACAAACAGAGTACCAAGCTAGTATTTTAAGAAGGAATACTGACATTTTACCGTGACAATCGATTTTTGTTATACAGAATGAATCATATTGATGGATATAGTAGGTACTTTAATAATATACGTATACGTTTTCTTTCTTCAAAAACAGTCAGGACGAAAAGGTTTAGTACTAAACTTATTGCTAAGATATCTTTATGAAAATTATCTTGGGGAAATTTGAAATCAATACCCCCTAGAAACACAGCGTTGAGGCTTTGGGTTCCAAGACGCAAAGAACTTGTAGCGTAGCATTATTTACTTGAAAATACGCATTATTTCAGGTATTTATACAGAGTGTCCCTCTTTAGGTGGTTCAAAGAGAAAATCTAAGTTAGACCTCCTAAGATTCAACAAAAAATGTATGAACACGGTGGGATAAACCCGAGATTTCTCAAAGCCTTCAGCTTAGTGTTATTATATTTTATTCTTATGCTTTAGTCTTCTTTCATCTATGTATGGTTGCTTCCTTACATATTCCTACTTCTGTGGCCGTACCGTACATTGCATGTCATGATGAACCTGCCTCGTGATATTATCACCTGGGATCAAACTACACCGGTTTTTCTTAGTAACTGTATGAAAAACCAGAAGCAGTTTATCCTTTAAATCGATTGTCACGGTAAAATGTCAGTATTCCTTCTTAGAATACTAGCTTGGTACTAGGCTCTGTTCGTAGGGGAACTTAAGATGGTAACTATAAATCACCAACTATTTTTTGGACGCTGACTCTTAGACTATAAAATTTCAATCGTTAATATCTCGTGAAATATTAATGTTACAAGCTGTATAAAGGTATTTTCGGAAGGTACAAATTCAGGGCTCTCCAAAAATATGTTTTTTTCAAGTGTGGATTGTCTTTTGACACGGGGTCCCGCTGGCTTGACGCTGACTTTAATCGGTTATAGCTCCTAGACTATTGGCTTCAGGAAAATGATCGAATAATATTTGGAAGGTACAAATTCAGGGCTTTCCGAATATATGCTTACTTTGAGTCTAAACTGTCATTTTAAGTGGGGTCCCGCTGGGTTTACGTTTTGCAAATTGGTCCATAACTTTTTTTTTACAGAGGTACAAATTTTTTTATTACACATTTCTGTAGGTACAAATTAATACCTACAAGACCACATAAAGTTCATTCCATTCTGGCTTAGGGTCCCGCTGCGTATACGTACATCGTCAACCCTCTTTGGGAATGACGTCAAATCGTGACCCAAATTGCATAATTGGATCGTTCATAGGCAGTTACCGACTATCGATATCGATTTTTGGGTCCAAAATGATTACAACCCTACAAAAATCCGCCATTTTATGAGTCCAACATTGTTTGACATTCACGCACATTCAGAGGGTACAGCCAGTCCATAGGTTTAGTAGGTCTGTGGTATTATTAGACGCTACCACACGAACCTTTCCCCTTTCAATTAATTAATTATTGCTTGTCTTTTAAGGTATCCTGATTGGAGCGAGTGAGCTGGTTTTGTTGGTTGCTGGCCAGCCTGCAGGAAGGTGCAAAGAAGGGCACTGCCAAAGGCATTGCAGCAAGACCGTGGCAGAGGTATATCCTCGAAAAAATATATGAAATTAATTTGTAAGGACGAATATAACATCTAAATGTGTTACATTACAACAATCCTTATTGTATTTGTATATACTTGCTTGTTTTTATTATAATTAAAAAACTAGAAAAAAACATGTTTTATTTCTATTACCAATGTGCGAGTCGACAAAGTACCCGATAAGTAGGTCAACAAGGTTTTTATAAGAAGTTTCAAAGTAAAGAAAAACAGAAAGCGCCATCTTATGGTTTACATAGTAAAATATCAGATGAAATAGAGACTAGATTAGAGCACCTTTTTCTTCGCGTAGCGCTATCTATGGGTTCTTCACGTAACTAAAATTATTCCGCCATCTTTGACATACAAAACTTATTTCTGTACTTTTAGCATAACTTTTAAACTAAATTATCCAAGATCTACTTCAGCCTAGATCTTTTATTTTTAGCTGTGCAGTTAGATAATTAGTTAAGTTATTGTTAAAGTATCGTTTCTTCGTGGTACGCTAACGTTTGGATGCGTTAAACATGATACTGGTTTGTATGGCAAAAAATCAAGATCCTTTATCTACCATATTGGAACTTAGAAATTCTGAGTCGGCGTCTAAATTTTTACAAATTAACACGCTTCATTGGCATGACGCCGACTCAAAATGACTAAGTTCCAATATGGTAGATAATATTTCCAAAAATATTTCTTAGGTAGGCACATATAGTAACAATAGTTATTTTTTACTTTTCAGTTTTCGGCGGTGATATTTTTTGCTAAAAAGATTTTATTTTATAATTTTTAGTGGTTACTTTTCAAGTTCGTTTACATTCAAAATAGCCATCTACACGACCTACTTACCTTACTGTTTCTAAAGAGTTTCAAGCGCACATAGAAACTTCATGAAATACTTAAACGTACATGACTAATATAAAAGCAACCTCATTTTTTGATGGTCATCTTTGGCAGATGTTTGGCAGACAGCAGGGGGGTGTCAGTTGTAGTTCCAAATTTCGACGCTCGTCGCTGCTATCGCTTATTTGACTGTGGCGGCAGAATTTAAATTTGGAATGAAAAAAATTATTGTCAGTCAATTCATCCGTGACAAAGACACTTCTATGACAAGACTTTTCAAAATTTCAACGTGGCGTCTGTTGTTGATTAAATTTTCGGTGAAATTTACGGAATTTTATGAGTAGTCCTCGCATTAATGAATGCTTGTGTAGATTCATCCTCTCATAATCTAAAGTTTGCTTTAGTGGATTTATTCGCGCATTATTTATTTCTCGAGTTGTTGATAAGAGATTCTACCTTCGCAAAACCTTCGGATGCGTGGACCTGAGGAGTGGACCATGACCTGAAACGTGGTAGGTAAGCTGTACCTTTTTAGGTTACGGGGTGATTACCTAAATATGATGATTCTTCATTTGGATATGTTTGCTCGTGGTTCTTTGTGTGTGCATAAGTGAGCAGAGCAATTTTTTGTGTACAATTTGCTGCATTTAATTATTTATTTAACATGAAGGGTTTTCGTTTCAGATCAAAATGCTTCGAGTGACCATAATTACTTTAAGACCCGATCTTATGATAATGATGATGATTCTGACCTCACCTAATTAGTGGGAAAAGCAAAAATTCATGTGCAACCTTCGCCCATTTTTGTGAACACTGTACAAGCTTCTACATCTACCTAAAACGCCAGGCCGAAATAACTTTATCATGTATGTTGAATTAATTCTTATCAAACATCGCAATGGAAATTTCCGATAAAACTCTTTGTAAGTGGTAATGTGGTAAGTTTGTAAACTACTTTGAATAAATGTATTTTGAAAATTTAATAAACTGACAATCAATTTAATCCCATTTTCTGAAGTTTTATTTACAATTTCTTATTAATTTAATCAAAATCAATACAGTATACCCTATAGTAGAATGCTGCAGTTTTATCGATAATGACCGCACAGCACTAATAATCGATGGCGATAAATGTTTCGATGGACAGCACTATTAATTATACTACCTTTTTGGATTTACTATCTCCTTATGGTCCTAATTAACATCTATGGTTAATGCGCGACACTAGCGCCAAGAGATGAACAATAATGTAGTGGGATATGTAATCTGTGGTAGTGGGACAAGTGACTGTCGTATCTGTAGCTAGTCTACATATTTAAGTTCATCTGTGGCAGACAGTCAACAACGGGCAGACGTCAGTCGTGTCACAGAATATATAATAGTACTAGGGTACAGAAAATTCACTCCCTAACAAAAGCCATGGTTAGGTATAAAAAGATACCTACTCTCGGCTTAGCCGACCGCCCGCGAACAAAATTGAAACTTATTACTGCGCGTGAACGGCTCAATCTCCACTGGACGCCGCCGGACAATGACCCGGCCGCGCGCGCTCTCATGGGGTTGTCACAATAATCGAGTAGGTATTTAATTTATCTGTTAAGTACATAGGTATTCTAGGTAACTGCAAGACAAGTATTGCAAGTGTTTATAAATCGAATTTAAAATAAGCTAGCGTAACATTATACAATAGTAAGTACCTACCTACCTACTTATCTTATGAGATGATAGAAAGGGAAGCTTACACAAACTACACCTATTACCTACCTATACTCTGACCAATGTTAGAAATAGCAACAAGTATTTGAAAATTATCAAAATACAATTTTAGAGTCTGACCAGCGAGTCTTTGGACACGGAAGTGGCGCCAATTTTAAAAATCTTTCACATGTTAACACTGAAAAACTACAATAAAACAATTTTGATACTTACTATTTTTTTGGTTTCTACTCTTTAGTTTGTGTTTACCTTTCCTACCGGTATGTATGTATGATGTATCTACCGGGAGTAACAGAAAGGGTATAACAAGCCGAAAGGAGGTCAAGGTACTCATGAAACTGAACAACTTTCCCCATGAAACATGGGTCGATATATGAAAAAAAAATTTGGACCTTCCATACAAAATCGCAGATCAGCTGATTGATTTACACTGAGAGGTCCAAATTTTTTTCATATTTCGTCCCATGTTCCATGGGAAAGTTGTTCAGTTTCATGAGTACCTTGACCTCCTTTCGGCTTGTTTTACCCTTTCTGTTACTCCCGGTAGATACATCATACATACATACCGGTAGGCAAGGTAAACACAAACTAAAGAGCAGAAAACAAAAAAATAGTAAGTATCAAAATTGTTTTATTGTAGTTTTTCAGTGTTAACATGTTGCCATTTGAAATATTTGAATTATTTGACGTCCAAAGACTCGCTGGCCAGACTCTAGAAGGAACTTACCTGTCCATCTCCTTCGGAATAACGAAAAAACTTATTTCCGTGTTCATTTTTAAATTGTTTTTACATATATCTACGCTATAGTATATGCGAGGTCCATGGCTAGCCATTTTTTAGTTTTTAATCCTCTTTCGAAACACAAAACAAAACTTCCGTTGAAATAATCCGAATACGTACATACGTGCGGGGAATCTCGCGCGCGACAACCGACCGAGATTAGCTCCTTCAGGGAGCGGCCGGCCGGGTAATACCTAAACCGCGGAGTGAAACCCCCCTGCCCAAACTCCAAAAGTCACGACCCGATGAACCTTGGTGTCAGAGTTTTTCAACCGCCTACTACAAGTAGCAGGCCTCTGACAAAGTTAGGTGGCTATCTAGGTATGGTTAGGGTAGGCTTAACTTGTTTTCCGAAGCACGACACCATCTTGCTTTCGGAGAATCAGCTGGTTCAGGCTGCAATGTTCTAACTACACTGGGAACAAATTCACAAAGGGATATCTATTATCAACTTAGTGAAGTGACCCACCGAGAATCGAACCTGGAACCTCTGCCACTGCGCCAAATCGGCTGTCAAATGGTATAAGTATACACCGAATCTCGAATGGTGCAAAGAGGCTCTTTCTAGGAATTGTTTCAGGCTGTCTCCGAAGTCTATTATGGTCTACCTATTCTATGCGTCCCAGCTCCTTATACGACAACTGATTTACAATTACCTACTTACCTATATTGATATCTAATATATTGTTGGTCTTCAACCGCCTACTACTGCAAGCAGGCCTCAAACATGGTTGTATAACGACCGCCATCTAATTATTAATCAAAGACCACAACCGGGACCGATGGCTTAATGTGCCCATCTGAAGCACGGAACCATCTTGCTTTCAGACAATCAGGTGGTTCAGCCTGCAATGCCCCAACCAGACTGGGAACAAACAGTGACCCTACTGTAGGTAGGTAGGTATTTTTACCTTCGATATTTCTGGAAGGGCACGTTCCGGTGCAGGCTCCAGCTCGGGTTCCGGGTCGTAGATCGACGCTTTGCCCCAGTCGTCGTGGCAGACCGTGCTGAACAGCCGGCCGAATGGAACCTTCTCCGGCGGCAGCCCCTCGCCGGTTGACTGCAGCAGCTCCGTCACAGAGTCCACCATGGTCATCAGCGCCATGGTGCCCGCCATTATGCCTACGATATAAAAACCTAACAACTAAACATTTGCTACAAATAAAATTAATAAATAAATAACGATTAACTAGGTATATCTTTAAGCAAGCGATTAAAAAGCTAAGTTTATAAAAAATATTCGACAGGTGAGACGTTTTGATGCGTTATTTTATTTTATTTGTTATTGTTTGTTATTTTCCTGTGGAAATGGCCGACTGTGTCAGTTGGTGTCAGTCACGTCACGTCAAGTGACAAATCATTTCCATCTCCTACTAGTTTCAGGACGCAACAAAGAGGATATACCTAAGCTTTATATTGTACTTAAGTAATACTTAATACTACATACATACATCACGCCTCTTTCCCGGAGGGGTAGGCAGAGACTACATCCTTCCACTTGCTACGATCCTGACAAACCTCTTTCGCTTCTTCAACGTTCATCAATCTTTTCATGCACGCTCGTCGGTTTAGGGTACTCTTGACCTGGCCTTTCTTTAAAACGTCCCCGATTTGATCTAGGTACCTACGTCCGTCTAGGTCTTCCCCTCCCTTCCAACGTTCCCATCCACACTCGCCATATATACTTGTTTTGTTAATCTTCTTTCATTCATCCTCTCAAAACGTGGCCAAACCATCTAAGCATTCCTTTTTCTTAATACTAGCGGACACAAAATACCAATGCAGAAACTGCCTGCTCATCAACCTACCCATACTCAAAGTAATTTTATAGTAAAACAAAGAATATCTTAAATAACGATTTTAATAACATGTAGGTAGGTAGATAAGATAACAATTATTCCTTGATAACAATGTAGCACTTGAAATAATTATTACGAAAATAAAACAATTTCAAAAAAAAATCCTACTTACAATTATTCAGTTTAGTACAGTGGTTTTAGTAAAAGCATTGCACAAAGAAAACATTACACTCCTTTTCAATGATCTCCTTTTTTTGTTTGGGCAATCGTGTAAAACATCAATTCCAAAATAAATTTATACAAATCAAAACTAAGCTTTTTCATTCTTCTTTTTGGGTTTCACAGTCTTCTTGACATCATTTTTCTTTTGTCGGTACGGTCCCAGCTGAAGCCTGACCAGGAGCCCTCTCCACCACGCCTGGACCACTGTAGCTGATCTTGTCATGCTGTCGTGGTACTCCCTCGCTTTGGTGCGGTCTGCCTTGAACTTTAGCCAGTCTTTGATCTCTCGAGTTCGCTTTACTAGCTAAATGAGATAAAACGATAAAACGCAGTTAATGCAAGAGCCGGCTGCAGAAATGCCTATCTCGTCAGGTACCACAATAGGCTAACTTTAGAACGTTAACTGGCACGTTAAGTCGTAAGATCTAGATCTGCCGAAGCCGATCCTGCCAAAAGAGGAAAATAACCCTTTATTTCATGATTTTACATAATTTAAAAATATTTCTACGTGTCTTTCGACTTGTTTAAATGTCGGTTAATGTTCTAAAGTTAACATATTGTAATAACTGTTAACTAACTAACTAACTCCGCTGGCTCAGCGACCCGAAATGGATCTTGACTTCCGATAACTGTTAAGATAGGTATTTCTGCAGCCGGTTCTCCCACTATGTGTGATTGTTAGGCTGAATTAGGGTGTAATTAGGGCACGTCAACACAGATGTGATGGGGATGTAATTAAGGCAAAAAGTGAACCGTTCCAAAGATAACTGAACAATAATTAACTTTGCCTCTCTTTGCCTATACACATGTTAGTGTTTAAGAAAGCACTTGATCTGTTTCAGAGACCATTTAAATATTTACAGCAGTCTTTCAATAGGTAATAAAAAAAAATTGGTTGCTTTAAAGAATTCTAGAATCCGTACCAACTCATCCAGTTGTTGCCTTTTCTCCGTTACTTCACAGGCTTTGGTCCTCATGATTTGGATCTTTAGATCCATTTTTTCGGTATCCACATCGTATTTAGCCATAGCTTCTTCCATGTTTTGATATTTTTCCTGAGAATAATGTATATTAAAACTGTACACTTATGTGAATAAAATATACGTTTCCAATCAATACCTACTTTTAAATGCTTGGTAAGCCGCCTGTCTATACGACAATATCTACGTTTTCAGTTTTTGCTACGCGCGTAGAAGGTCTGCCTACGAGGTAAATGCTACGACGCCTGTGTCTACGACTTCAGCTTTCGCTACGGTAAAGCTGTAGAACCTCTGCCTACGAGGTGGATGCTACGCTGGGTGTGTCTAGGACTTCAGCTATCGCTACGGTAAGGCCGTAGAAGTTCTGCCTACGAGGTGAATGCTACGAGACGCCTATGTTTACGACTTGAGCTTTCGCTGCGGTAAAGCCGTAGAAACTCTGCCTACGAGCTAAATGCTACGCCGCCTGTGTCTACTTCAACTTTTGCTACGGTAAAGTCGTAGAAGCTCTGCCTACGAGGTGAATGCTACGCTGCCTATGTCTACGACTGTAGCTTTTGCTACGGTTAAGCCGTAGTAGCTCTGCCTACGAGGTGGATGCTACGCTGGGTGTGTTTACGACTTCAGCTTTTGCTACGGTAAAGTCGTAGACGCTCTGCCTACGAGGTGAATGCTACGAGACGCCTATGTCCACGACTTGAGCTTTCGCTGCGGTAAAGCCGTAGAAGCTCTGCCTACGACGTGAATGCTACGCCACCTGTGTCTACGATTTTAGCTTTCGCTACGGTTAAGCTGTAGAAGCTCTGCCTACAAGGTCAATGCTACGCTGGGTGTCTACGAGTTCAGCATTCGCTACGGTAAAGCCGTAGAAGCTCTGCCTACGAGGTGAATGCTAATTTTCACTTTTCTTTCTACCCATGCCTTTTGGGGAAGCTTGTCTAGCTATTGTATTGTCAGGCGACAAACTGACAACCTGTCACTATGGTGATACCAACAGTCTTCTGAATTGCTCTCAAACTTTTGTCAGACGTGGTGTAAATGGTCGCTTGCTCTGCCTACCCTGCAAGGGATATTGGCGTGTATGTATTTATGTAGATCATAACACCCTTAAAAACAACACAGCCACTTACTCCAATGAGTATATTGACGAGCATCTCGACCTGGCCATGGACTATACCCTCGCGTTCGGACCGGTCCTTGTAATACTCTATGCTGTTAGTCAGCTCTCCCTCTTCCTGTAAGCAGTTTGAATCATTTATTTCAAAGTTATTGGTATTACTTTCGGGGCCGGAACGGTACGGAAGATGCGAAGGTATTACTTATACATACTCACTTTATTTTCTTTGAAATTCAAATTATATATCTAAGCGGCCACGTTAAATCGTAAGCCAGCTACAATCATATACCGAGAGTAACAGAAAGGGTATGTAACAAGCCAAAAGAAGGTCAAGGTACCTACTCATGAAACTGAACAACTTTCCCTATGGGTCGAAAGATGAAAGAAAAATTGGACCTCCCCATAGTGAATCAATCAGCTGATCGCCAATTTTGTATGGGAGACTCAAATTGCTTTTTCATATTTCGACCCATGTTCCATGGGGAAAGTTGTTCAGTTTCATGAGTACCTTGACCTCCTTTCGGCTTGTTATACCCTTTCTAATCCATATCCTATATAGAATTTCTCTACCAGCACAGACTAAAAAGGTTTTAAGCAGAAGTAGGTACTTAGGTAGTTCACCTGGTCAATCTCATGGCCGTGCTGTTCAGCGCGAGCCATTTGCCACTTGCACACGTAGCGATCCCTGATAGCAGCCAAATGTTCCTTGTTCTGGAAGTCGTTTGATCATTTTATTTCGTCTCATCTCACCTAGTTCATAAAAGACTTTTGATTCTCTCTTAGCGTTTTGATTGCTTGGATTTGATCCACTACACAAGGTTACGCAACAAGCCACACAAGGCTACGCTACGCGCTACACAAGGCTACGCTACGCTTTGCACAGGCTACGCTACGCGCTACACAAGGCTACGCTACACGCTACGCAAGGCTACGTTACCCGCTACGCAAGGCTACGCTACCCGCTACGCAAGGCTACGCTACCCGCTACACAAGGCTATGCTAAATGCTACACAAAGCTACGCTACACGCTACGCAAGGCTACGCTACACGCTACACAAGGCTACGCTACCAACTACACAAGGCTACGCTACCCACTACACAAGGCTACGCTACGCGCTACACAAGGCTACGCTACGCGCTACACAAGGCTACGCTACGCGCTACACAAGGCTACGCTACACGCTACACAAGGCTACGCTACACGCTACACAAGGCTACGCTACGCGCTACACAAGGCTACGCTACCCACTACACAAGGCTACGCTACACTGCACAAGGCTACGCTACGCGCTACACAGGGCGCTACGCGCTACACAAGGCTACGCTACATGCTACACAAGGCTACGCTACCAACTACACAAGGCTACGCTACCGCTACACAAGGCTACGCTACACGCTACACAAGGCTACGCTACCCACTACACAAGGCTACGCTACCCACTACACAAGGCTACGCTACCCACTACACAAGGCTACGCTACGCGCTACACAAGACTACGCTACGCGCTACACAAGGCTACGCTACAGACTACACAAGACTACGCTACGCGCTACACAAGGCTACGCTACACGCTACACAAGGCTACGCTACACGCTACACAAGGCTACGCTACACGCTACACAAGGCTACGCTACACGCTACACAAGGCTACGCTACCAACTACACAAGGCTACGCTACCAACTACACAAGGCTACGCTACCAACTACACAAGGCTACGCTACGCGCTACACAAGGCTACGCTACACGCTACACAAGGCTACGCTACATGCTACACAAGGCTACGCTACAGACTACACAAGGCTACGCTACGCGCACACACTACGCTACGCGCTGCACAAGGCTACGCTACAGACTACACAAGGCTACGCTACGCGCTACACAAGACTACGCTACGCGCTACACAAGGCTACGCTACAGACTACACAAGGCTACGCTACGCGCTACACAAGACTACGCTACGCTGCACAAGGCTACGCTACAGACTACACAAGGCTACGCTACGCGCTACACAAGGCTACGCTACCAACTACACAAGGCTACGCTACACGCTACACAAGGCTACGCTACACGCTACACAAGGCTACGCTACACGCTACACAAGGCTACGCTACCAACTACACAAGGCTACGCTACGCGCTACACAAGGCTACGCTACGCGCTACACAAGACTACGCTACGCGCTACACAAGGCTACGCTACAGACTACACAAGGCTACGCTACGCGCTACACAAGACTACGCTACGCGCTACACAAGGCTACGCTACAGACTACACAAGGCTACGCTACGCGCTACACAAGGCTACGCTACACGCTACACAAGGCTACGCTACACGCTACACAAGGCTACGCTACCCACTACACAAGGCTACGCTACCCACTACACAAGGCTACGCTACCCACTACACAAGGCTACGCTACGCGCTACACAAGGCTACGCTACAGACTACACAAGACTACGCTACGCGCTACACAAGGCTACGCTACACGCTACACAAGGCTACGCTACGCGCTACACAAGGCTACGCTACCCACTACACAAGGCTACGCTACCCACTACACAAGGCTACGCTACGCGCTACACAAGGCTACGCTACAGACTACACAAGACTACGCTACGCGCTACACAAGGCTACGCTACAGACTACACAAGACTACGCTACGCGCTACACAAGGCTACGCTACCCACTACACAAGGCTACGCTACTTGCTACACAAGGCTACGCTACGCGCTACACAAGGCTACGCTACGCGCTACACAAGGCTACGCTACACGCTACACAAGGCTACGCTACCAACTACACAAGGCTACGCTACCAACTACACAAGGCTACGCTACCAACTACACAAGGCTACTACGCTACACAAGGCTACGCTACAGACTACACAAGACTACGCTACGCGCTACACAAGGCTACGCTACAGACTACACAAGACTACGCTACGCGCTACACAAGGCTACGCTACAGACTACACAAGACTACGCTACGCGCTACACAAGGCTACGCTACACGCTACACAAGGCTACGCTACACGCTACACAAGGCTACGCTACGCGCACAAGGCTACGCTACGCGCTACACAGGCTACGCTACACCCTACACAAGGCTACGCTACCCACTACACAAGGCTACGCTACAGACTACACAAGGCTACGCTACCCACTACACAAGGCTGCGCTACGCTACACAAGGCTACGCTACAGACTACACAAGACTACGCTACGCGCTACACAAGGCTACGCTACAGACTACACAAGACTACGCTACGCGCTACACAAGGCTACGCTACACGCTACACAAGACTACGCTACGCGCTACACAAGGCTACGCTACAGACTACACAAGACTACGCTACGCGCTACACAAGGCTACGCTACAGACTACACAAGACTACGCTACGCGCTACACAAGGCTACGCTACACGCTACACAAGGCTACGCTACACGCTACACAAGGCTACGCTACGCGCTACACAAGGCTACGCTACGCGCTACACAAGGCTACGCTACACGCTACACAAGGCTACGCTACCCACTACACAAGGCTACGCTACCCACTACACAAGGCTACGCTACCCACTACACAAGGCTACGCTACGCGCTACACAAGGCTACGCTACAGACTACACAAGACTACGCTACGCGCTACACAAGGCTACGCTACACGCTACACAAGGCTACGCTACACGCTACACAAGGCTACGCTACATGCTACACAAGGCTACGCTACAGACTACACAAGGCTACGCTACGCGCTACACAAGACTACGCTACGCGCTACACAAGGCTACGCTACCCGCTACACAAGGCTACGCTACGCGCTACACAAGGCTACGCTACACGCTACACAAGGCTACGCTACATGCTACACAAGGCTACGCTACATGCTACACAAGGCTACGCTACATGCTACACAAGGCTACGCTACATGCTACACAAGGCTACGCTACGCGCTACACAAGACTACGCTACGCGCTACACAAATCTACGCTATGCGCTACGCAAGGCTACGCTGAACGCTATAAAAACTACGCTACAGGCTACACAAGGCTAGATTTTAAGGTTCCGTGGTTATTATCACTAAAACTATAAGACATTATAACGGGTTTTAACTCACGGCGGCAGGGATATATCGAGCACCCAATATTTCGGCGATGTTGCAATCGCCATGTTTACCCGTGATCATGGCGATTGCAACATCGTGA
Source organism: Phthorimaea operculella (assembly GCA_024500475.1). NCBI lineage: Eukaryota > Metazoa > Arthropoda > Insecta > Lepidoptera > Gelechiidae > Phthorimaea > Phthorimaea operculella. Next base: position 684,745 of record JANFCV010000207.1, read on the forward strand.
GTTAAAACCCGTTATAATGTCTTATAGTTTTACACAAGGCTACGCTACAGGCTACACAAGGCTACGCTAAACAGTGGTCAATACGGAGTCCACAGATGGCACAGATTGACTGTGGACTAGTATGGCTGAGGCTTCGAGCAACGACGGGCCTTCCATCCTGACGGAACGGGACGGATGATCCGTGACTGACGTCAGCATAAAATGTACCTTTATTTCTCTACTAAGCTCCTCTATAACACCGTCAACTTCGTATCTCGCCGTGGTGCGCTGGATCCGAGAATGACGTAACTGCCGATTTAGGCTTCTCGCAAGACTGGAAATAAACAGATAGTGTAGGAAATAAACGATTTAAATAACTTTTAATTCTCTAACAGCTCAATTTTTTGAAATTAGGTAAAAAATGTAAATTTAAGACACTATATTTACGAATCCACCAAAATTTTGTCCAGATTCATAGTAAAAAAAACGTTTGCCAAAAAACACATGATGTAAGGAAGCATAAATACTATCACTGTTTTAAATGTTATGAGTATATTTAAAATGTTAATACAGGTAACTAAAACAAGAAATCCGCCAAGAAATGTATTGGTATGGTATTTTTTTTGAGTTTGTTATGATAACGACATTAAACGTTGACTCTCGGTTTGAATCGGGTATTAGTAGCTATTGCGCAGAAGTTTTTGCCAAACAATAACACATGTAACGAATTTATAAAAGAATCTAACACATATAATCATTGGAATACAGATTTTGTTTCAGTCGTTTCCTTATCCAAACCGCAAAAAAATAACAGTAAAAATTTAAGGTAGACTTTACATAAAACTTCATAAATTTACTATCGGTAGCAAAATCCAAAATATTTTTTAATCAAATTGTATGATTTACCAAAAAATTTAAAAATAGAAATTTCATAAATCCATTTTCAACCTTAAAACCATACCAGTAAAGTTCAAATTCATATGCATTGTATTATTGATAGAATCCAGTATGGCGGCGGCGGTTCGCGTGGCGTGACGAGCGGTTTCATCGCGATTCGCGTTGCCATGCTAGCCGGCCGGCCGGCCGCGGGGTGGGGGGTGCTGGCTGGGTGTGGGTCATATTATGCATGCAATTCATTGATATTTTCGCGTTTTTAGGGTTTCGTAGTCTACTAGAAACCCTTATCATTTCGGTAAGTCTGTCTGTCTGTCTGTCTGTATGCCGCGCCCTCATAACTTCGTCAGTTTTGGAGCAATCGACAGCAAATTTGGTGTGAAGATAGATCGTGTTGACCCAAATTAAGAAATGTGGAGAAAAAAATATTTTTATTGTTTTTTGGACCCCCTTCCCATACATGTGAAAGGGGACAAAATTTTTCCCACCTGTAATATTGAGTAGGGTATCGTTAAATAGGTATTTTAAAACTAAGGGTAGGTTTCTTTGAAACAAATTCTCTAAATTGTTTCTGTCTCGAGATATTTGCTTTTGAAAGGGGCGTTTTTGAGCCACAATTTGTTCCAGCTGTAACTTATAAAGTATGCATGTTAAAAATTTGAAAAAATATGGAATATAGTTCTTAATATGAAGTTACCATGAAAATTATAACGAATACTGTACCACTTAAGATTAAGGAAATATTAAAGATTTTCAATTTGCGGTTAGTAACCATACAGCTGCAAACAAACGAGCAACAAAATTAACTTCGTAACGCTGAAAGATACTTAAACGTTGACTGACTACGAAACCCTATTTGTGAGCGTGTCTGACACGCTCTTGGCCGCTTTTTTTATTTAATCTGTTGTCTGTAGAAGAAAGAAGAAATGAAATAATAAGAACTTTATTGGGTTTTCTCGTCTAATAATTATTAAAAGTACCGCCTAAATAGGTACCTACCTAAAAGTCCATTAGCTCTCTCTGTCAGGGTGCGCAACCGCCAGCGATATGAACAAGTTTCAAAGCACACGATGCAGCAACATAAAGAAATATACCTAATTCTTTGCGATTTCGATTATGGTAGCCATATTATAAAGGTTTCGTTCCGGACCCGGGAACTTTCGGGTATAATAAAAGTACTTCGGAAAAATATTCGTTCCCGGTGGGGATTTGGTTTATTTCAGGAAGTTTTAATTGTGATGTAATCAGAATCTTATCAGTGAAACTAGAATTTATTTAATTTACTGAACGAAATTATAGACTGATACCTAATCTTAAAAAGACGTAACAATGTTCGTTCAACAAGGCTCCAGCATGGCTACTACCCATATGTACCTATTAGGCATATTTCACTGATTACCAAAAGTGCGGTAGTAGACTTTCAAATAAAGTGGTGGAGAAGATAGTTATGACGTCACAAAGATGGCAGGTTTAAAAATACGAGGAATTTGGAAATTTTGCTTTCTATAAATCTTGTTGGGGTGTTCATCAGGATGCCAATAAACTTAAGATTTCGTTAATAAAGTAAGAAACGAGAGAGCTACAGCTACCAACACGCGCGTCGGCAACATCTTGAGTGGTAAAGCTGTCAACCGATATGTCACCTAGACTGTTATACGTATACAATTATCATCATATTAAGATAAAAAATATTAAAATATGTATATTTGTTGTTAAAAAGTACATATTTCCGTTATATAACGAATATTTTTAGGCATCTTTATATTAATAGCTGTAGATCTAAAGAAACACAAAATTTAGCTCTGATCTGAATCAGATTCATTCGCACGGTTTTGTTCATTTAAATATTTTGAACCGATGAAGAAACATTGACACATTCTTTAGACTGAGTAGAGACTGGTAGAGACAGGGTAAAGCACTTAAAAGAACCGCAAAAGTACTTTGTACCAAACCATATCTCACCGCATCACATCAGATTATAGCAGTCCACCTCAGGTCATAGGCCTCTCCCAGACCCCCAAACTACGCCACAAGGTGCAACAAGGCACGATCTCCTTTTTTTCGCAATCCAGTCGCTACCAGCTGCTCTCTTTAAGTCATTGGTCCTTCTGGCCGGAAGGAATCCAATGATATGCTTGCCGAGGCATGACCTCTACTCTGGAACCAGCTTAATGCACCGTCCATCGGTTGTACACCAGATGTGGTCTGCCTACTGCCACTTCAGCTTGCTACACTTCCAGACTATGTCTGTTACTCTGGTCTTTTGGCAGATAATGTCGTTTCTCCCTCCTCCCGACAGTGCCTATCCTAGCATAGAACTTTTCATAACTCTTTGTTTGATATGTATCCGGTGGTGGGCTTGTTTTCGTGCCAGGTTTTGAGGGTCATTACTGGCAAGTCGCACTGATTGAACACCTTGGTCTTGATCGAGGCATTGTGGCGAGGTTGACCCCAGAATATGACGCAACTTATCAAATTCTGCCCAGCCAAGCTGTACTTTCCGGTGCATTTAGTTGGTGGGATGTTGTCTCTTCCTAACTGCGATGTTTGCCCATACCTACTTCTAGACAACTTCAAGGTCTTGACGTGCTGAATGAACAAGACCTTGGTCTTGTCCAAGTTCATCCTGAGTCTAACATGCCTCGAGGTCGCATTTAAACCGGTCAGCATTTTTGCAGGTCCTGTAGGGATTCGGGTATTATGGCTATGTCGTTGGCAAAGCAAGAATGCGTAAGATATTCAATGATAACGTTGATGCCTATTCCATCCCACTGTAAGGTCTTGAAGACATCCTCCAGCGCATTCGTGAAATCTTCAGCCCGCGATTTTTGTCAAAGGTCTCCTGTATGAGTCAGGTGTTCCAGCTTCGGAGGTGACGTTGTCGTGATAGCCCCGATTATGCCCTCCAAGTCCTTGTCAATATTGGCCGGGGTCTCAGGGCAGTGAATAGATTTTTCAATTCCAGTTGGAACTCATAATGTCCGGTTTGGTGCTGATTAGGAAAGGGAATAGGTTAATCGTGCGGCTTCTTTTCAGCTTGAAGTTAATATTCAGAATACTTTTACAAGTCGGTGAACACATCCAGTATTGAATGTATTGATCACTAATTAATGAGATTCTTCAGGAATACTTTCATCTCTATTATCCGTCCTTCGTTCTACCTTCGTTAGCCCTATCGTTGGGGTTTTATGTCTATTATCCGTCACGATAAAGTCGTCCTTCGTTCTGCCTTCGTTAGCCCTATCGTTGAGGTTTTTCTCAAAAGGTGCTCATACAAGACAGCATTTTCCTTCTGAAGAAGTTAAGCAGCATTTTGCCCCTAGTCGAGAAGTACAGACCTCCTTCCCGATATCACGGAGAGCTTTGTTGTCTAGGAAGTTTGCAGCTCCTGGGACTGTGTTTCTCCTTCCCTGACGTAGAGTAGGTGGTCAGAATCCGGATCCGGATTGTACGGTTATCGTGTCCACAATAGACAAATGAAACCTTTTTCGCGCAGCGCTACTAGACACGCCTTTTGTCAAAATTTCATACAAGACAAGCGTGTCATTTTGAGCTAGTTTGCCATTTGAGGTGATAGCTCATTTAACCGTTCCGTACGCGTCATATTTTGAAATTTTGTATGAAATTCTATGCCACTTACGGGGTTACATATTAGAAAATCTAAATTTAACCGGCCAAATTTTATAATAACTACGGACGAAATATCAAATTTTAATACAGCAATGATCATTTGATCAAAAGTTCAACTGGCCAAAAACTAAAATATCAAAATTTAACTTGTTTAATATACTATTGGCCAAATCGTTCAAATGCCAAAAATATCATTGGCTAAATTACTTAAGAATAAACAATTTTTGCCTAAACTTTATGAACAAAAGAATTTTCTTCAATAATAATTACCATGTACAATTTAATTTGCTTGAATCGCCTTCTTATTTTCACCCCGCGTTCTAAATTCATTAATGGTTTGCTTGCTAATAATACTATAAGGATAGGCGTTAGAGTGTATATTTTACCGGCGAAACCGACTTTAGACTAAACTAGTTTTACCGAGGCCAATGTAGTTTATTCTACAATGATTGGATAAACCGGTTTATACTAGGCTAAACTAGTTTGTCCTAAGGCCGATAACTAGTTGAGCCTAATTAGTACATTTCAGGATAAACAGGTTTGGCATAGTCAAAAATGTTGAAGGCTATAGTGATGTAGCTCTAGAGGGTAAAGGATAGCGCTGGACATCTTGGATGCATCGGACACCCTGGAGGCTTGAACACCCTCAAGGGTGCGGGGTAGCGTCGGACATTCTAAAATCTCAGACGCTGCCTGCCATAAGGGCTTCCCACACAAAGAGATACTTTGCCCACAGACGAGCGACACTTCACCTATGACAGCTCGCAACAGCTATCGGTGACGATCGGCGATGATCGCGCGAAAGCTCGCAATTGGCGAAAGCTGTGGCTGTCACCAACGACAGCTTGTGACACGTCGCAAGAGCTTGCGTCAGGGCGTCTGAGCTTTCAGGGTGTCCGATGCTACCCCGCACCCTCCAGGGTATCCAAGCCTTTAGGGTGCCCGACGCTAAACCCCCACCCCACCCTTTAGGACATTCGAGCCTCACGGGTGTTCGATGCCCCCAGGGTATATTTGTGAACAAATTTTGCAATTAATAAAACATTATAACTTAAGTACTTTCTGAATTATTCAGGTTTATTATTTCGATTATAATATTTTTAAGTTTTTTACAAATAAACCATTTGATGTTACAAAATTTGATGAGAAATGATTTGGTTTTTATATCTAGCATCTTTTGGCCAGTCGTCCATTTGACTACACGTACATTTGTGTTATGAAAATTTGCTAAATAAACATTTTGTCTTTTAAATTTTGTTATTTCATTCATAGTTCTTTTAAAATTTGATCAGTTAAGTTTAGATTTTCTAATATGTAACCACTTACGGTGCTGTGCGTACGGTTTGGAACAGAGTGCATTCACCTAAGGAGTTGCCACAACCGTCTTTTCAAAATACACATATCCGTCGCCATAACCTACATTTGGAGTGTATGAGATTGAATAAAAAAAGAAACTGAAAATGGCCCCTTCATCCCCGTGGTCCACCTCCTGGTCCACCTGGTGGACCACGACGGGTACGTTATTTTTTCCCTGTGGTCCATGACAGGTGTCAGCTGTCACTAAAAACTGGTTTATATCGGAAACTATGCGTGCTAGACTATTACTTTCTTTGGAAAAGTTGTAGGTTATAACGAGATCTACATGACAGGTGTCAGCTGTCATACTAAAAAGTCGTTTATATCAGAAACTATGCGTGCTAGACTATTAGTTTCTTTGAGAAAGTTGTAGGCCTTAACGAGATCTACATGACAGGTGTCAGCTGTCATACTAAAAAGTCGTTTAAATCAGAAACTATGCGTGCTAGACTATTAGTTTCTTTGGGAAAGTTGTAGGCCTTAACGAGATCTACATGACAGGTGTCAGCCGTCATACTAAAAAGTCGTTTATATCAGAAACTATGCGTGCTAGACTATTAGTTTCTTTGGGAAAGTTGTAGGCCTTAACGAGATCTACATGACAGGTGTCAGCTGTCATACTAAAAGTCGTTTAAATCAGAAACTATGCGTGCTAGATTATTAGTTTCTTTGGGAAAGTTGTAGGCCTTAACGAGCTCTACATGACAGGTGTCAGCTGTCAAACTAAAAAGTCATTTATATCGGAAACTATGCGTGTTAGACTATTAGTTTCTTTGGGAAAGTGGTAGGCCTTAATGAGATCTACATGACAGGTGTCAGCTGTCAAACTAAAAGGTAGATAACTGCTACGTAAAAAAATATTCACGTTTTTTGTGTAAGTAGTTTTTTTACCAAATCACAACGAAGATCCAGATATTAAATAGGTATATTGCCGAGTAATGTTGGCGTTGAATAGCATCACCCCATGTATCTACCCTTGGGTGTTAAAAACCAATTAAGTCATTCCAGAGAATGGGCAGCAAAATTCTCTGTGAATACATCACCTTGAACTGCGCTTGCCAATCCGCCTGCCAAGCGTAGTGAGTATAAAAAAAAAAATTAAAAATGTTTATTTTCAAGAAATTTGTTACATATTTCATGGCCGGAGTTTCCCTTTAAGTAATAGAATACTTGTGTTGGGAATCCTCCGCTCTTCCAACATGGGTATTTATATTTACCTTAAAATACGTACAAGTAAAGAAAAACAAAAAACCAGTTAAGAAAAACATGCTTCAATTCAATATGTTCTTGTATGTGTGTGTGTGTGTGTGTGTGTGTGTGTGTGTGTGTGTGTGTGTGTGTGTGTGTGTGTGTGTGTGTGTGTGTGTGTGTGTGTGTGTGTGTGTGTGTGTGTGTAGTTTATTTACTGCATCACGATATTCTATTTAAAAGATTTTCGACTTCATCATATTTAAGACTTTTAAGCCACCTGAGAAGTGTGAGTTTGCAGGAATGGATTTGCATTGGATATATCTTTATAATTCGATTTATAACATTGTATAAGAAGGGTGCTTGTGCCTCAAATTGCCTTCTAGCAAATTCAGTGCGCACGGGATGGGATCGAGCAACCAAGTCATTCCTCCTTTTGTTTTGAAGAGTTATGTCAAACGGTAAAGTCTTGTGTTGTATCATTATTAAGTTAAATATATATAATTTCCTAACAGAGAGTACATCACTTTGTAAATAAAGATCTACAGTAGGAAATCTATAGGGTTTGTGTAGCATCACCTTTAGTAACGACCTTTGAGCTCGTTCTAAGTCCTTGAAATGTGTTTTGGTTGCTCCCCCCCATACCGGGATACAGTACACTATGATTGATTGTGCTAAAGCAGTGTAAATTTTCATCAAGAGATCCCTATCCATAACATGTCTAAGTGTTTTAAATATATAGATTAATTTCCTAACCCTGTTCATAGTAAGTTCGATGTGAGGGTGCCAACTTAGCCTTTGATCAACCATAACTCCTAAGTACTTTGTGGTGCTGACTTTTTGAATCACTGGACAACAACAGTATGAAGAATCAGTTACTGTACAACTACTTCTATGTATTCTTATACCATAGTTGGAAGTGGGCTGGGAATTCAAATATGGAGCAAAACATATGAAGTTGGTTTTTTGTATGTTTAAGGTGAGTAGGTTGTCATTTAACCAATTGGAAACTTTAGCAAGTCCCTTCAGCAACCATACGAACTTCATCCCAGTTTTGGCCAGAGAAAACGATCGCGGTGTCGTCCGCATAAGAGACTATCCTCCCTCCAACGCCAGAAAGGTTACATAACTCGTTTATATATATTAGGAATAGCGTTGGACCGAGGACACTCCCCTGCGGGACACCGAAAGTAATGTTTTCCTCGCTACTATGATAATTTCCTATTTTTAAGACTTGTTTCCTGCCATGAAGATAGCTACTGAAGAGGGCCAGAGCAGTACCGCGAATGCCAATGCTTTCTAGTCTGTGGACAAGAATGGTGACAGAAACCGTGTCGAAGGCTTTTTTAAGGTCTAAAAATACCGCTAAGCACTTTCGACCCCTATCCACTTCTCCAACAATGTGAGACGTAATAGACAATATGGCATCCTGTGTAGACCTTCCCTTTCTAAAACCATATTGTGAGTTAGAAAGAATATTATACTTGTTTAAATAACTTATTAACCTATTGTTAAGAAGTTTTTCAGTTATCTTAGAAAGGAAGGTAGTACGGAAATGGGACGATAGTTATTTACGTCGGCACTGTCACCACTCTTGTACACAGGGTGACAACGGATCGTTTTAGAGAGGCTGGAAAAATTCCTGTGCTAAAACATAAGTTAACTAGTCCTGTAATAAGAGGCACCAAGAACACTTTTGAGAATTTTAAAAATGATGTAGGGATACAGTCCCACCCAGGAGCACTATTTGAATCAAGTGACATTAAAATTGTTTCTACCTCCTTCTGATTGGTGTCTAAAAGTACAAAGGAAGATATCTGAATACTAGGTATGAGGTGGTTTGAGACGCCGTTTCCAGAGTTCATAATGATATTTTCTGCCAATTTTTTGCCAATATTGGTAAAGAAATGATTAGAATTATTAACTGATTCCACCGGGTGCGCTGGGAATTAAGTAGATTTAAGTTAGTACATTTGGGGGGTTTGTATTCTGTAATTTCATTTATGGTTAGCCAAAGGGTTCTTGGATGCTTTATGGTCTTGTTTATTTTTTCTTTATTATATTTTCTTTTTAATTTTTTTATCAAATTACAGCAGTAATTACGGAAACGTTTATATGTAATTTTTAAAATGTTATTTTGGGGGTCAATTTTTAACCTTAGTTGCATACTATTTCTTAATCTTATGCACCGCAATACTCCTACAGTTATCCATGGCTTTAGCAACCGTTTACTATTGGATATTAGAGAGAGTTTAGAGTTTTCCTGAAGAGCTGTCTTAATCATGCCTATCATTGCATTGGCATAGGTGTCGGGATCGTTGTATATGTTAAATCGAGAAACATCTGCACACAATAAAGAATTATACGCTTTTTGATAATCGATCACAGTTCTAAATTTTTGTTGTAAGGTACGTTTGTATTTAAGTGAAATAATTAGGAGAACCATAGTATGGTCTGTTATCGTAGTGTTGAGAACTGCGACTTGAGCTGAGTGACTATTGTTATTTAGTTTTAAGTAGACATGATCGAGGCATCTGTCCTCCCTTGTAGGTAAAGTATGCCCAGGCATGAGGCCATGTAAACAAAGTACATTTAACAATTGTAGCCTGTTACTACGTTCATGTGATCTTTCTTTTACCGAAGTTATAATATTAATGTTAATGTCCCCAAGAATAAATATATTTTTACAAGCTGAGATTGTTTCTAAGTGGGTACGATATATTCCTAGGATAATATAGTTATTAAATTCTATTTGTAAACCAGTGGCGTCCAATAGGTATAACTCTGAAACTTTAGGCTGGTGTAGATCATTTTTAATAAACACGACAACGCCATCATTTTGGTTTCTTTGATTCAGTGTTTGATAACATGAGTACTTAGTAATACGGGGGAGAGATTTATTCTGACTAAGTCGGCATTCAGTTAAGATAATTATATCGGTTTCAAAAGGCAATTGTGACAGGGATACTTGTAAATCATCAATATTTTTATAGATACTCCGAATATTTTGGGTTAGGAACGTTAAGCGTTTAGTTTGATGGCAAGAATCTACTTTTAGATCCTGAATATTGCATTTGACTGAATGCGAAACACTAATGTTGTCTATCGCTTGTGTATTATCTGTACTATCCATGTAGGTATTTAACGGACTGAATGAGGTAGCGAGGGAGGTTAAGGTGTACCTGCTGCCGATTTATACATTTGTATATTAGTTTTATAGTGAAGAAGCGTGATGTAGTAAGAAGTAGGTAATTTAATTTAGGGTGTGTGATATGTAAGTGTGTGATGTGTAGGTGTATAATTTTGAGGCTAAAGTGTGCTGTGGTGTGAGTGTATGGGAATAGTATGTCAGAGAAACGGTTTGTGTAGGTTGTAAGGGCGTGCATATATATGCGTGCATGTGTCTGAGTAGGGATGTATAATTTTACATTATTTTTATATCTAGGTAGTGAGAGGATTACATAAGGAAGTAAAACTAATAAGTATAACACACAAAATAAAAGCCTTTATATAGTCAGTCTCCCTGCATAAGATGCTGCACCTGTAATTCATTTTGAATGTTTATGACCTTAGATGTGTCGTCCTTCCTCACCATCACTTTCCCAAAAGCTGACCAGCAGTATTTATATTTGCCTGTGCGTACAAGGTCACGGGCAAGGAACAGCAAGCGCGCGGCCTTGGCAGTCAGCTGTTCGGAAACATACACCGGGGTGTCCTCCTCAGTAGTAAATCCCAAGTGTTTAGCTTGCAATCGTGTTCTGTTCTTAATGTTGAATTCTTTAACCTTTTTCAAAAAGTCGGTTTTAAGAATGGATGAACGTAGCTCGAAAACAATAGTAGGTTTCCTCACGTCTGATTTTGCTTTCAGGCGGAAAATGTCATGTATGTCCGGCTTACTGATACCAGCCTGGATGGTGTTGGACAGGCGTAGAACGTACTGAGTTAGATCTTCTCTAGACTCCTGAGTTTTTCGTGGCACATTTTTTATTTCCAGACACGTCCTACGGCTGTGTCTCTGTAAATCCTCAATTTTATCTTCAAGTATACTAATGTACTCACGATCCTTCTTAGTCTGCAATTCCAATTCAGTAATCTTCTTATGAAATTCCCCATTTTGAACAGTCAATAGGGTAATAGCACTATCAATTTTCGTATTGGAGTATGGCAAATACCCCCCTAATAAGGGAAAGCCTATGTCTAGCAGTGGACTGTTGCGGCTGTTATAGTACAGCATGTTTTATTGTATCATAAGTATTAGAGTAAGGGCGATTACAAACAAAATGGTAAAATTACAAATAACACGTGGGAGTCAAAAAAGGACGTCAAGTTCGAGAAATATAAGCTGGTGGCAACACTGGGTTTGCCATTCGGTAAACCGAATTGACACGCTATATTGCTCAAAAGGCGGCTCTATCGGGGGCCGCGAATGACATTTTGGTGCTCTGTGTTGTCCACTCTCTCTTTGGACTTTTGGCAGACCAAGAACATGACACCGTTTCTTTCCTAATTTTATCTCCAGTATTTGGAGGGTTACCGCACTTTTGGTATTCAATAGAATATTCCTAACAAGGACATATAAATAGTAGCCATGCCGGAGCCCAGTTGAACGGATTTGGCTCCGGAACCCCTTGGGTCCTCGACTATTACGTCATATTCTGGATTCACCCTTGACAAAATTGCTCAGAATCAATCAACCAAGGTGTAACATCAATATATCTTAAAATTTATGACCTACGGGGCCAAGACGCGCAACCTGACAGTGACAGTCAAGCATTGCAGTTAGTTTGATACAGACAACTTTGAGCGTGAAATCATCATTAAAGTGTACCTCAGCTGGGTGGCATAATCATAAATAAGAAGTTGCTGCATATCCTTGCAACAAAGCCCATCAGCGGTGTTAACCGCAGCAACAACTTTTTTTTCACGGGAAAAAGGAGTTTTCCCGGCATGTTGAATAATTCTCTCTATTACAAAAAAACCGCATCAGCCGAGGCGTCTTGCGGAGTTCATGACAGAGAAACACAAAAAGCGACTTCAGTTTTCCCGTTTCCCGAGAATGATTAAAAGTATTTAACAACGACTTACCTCATTACAAAAGTTTCCTAAGTCGAACGAGATATTTGGTTGGTTTGGAATCATAAGGCTGTTCAGATTGTTCTGAAGATTGTGTTGGGTAGGTAAGGTAGTTAGCTACAAAGTTCGGATTGGTTAGTTGAATTTTTGGTAGTTTCTGTTTTTAGGACTATCCTGTTTTTTTATTTCATCTTTTGTTAGGGTTGGGTAGGATAGATTGGGTTTATATGATTATCATCATTATCATCATATCAGCCATAGGACGTAAACTGCTGAATATAGGCGTGGCCTGCATCCAGTTTTCCCCGCGGACTTGACCAGATCGCCTGTCAATCTCGCAGGGGAGCATTCTACGTTGCACCTGCATGTCGGTAATAGTACGAACTAAAGTACATAAGAAGCACTCCGCCACAGAAAATAAACAAATATAAACTTTTGCGCGCGATAATAAAGTATAATTTCACTCGCGTCCGTATCGAATACCTAATTTTATAATAGCCTACTCATCGCAAGTGCTATAGTAAAAACGCGTTAGCTTGGCAATAGCGTACATTGACACGACCGGTACCAAAAACAACATTTTTGGGCGATAATTATCGCTCTCCATACAAACTATCGCTAGAATTCACATCGCTAAAGTATCATAATACCGGTCAATTCCGGGTATTCCCCCGGCACAACCCGGCGTCATTCCACAACCATGTATATCAAAATTTTCAAAAATGAGTGTACTTGTAGCCAATTCGAAAAGTTGTTATTTTTAACTATTACTTTTATATGTCGATAATTTTGCAAACTTTTGAAATGAGTTCAATTCTATAACATACGTTTTAAAATATTTCCCAAATTTATTCTCTAATAAAGGTATAATACCGTAAAATAAAAAATATTCTGGGTTGCAATTATAATTTTAGCAAATAGGAAGCCAAAAAACCTTTACAAAATCCATTTTTACCATAAATAAATATAAAGCAAAATTGTTGACACTAAAACAAAAATTTTTGAGTTACATTGTTTTGTAATGAGCCCCTAGCTGGCCAGAGGATGGCAGAGGTGCGGTCCCGTAGGCTCGCATTTGTTTTCATTTTGATCGATCGTCGTCTCATTCCGTTCTGAAGTGCGTTTGCGTTCGTTCACGTTTGGAAGTCTTTCTTGCTGTTTTTCGGTGTTTTGGTTATTGATTGTTTGATAAGTTTATTTTTGTTACATTACTTGTTATGTTAGTCATCGGGGAAATTAAATCTGCCCGCTGGTTTGGACATGTCGAGAGAATGGGGAGGATCTTGCGGTTGCGGCCAGAGAGCATACCTAGGTCAACTACATGGACAACGTCCAGTTGGGCGTCCTAAGTATGTCCAAAAAGACCTGGGAGCGCTTCAAATGGCCGATTGGCGACAAGCAGCTCAGAACAGGGAAGAATAGGGAAACCTAGTGTCGGAGGCCAAGATCCACTTTGTGTCGTTGAGCCAGCGAAATAAGTATAGTCGAATTTTTAATTCTATTCAGTAAAATGACAGATGCCGACAAAATAATGATACCAACTGCATATCACTAGTGACGTACTTCAGTTCGATTTTTAAGTTCAGGTGAGCTGATTCATTCAAACCTCATACTCAGGTCACATACATTTATTTATTGATTTCCTACAAAAAATTTATACTTCTAATATAAAAAAAAATTAAAAAGTGTGTCACTTAGTACGGGAGACCCAATTCATTCATTTTCATATTTTGAAGAAAAGTTTCTAATAAATGTTATTCAGTTTTGTGAGAAAACACGTCCTTAAAATTATTGAACTTATATTGTAACCACATACATTTATTGATTTAATAAATATGAAGTATGTCACTAGATGAGTGATTTAATTTAGCACATCACTATTTAAGTATTTTTCCAAAAGCGGCCACGCACCAAACGTCAAATCAGTGAATACAATTAGAAATTCGACTATAGTAAGTACTTGTTAGCCAGTCACGTTTTGTTATTTTTATTTGTTAAGTTTTGTTGTGTGGAGTGTAGTGGCGATGGAGCCACCACCTAGTCCTACGACTATACTACGACTGCTGTTAATAAACCTATGGTCAAAATATTTAATTCCTTTTATTTCACGTTATAGACCACACTGAAACATACACTATTAATACCCAGATCTGAAAACAGATATTCAAACTCATCATTCAAATAGCTGCCCCGGCCGAATTAAACCCGGACCCGGAGCTGTACAGTGTACCTTAAAACATAATTATCTCATAGAATTAAAATAAAAACATCAATCAGAATTACGTTATAAATAGGGTTATAACTGAAAATGTCTATTACCCCTGCAATAATCCAGAGTGACCTTGCTATTGTACTACTGTACTCTAGCGATGTTCATATCGCATACATTTACTAAGAAAAACGATATATCGCTATCGCAAATATTGAGTACAGTGGTAGAAAAGGCCAACGCCCGCTATTGCCAAGCTAATGCGTTTTACTATAGCAAAATGAACCGAATGGCTGCGCGCGAGAGTTCATTGAACGCTGGCAGCTCCTGAAGGTCACAGTTGGTGCGCCCTGTAGTGATGTGTGTGATTGCGAGTTTTATAATAGTAGGTACTTACAAACGAAATGTACTTGTGTACTTATCTACTACCAAGTCACAGGATTAATATACACTTATACAGGTGTAAAAAATCAACTGCAAATATTAGGGGCGAGCAAGCCCATGAAACTGAACAACTTTCCCTAAGGAACATATGTAGTTTGAAACATGAAAATAATTTGAACCTCCTATACAAATTGACTCGCTCGGCTGGTACATTTTGTATGGGAGGTCCAACATATTTTCATATTCCGTCATATATTCTTTGGGAAAAATTGTTCAGTTTCATGGGCTGGTTCATCCTTAAATATTTGCAGTAGACTTTACACCTTATATAGGGCGTTAATTTAAATGCGTGCCATAGCTTCAGGGTAGGTTTAATTTTTACTAATACTTTTACTATACTAAAGTTTATTTAATTTTTACTAAAACTTTTTGTATTTGTTTATTACAGGGTGATTTAGTACTTACTATAACAATAAAGGTAGGTATTAAATTTTTAATGTTGCGCGTACACAAATTAACAAACAATGATATGGCGACACTACGTCACGCATCACACCCTGCACCCGCGCTTTCTCCGCGCGTACCTACGATCTCGCACGCATACCTACATGTTAGCTAATGTATGAACAACCGTAAAGATCTGATTATTAGTTGGATTTTTGATGGGATCGATAATATGTATTGTTTTTGTAAAGTCTACCATAAAACTTACCTTGTAACTTTTGTAAATACTCTTATTACCGAGAAAATAAAATATTTAATTACTCTTATGTTACATGTTGGATTCTCTTAAATACAGTTGTAGTAAGTATATATGAATATGATAAAACTCGGTTTATACTGATAATATTATTACATATTTTTTTTCTTATATTTAAAATTTCGTAAGACTATTTTTAATAAGATAAGTATATGACGTAAACAAAAATCGTTGGATTTATATATTTTTTACAAGTTTACATTAAAACAATGCTATTTGGAGAAAATGTGCCTATTGTTATTAATTTTACTTTTTTTGCAATACGACAAAGTAATGTATTAAATTTTTTTTAACTATGACTCAGTTGAAAATTTTGATGGATTTTTTAAATATTATGTTTAAAATATAATTATCTATCTAATGAAGAAGAAAAATGGCTGCTGGAGAATTTTTGCGATTTCACTATGGGAAGACTCCTTAAATTTACCACAGTAAGAGTGTTTATCTAGGTTAATACACCAAGAAAACAGAAGTAGGTACAGGATTTTCTACCGCAGGCAGGATTCCAGTGACCTGCTCTCGGGACTAGCGACGCTTCTACCAACTGAGCTTTGGCGGCTTAATCGTAGCCTGTGAAATTGAGCAAGTGTATTTTAATGCCAATAAGTGTTTTAATATTTTGTTTCAAAAAGTACAGAAATTGAATTTGTTTCAACACGATCTACCGGCCTTAACTTACGTTTTATTATTCAGCGTGTCATTAATTAAGTTTTCTCTATGCTGTTCCATGTCCGTAGCATGCTGGCAGAAGTCCCAGAGAGGTCTGAAGGTTCGTCGGAAAGCCAAATCTTTGTATGTTTCTTGTATAACTCTCATAACATCTTCTCTGCAAAAATGTATATTGGCTGGAATCACATTCAGAAAGGCTTCTGCGGTGCACTAAGTTTAGGTGGCCCATGGATTAGGTAGCTGAGAGGTCAGGAGGAACGCATGGAAGGTGGAATATACTTTGCTAAAAAAGACTATCAAAACGATCCGCTGTTTCCTGCGGTAACGTGCCGGCAAGCCGGTGGTAGCCCAGTAGCACAGAATAAATAATAGTACTCCAGTAGCGATCAGAAGGTAATTCTTCATCATCGAGTTGATCTATTGGACCACTATTCGGCGTCAGCCTGGTCTTGCATATAATAAGTAGAAACATGTTCTATTTTTTAAATTGCTGTGCCCTAACAGGGTCTTGATACTAATATAATTTTAAGATCTATGTGTTGGCTTACTTGGGTCACATATATAGAAATAGTAAATACAGCATTTTAAAGACAATCCTGGAAGGCAAAATTGAGGGCAAGAGAGGTAGAGGAAGAAGACGACTGACTTGGATCGATAACCTCAAGACATGGTCGAACATTAAAGACGCAACAACATTGTACAGAAAAACGGAGGATAGGAAGATTTTCAAAGAGATGGTCGCCCACGTCCGTTAGGACATGGCACTAGAGAAGAAGAATGTACCTACACAAGAAAAGCAATAAACATATTGAGTATTGCATATCTCCACTGCTATGCTAGGGCAGTTGGGGCTTGAGAGGAAGTAACTACTCCGTGATACCTTCTTTTCTTTCTCATTTTCAGGTAATTCTTATCTTACCGGTCCCTATGAAGTTTCTTCAACTGGTACTCTTCACAGTCTTCACAGCCCAGCTGATTAGGGTCTATTAGATCCAGTTCATCAGGAACGTTATCAGGCTTTTCAATACCATACTTGGCGACGAGGAGAAGTGGCACGTCGTTTGTGATCTTCTTCACTCGCAGATGGTTCTGGCATGCATCTGAGGATTGGGTATTCCAGTGTTAAGGTGAAATTCAACGCAAAGTTGGGCGAGAGAAGCGGTGATGAGTTGGGGGTGGGGCCATTTGGATATGGAGATCGGAATCCGAGGGGCCAGAGGCTGGCCGATTTCCTGGAGAAGGAGGAACTCTACATGATGAACTCGTTCTTCAGAAAGCCGCTTCATAGGAAATGGACCTGGTTGAGCCCCGACGGTTCTACCAGAAATGAGATAGACTTCATTATGGCCACAAAGAGACAAATTTTCAATGATGTCTCCGTGATCAACAGGGTTAAAACCGGAAGCGATCACCGAATGGTCAGAGGCACATTGAACATAAACGTCAAACTAGAACGGTCTCGCCTAGTGAAGTCTACGCTCCGACCATCTGCGACCCATATTCAAAACCCGGAAAGCTTCCAATACTGTGGTAAATTTAAGGAGTCTTCCCATAGTGAAATCGCAAAAATTCTCCAGCAGCCATTTTTCTTCTTCATTAGATAGATAATTATATTTTAAACATAATATTTAAAAAATCCATCAAAATTTTCAACTGAGTCATAGTTAAAAAAAATTTAATACATTACTTTGTCGTATTGCAAAAAAAGTAAAATTAATAACAATAGGCACATTTTCTCCAAATAGCATTGTTTTAATGTAAACTTGTAAAAAATATATAAATCCAACGATTTTTGTTTACGTCATATACTTATCTTATTAAAAATAGTCTTACGAAATTTTAAATATAAGAAAAAAAATATGTAATAATATTATCAGTATAAACCGAGTTTTATCATATTCATATATACTTACTACAACTGTATTTAAGAGAATCCAACATGTAACATAAGAGTAATTAAATATTTTATTTTCTCGGTAATAAGAGTATTTACAAAAAGTTACAAGGTAAGTTTTATGGTAGACTTTTACAAAAACAATACATATTATCGATCCCATCAAAAATCCAACTAATAATCAGATCTTTTACGGTTGTTCATACATTAGCTAACATGTAGGTATGCGTGCGAGATCGTAGGTACGCGCGGAGAAAGCGCGGGGTGCAGGGGTGTGATGCGTGACGTAGTGTCGCCATATCATTGTTTGTTAATTTGTGTACGCGCAACATTAAAAATTTAATACCTACCTTTATTGTTATAGTAAGTACTAAATCACCCTGTAATAAACAAATACAAAAGTTTTAGTAAAAATTAAATAAACTTTAGTATAGTAAAAGTATTAGTAAAAATTAAACCTACCCTGAAGCTATGGCACGCATTTAAATTAACGCCCTATATAAGGTGTAAAAGTCTACTGCAAATATTTAAGGGATGAACCAGCCCATGAAACTGAACAATTTTTCCCAAAGAATATATGACGGAATATGAAAATAATGTTGGACCTCCCATACAAAATGTACCAGCCGACCGAGTCAATTTGTATAGGAGGTTCAAATTATTTTCATGTTTCAAACTACATATGTTCCTTAGGAAAGTTGTTCAGTTTCATGGGCTTGCTCCCTAATATTTGCAGTTGATTTACACCTGTATAAGTGTATATTAATCCTGTGACTTGGTAGTAGATAAGTACACAAGTACATTTCGTTTGTAAGTACCTACTATTATAAAACTCGCAATCACACACATCACTACAGGGCGCACCAACTGTGACCTTCAGGAGCTGCCAGCGTTCAATGAACTCTCGCGCGCAGCCATTCGGTTCATTTTGCTATAGTAAAACGCATTAGCTTGGCAATAGCGGGCGTTGGCCTTTTCTACCACTGTACTCAATATTTGCGATAGCGATATATCGTTTTTCTTAGTAAATGTATGCGATATGAACATCGCTAGAGTACAGTAGTACAATAGCAAGGTCACTCTGGATTATTGCAGGGGTAATAGACATTTTCAGTTATAACCCTATTTATAACGTAATTCTGATTGATGTTTTTATTTTAATTCTATGAGATAATTATGTTTTAAGGTACACTGTACAGCTCCGGGTCCGGGTTAATTCCCGGCCGGGGCAGCTATTTGAATGATGAGTTTGAATATCTGTTTTCAGATCTGGGTATTAATAGTGTATGTTTCAGTGTGGTCTATAACGTGAAATAAAAGGAATTAAATATTTTGACCATAGGTTTATTAACAGCAGTCGTAGTATAGTCGTAGGACTAGGTGGTGGCTCCATCGCCACTACACTCCACACAACAAAACTTAACAAATAAAAATAACAAAACGTGACTGGCTAACAAGTACTTACTATAGTCGAATTTCTAATTGTATTCACTGATTTGACGTTTGGTGCGTGGCCGCTTTTGGAAAAAATACTTAAATAGTGATGTGCTAAATTAAATCACTCATCTAGTGACATACTTCATATTTATTAAATCAATAAATGTATGTGGTTACAATATAAGTTCAATAATTTTAAGGACGTGTTTTCTCACAAAACTGAATAACATTTATTAGAAACTTTTCTTCAAAATATGAAAATGAATGAATTGGGTCTCCCGTACTAAGTGACACACTTTTTAATTTTTTTTTATATTAGAAGTATAAATTTTTTGTAGGAAATCAATAAATAAATGTATGTGACCTGAGTATGAGGTTTGAATGAATCAGCTCACCTGAACTTAAAAATCGAACTGAAGTACGTCACTAGTGATATGCAGTTGGTATCATTATTTTGTCGGCATCTGTCATTTTACTGAATAGAATTAAAAATTCGACTATACTTATTTCGCTGGCTCAACGACACAAAGTGGATCTTGGCCTCCGACACTAGGTTTCCCTATTCTTCCCTGTTCTGAGCTGCTTGTCGCCAATCGGCCATTTGAAGCGCTCCCAGGCGATACTTAGGACGCCCAACTGGACGTTGTCCATGTAGTTGACCTAGGTATGCTCTCTTGGCCGCAACCGCAAGATCCTCCCCATTCTCTCGACATGTCCAAACCAGCGGGCAGATTTAATTTCCCCGATGACTAACATAACAAGTAATGTAACAAAAATAAACTTATCAAACAATCAATAACCAAAACACCGAAAAACAGCAAGAAAGACTTCCAAACGTGAACGAACGCAAACGCACTTCAGAACGGAATGAGACGACGATCGATCAAAATGAAAACAAATGCGAGCCTACGGGACCGCACCTCTGCCATCCTCTGGCCAGCTAGGGCTCATTACAAAACAATGTAACTCAAAAATTTTTGTTTTAGTGTCAACAATTTTGCTTTATATTTATTTATGGTAAAAATGGATTTTGTAAAGGTTTTTTGGCTTCCTATTTGCTAAAATTATAATTGCAACCCAGAATATTTTTTATTTTACGGTATTATACCTTTATTAGAGAATAAATTTGGGAAATATTTTAAAACGTATGTTATAGAATTGAACTCATTTCAAAAGTTTGCAAAATTATCGACATATAAAAGTAATAGTTAAAAATAACAACTTTTCGAATTGGCTACAAGTACACTCATTTTGAAAATTTTGGATATACATGGTTGTGGAATGACGCCGGGTTGTGCCGGGGAATACCGGAATTGACCGGTATTATGATACTTTAGCGATGTGAATTCTAGCGATAGTTTGTATGGAGAGCGATAATTATCGCCCAAAATGTTGTTTTTGGTACCGGTCGTGTCAATGTACGCTATTGCCAAGCTAACGCGTTTTACTATAGCACTTGCGATGAGTAGGCTATTATAAAATTAGGTATTCGATACGGACGCGAGTGAAATTATACTTTATTATCGCGCGCAAAAGTTTATATTTGTTTATTTTCTGTGGCGGAGTGCTTCTTATGTACTTTAGTTCGTACTATTACCGACATGCAGGTGCAACGTAGAATGCTCCCCTGCGAGATTGACAGGCGATCTGGTCAAGTCCGCGGGGAAAAACTGGATGCAGGCCACGCCTATATTCAGCAGTTTACGTCCTATGGCTGATATGATGATAATGATGATAATCATATAAACCCAATCTATCCTACCCAACCCTAACAAAAGATGAAATAAAAAAACAGGATAGTCCTAAAAACAGAAACTACCAAAAATTCAACTAACCAATCCGAACTTTGTAGCTAACTACCTTACCTACCCAACACAATCTTCAGAACAATCTGAACAGCCTTATGATTCCAAACCAACCAAATATCTCGTTCGACTTAGGAAACTTTTGTAATGAGGTAAGTCGTTGTTCCCGACTTTTAATCATTCTCGGAAACGGGAAAACTGAAGTCGCTTTTGTGTTTCTCTGTCATGAACTCCGCAAGACGCCTCGGCTGATGCGGTTTTTTTGTAATAGAGAGAATTATTCAACATGCCGGGAAAACTCCTTTTTCCCGTGAAAAAAAAGTTGTTGCTGCGGTTAACACCGCTGATGGGCTTTGTTGCAAGGATATGCAGCAACTTCTTATTTATGATTATGCCACCCAGCTGAGGTACACTTTAATGATGATTTCACGCTCAAAGTTGTCTGTATCAAACTAACTGCAATGCTTGACTGTCACTGTCAGGTTGCGCGTCTTGGCCCCGTAGGTCATAAATTTTAAGATATATTGATGTTACACCTTGGTTGATTGATTCTGAGCAATTTTGTCAAGGGTGAATCCAGAATATGACGTAATAGTCGAGGACCCAAGGGGTTCCGGAGCCAAATCCGTTCAACTGGGCTCCGGCATGGCTACTATTTATATGTCCTTGTTAGGAATATTCTATTGAATACCAAAAGTGCGGTAACCCTCCAAATACTGGAGATAAAATTAGGAAAGAAACGGTGTCATGTTCTTGGTCTGCCAAAAGTCCAAGAGAGTGGACAACACAGAGCACCAAAATGTCATTCGCGGCCCCGATAGAGCCGCCTTTTGAGCAATATAGCGTGTCAATTCGGTTTACCGAATGGCAAACCAGTGTTGCCACCAGCTTATATTTCTCGAACTTGACGTCCTTTTTTGACTCCCACGTGTTATTTGTAATTTTACCATTTTGTTTGTAATCGCCCTTACTCTAATACTTATGATACAATAAAACATGCTGTACTATAACAGCCGCAACAGTCCACTGCTAGACATAGGCTTTCCCTTATTAGGGGGGTATTTGCCATACTCAATACGAAAATTGATAGTGCTATTACCTATTGACTGTTCAAAATGGGAATTTCATAAGAAGATTACTGAATTGGAATTGCAGACTAAGAAGGATCGTGAGTACATTAGTATACTTGAAGATAAAATTGAGGATTTACAGAGACACAGCCGTAGGACGTGTCTGGAAATAAAAAATGTGCCACGAAAAACTCAGGAGTCTAGAGAAGATCTAACTCAGTACGTTCTACGCCTGTCCAACACCATCAGGCTGGTATCAGTAAGCCGGACATACATGACATTTTCCGCCTGAAAGCAAAATCAGACGTGAGAAACCTACTATTGTTTTCGAGCTACGTTCATCCATTCTTAAAACCGACTTTTTGAAAAAGGTTAAAGAATTCAACATTAAGAACAGAACACGATTGCAAGCTAAACACTTGGGATTTACTACTGAGGAGGACACCCCGGTGTATGTTTCCGAACAGCTGACTGCCAAGGCCGCGCGCTTGCTGTTCCTTGCCCGTGACCTTGTACGCACAGGCAAATATAAATACTGCTGGTCAGCTTTTGGGAAAGTGATGGTGAGGAAGGACGACACATCTAAGGTCATAAACATTCAAAATGAATTACAGGTGCAGCATCTTATGCAGGGAGACTGACTATATAAAGGCTTTTTATTTTGTGTGTTATACTTATTAGTTTTACTTCCTTATGTAATCCTCTCACTACCTAGATATAAAAATAATGTAAAATTATACATCCCTACTCAGACACATGCACGCATATATATGCACGCCCTTACAACCTACACAAACCGTTTCTCTGACATACTATTCCCATACACTCACACCACAGCACACTTTAGCCTCAAAATTATACACCTACACATCACACACTTACATATCACACACCTAAATTAAATTACCTACTTCTTACTACATCACGCTTCTTCACTATAAAACTAATATACAAATGTATAAATCGGCAGCAGGTACACCTTAACCTCCCTCGCTACCTCATTCAGTCCGTTAAATACCTACATGGATAGTACAGATAATACACAAGCGATAGACAACATTAGTGTTTCGCATTCAGTCAAATGCAATATTCAGGATCTAAAGTAGATTCTTGCCATCAAACTAAACGCTTAACGTTCCTAACCCAAAATATTCGGAGTATCTATAAAAATATTGATGATTTACAAGTATCCCTGTCACAATTGCCTTTTGAAACCGATATAATTATCTTAACTGAATGCCGACTTAGTCAGAATAAATCTCTCCCCCGTATTACTAAGTACTCATGTTATCAAACACTGAATCAAAGAAACCAAAATGATGGCGTTGTCGTGTTTATTAAAAATGATCTACACCAGCCTAAAGTTTCAGAGTTATACCTATTGGACGCCACTGGTTTACAAATAGAATTTAATAACTATATTATCCTAGGAATATATCGTTCCCCGTCCCACCGTAATGCTGATAATTTCATAACCTCTTTAAATACCCACTTAGAAACAATCTCAGCTTGTAAAAATATATTTATTCTTGGGGACATTAACATTAATATTATAACTTCGGTAAAAGAAAGATCACATGAACGTAGTAACAGGCTACAATTGTTAAATGTACTTTGTTTACATGGCCTCATGCCTGGGCATACTTTACCTACAAGGGAGGACAGATGCCTCGATCATGTCTACTTAAAACTAAATAACAATAGTCACTCAGCTCAAGTCGCAGTTCTCAACACTACGATAACAGACCATACTATGGTTCTCCTAATTATTTCACTTAAATACAAACGTACCTTACAACAAAAATTTAGAACTGTGATCGATTATCAAAAAGCGTATAATTCTTTATTGTGTGCAGATGTTTCTCGATTTAACATATACAACGATCCCGACACCTATGCCAATGCAATGATAGGCATGATTAAGACAGCTCTTCAGGAAAACTCTAAACTCTCTCTAATATCCAATAGTAAACGGTTGCTAAAGCCATGGATAACTGTAGGAGTATTGCGGTGCATAAGATTAAGAAATAGTATGCAACTAAGGTTAAAAATTGACCCCCAAAATAACATTTTAAAAATTACATATAAACGTTTCCGTAATTACTGCTGTAATTTGATAAAAAAATTAAAAAGAAAATATAATAAAGAAAAAATAAACAAGACCATAAAGCATCCAAGAACCCTTTGGCTAACCATAAATGAAATTACAGAATACAAACCCCCCAAATGTACTAACTTAAATCTACTTAATTCCCAGCGCACCCCGGTGGAATCAGTTAATAATTCTAATCATTTCTTTACCAATATTGGCAAAAAATTGGCAGAAAATATCATTATGAACTCTGGAAACGGCGTCTCAAACCACCTCATACCTAGTATTCAGATATCTTCCTTTGTACTTTTAGACACCAATCAGAAGGAGGTAGAAACAATTTTAATGTCACTTGATTCAAATAGTGCTCCTGGGTGGGACTGTATCCCTACATCATTTTTAAAATTCTCAAAAGTGTTCTTGGTGCCTCTTATTACAGGACTAGTTAACTTATGTTTTAGCACAGGAATTTTTCCAGCCTCTCTAAAACGATCCGTTGTCACCCCTGTGTACAAGAGTGGTGACAGTGCCGACGTAAATAACTATCGTCCCATTTCCGTACTACCTTCCCTTTCTAAGATAACTGAAAAACTTCTTAACAATAGGTTAATAAGTTATTTAAACAAGTATAATATTCTTTCTAACTCACAATATGGTTTTAGAAAGGGAAGGTCTACACAGGATGCCATATTGTCTATTACGTCTCACATTGTTGGAGAAGTGGATAGGGGTCGAAAGTGCTTAGCGGTATTTTTAGACCTTAAAAAAGCCTTCGACACGGTTTCTGTCACCATTCTTGTCCACAGACTAGAAAGCATTGGCATTCGCGGTACTGCTCTGGCCCTCTTCAGTAGCTATCTTCATGGCAGGAAACAAGTCTTAAAAATAGGAAATTATCATAGTAGCGAGGAAAACATTACTTTCGGTGTCCCGCAGGTGTCCTCGGTCCAACGCTATTCTAATATATATAAACGAGTTATGTAACCTTTCTGGCGTTGGAGGAGGATAGTCTCTTATGCGGACGACACCGCGATCGTTTCTCTGGCCAAAACTGGGATGAAGTTCGTATGGTTGCTGAAGCGGGACTTGCTAAAGTTTCCAATTGGTTAAATGACAACCTACTCACCTTAAACATACAAAAAACCAACTTCATATGTTTTGCTCCATATTTGAATTCCCAGCCCACTTCCAACTATGGTATAAGAATACATAGAAGTAGTTGTACAGTAACTGATTCTTCATACTGTTGTTGTCCAGTGATTCAAAAGTCAGCACCACAAAGTACTTAGGAGTTATGGTTGATCAAAGGCTAAGTTGGCACCCTCATCAGAACTTACTATGAACAGGGTTAGGAAATTAATCTATATATTTAAAACACTTAGACATGTTATGGATAGGGATCTCTTGATGAAAATTTACACTGCTTTAGCACAATCAATCATAGTGTACTGTATCCCGGTATGGGGAGCAACAAAACACATTTCAAGGACTTAGAACGAGCTCAAAGGTCGTTACTAAAGGTGATGCTACACAAACCCTATAGATTTCCTACTGTAGATCTTTATTTACAAAGTGATGTACTCTCTGTTAGGAAATTATATATATTTAACTTAATAATGATACAACACAAGACTTTACCGTTTGACATAACTCTTCAAAACAAAGGAGGAATGACTTGGTTGCTCGATCCCATCCCGTGCGCACTGAATTTGCTAGAAGGCAATTTGAGGCACAAGCACCCTTCTTATACAATGTTATAAATCGAATTATAAAGATATATCCAATGCAAATCCATTCCTGCAAACTCACACTTCTCAGGTGGCTTAAAAGTCTTAAATATGATGAAGTCGAAAATCTTTTAAATAGAATATCGTGATGCAGTAAATGAACTACACACACATACACTCACACACACACACACACACACACACACACACACACACACACACACACACACACACACACACACACACACACACACACACACACACACACACAAGAACATATTGAATTGAAGAATGTTTTTCTTAACTGGTTTTTGTTTTTTTACTTGTACGTATTTTAAGGTAAATATAAATACCCATGTTGGAAGAGCGGAGGATTCCCAACACAAGTATTCTATTACTTAAAGGGAAACTCCGGCCATGAAATATGTAACAAATTTCTTGAAAATAAACATTTTTAATTTTTTTTTTTTTTTTTATACTCACTACGCTTGGCAGGCGGATTGGCAAGCGCAGTTCAAGGTGATGTATTCACAGAGAATTTTGCTGCCCATTCTCTGGAATGACTTAATTGGTTTTTAACACCCAAGGGTAGATACATGGGGTGATGCTATTCAACGCCAACATTACTCGGCAATATACCTATTTAATATCTGGATCTTCGTTGTGATTTGGTAAAAAAACTACTTACACAAAAAACGTGAATATTTTTTTACGTAGCAGTTATCTACCTTTTAGTTTGACAGCTGACACCTGTCATGTAGATCTCATTAAGGCCTACCACTTTCCCAAAGAAACTAATAGTCTAACACGCATAGTTTCCGATATAAATGACTTTTTAGTTTGACAGCTGACACCTGTCATGTAGAGCTCGTTAAGGCCTACAACTTTCCCAAAGAAACTAATAATCTAGCACGCATAGTTTCTGATTTAAACGACTTTTTAGTATGACAGCTGACACCTGTCATGTAGATCTCGTTAAGGCCTACAACTTTCCCAAAGAAACTAATAGTCTAGCACGCATAGTTTCTGATATAAACGACTTTTTAGTATGACGGCTGACACCTGTCATGTAGATCTCGTTAAGGCCTACAACTTTCCCAAAGAAACTAATAGTCTAGCACGCATAGTTTCTGATTTAAACGACTTTTAGTATGACAGCTGACACCTGTCATGTAGATCTCGTTAAGGCCTACAACTTTCTCAAAGAAACTAATAGTCTAGCACGCATAGTTTCTGATATAAACGACTTTTTAGTATGACAGCTGACACCTGTCATGTAGATCTCGTTATAACCTACAACTTTTCCAAAGAAAGTAATAGTCTAGCACGCATAGTTTCCGATATAAACCAGTTTTTAGTGACAGCTGACACCTGTCATGGACCACAGGGAAAAAATAACGTACCCGTCGTGGTCCACCAGGTGGACCAGGAGGTGGACCACGGGGATGAAGGGGCCATTTTCAGTTTCTTTTTTTATTCAATCTCATACACTCCAAATGTAGGTTATGGCGACGGATATGTGTATTTTGAAAAGACGGTTGTGGCAACTCCTTAGGGTGAATGCACTCTGTTCCAAACCGTACGCACAGCACCGTAAGTGGTTACATATTAGAAAATCTAAACTTAACTGATCAAATTTTAAAAGAACTATGAATGAAATAACAAAATTTAAAAGACAAAATGTTTATTTAGCAAATTTTCATAACACAAATGTACGTGTAGTCAAATGGACGACTGGCCAAAAGATGCTAGATATAAAAAAAAACCAAATCATTTCTCATCAAATTTTGTAACATCAAATGGTTTATTTGTAAAAAACTTAAAAATATTATAATCGAAATAATAAACCTGAATAATTCAGAAAGTACTTAAGTTATAATGTTTTATTAATTGCAAAATTTGTTCACAAATATACCCTGGGGGCATCGAACACCCGTGAGGCTCGAATGTCCTAAAGGGTGGGGTGGGGGTTTAGCGTCGGGCACCCTAAAGGCTTGGATACCCTGGAGGGTGCGGGGTAGCATCGGACACCCTGAAAGCTCAGACGCCCTGACGCAAGCTCTTGCGACGTGTCACAAGCTGTCGTTGGTGACAGCCACAGCTTTCGCCAATTGCGAGCTTTCGCGCGATCATCGCCGATCGTCACCGATAGCTGTTGCGAGCTGTCATAGGTGAAGTGTCGCTCGTCTGTGGGCAAAGTATCTCTTTGTGTGGGAAGCCCTTATGGCAGGCAGCGTCTGAGATTTTAGAATGTCCGACGCTACCCCGCACCCTTGAGGGTGTTCAAGCCTCCAGGGTGTCCGATGCATCAAGATGTCCAGCGCTATCCTTTACCCTCTAGAGCTACATCACTATAGCCTTCAACATTTTTGACTATGCCAAACCTGTTTATCCTGAAATGTACTAATTAGGCTCAACTAGTTATCGGCCTTAGTACAAACTAGTTTAGCCTAGTATAAACCAGTTTATCCAATCATTGTAGAATAAACTACATTGGCCTCGGTAAAACTAGTTTAGTCTAAAGTCGGTTTCGCCGGTAAAATATACACTCTAACGCCTATCCTTATAGTATTATTAGCAAGCAAACCATTAATGAATTTAGAACGCGGGGTGAAAATAAGAAGGCGATTCAAGCAAATTAAATTGTACATGGTAATTATTATTGAAGAAAATTCTTTTGTTCATAAAGTTTAGGCAAAATTGTTTATTCTTAAGTAATTTAGCCAATGATATTTTTGGCATTTGAACGATTTGGCCAATAGTATATTAAACAAGTTAAATTTTGATATTTTAGTTTTTGGCCAGTTGAACTTTTGATCAAATGATCATTGCTGTATTAAAATTTGATATTTCGTCCGTAGTTATTATAAAATTTGGCCGGTTAAATTTAGATTTTCTAATATGTAACCCCGTAAGTGGCATAGAATTTCATACAAAATTTCAAAATATGACGCGTACGGAACGGTTAAATGAGCTATCACCTCAAATGGCAAACTAGCTCAAAAATGACACGCTTGTCTTGTATGAAATTTTGACAAAAGGCGTGTCTAGTAGCGCTGCGCGAAAAAGGTTTCATTTGTCTATTGTGGACACGATAACCGTACAATCCGGATCCGGATTCTGACCACCTACTCTACGTCAGGAAGGAGAAACACAGTCCCAGGAGCTGCAAACTTCCTAGACAACAAAGCTCTCCGTGATATCGGGAAGGAGGTCTGTACTTCTCGACTAGGGGCAAAATGCTGCTTAACTTCTTCAGAAGGAAAATGCTGTCTTGTATGAGCACCTTTTTGAGAAAAAACCTCAACGATAGGGCTAACGAAGGCAGAACGAAGGACGACTTTATCGTGACGGATAATAGACATAAAAACCCCCAACGATAGGGCTAACGAAGGTAGAACGAAGGACGGATAATAGAGATGAAAGTATTCCTGAAGAATCTCATTAATTAGTGATCAATACATTCAATACTGGATGTGTTCACCGACTTGTAAAAAGTATTCTGAATATTAACTTCAAGCTGAAAAGAAGCCGCACGATTAACCTATTCCCCTTTCTAATCAGCACCAAACCGGACATTATGAGTTCCAACTGGAATTGAAAAATCTATTCACTGCCCTGGAGACCCCGGCCAATATTGACAAGGACTTGGAGGGCATAATCGGGGCTATCACGACAACGTCACCTCCGAAGCTGGAACACCTGACTCATACAGGAGACCTTTGACAAAAATCGCGGGCTGAAGATTTCACGAATGCGCTGGAGGATGTCTTCAAGACCTTACAGTGGGATGGAATAGGCATCAACGTTATCATTGAATATCTTACGCATTCTTGCTTTGCCAACGACATAGCCATAATACCCGAATCCCTACAGGACCTGCAAAAATGCTGACCGGTTTAAATGCGACCTCGAGGCATGTTAGACTCAGGATGAACTTGGACAAGACCAAGGTCTTGTTCATTCAGCACGTCAAGACCTTGAAGTTGTCTAGAAGTAGGTATGGGCAAACATCGCAGTTAGGAAGAGACAACATCCCACCAACTAAATGCACCGGAAAGTACAGCTTGGCTGGGCAGAATTTGATAAGTTGCGTCATATTCTGGGGTCAACCTCGCCACAATGCCTCGATCAAGACCAAGGTGTTCAATCAGTGCGACTTGCCAGTAATGACCCTCAAAACCTGGCACGAAAACAAGCCCACCACCGGATACATATCAAACAAAGAGTTATGAAAAGTTCTATGCTAGGATAGGCACTGTCGGGAGGAGGGAGAAACGACATTATCTGCCAAAAGACCAGAGTAACAGACATAGTCTGGAAGTGTAGCAAGCTGAAGTGGCAGTAGGCAGACCACATCTGGTGTACAACCGATGGACGGTGCATTAAGCTGGTTCCAGAGTAGAGGTCATGCCTCGGCAAGCATATCATTGGATTCCTTCCGGCCAGAAGGACCAATGACTTAAAGAGAGCAGCTGGTAGCGACTGGATTGCGAAAAAAAGGAGATCGTGCCTTGTTGCACCTTGTGGCGTAGTTTGGGGGTCTGGGAGAGGCCTATGACCTGAGGTGGACTGCTATAATCTGATGTGATGCGGTGAGATATGGTTTGGTACAAAGTACTTTTGCGGTTCTTTTAAGTGCTTTACCCTGTCTCTACCAGTCTCTACTCAGTCTAAAGAATGTGTCAATGTTTCTTCATCGGTTCAAAATATTTAAATGAACAAAAACCGTGCGAATGAATCTGATTCAGATCAGAGCTAAATTTTGTGTTTCTTTAGATCTACAGCTATTAATATAAAGATGCCTAAAAATATTCGTTATATAACGGAAATATGTACTTTTTAACAACAAATATACATATTTTAATATTTTTTATCTTAATATGATGATAATTGTATACGTATAACAGTCTAGGTGACATATCGGTTGACAGCTTTACCACTCAAGATGTTGCCGACGCGCGTGTTGGTAGCTGTAGCTCTCTCGTTTCTTACTTTATTAACGAAATCTTAAGTTTATTGGCATCCTGATGAACACCCCAACAAGATTTATAGAAAGCAAAATTTCCAAATTCCTCGTATTTTTAAAACCTGCCATCTTTGTGACGTCATAACTATCTTCTCCACCACTTTATTTGAAAGTCTACTACCGCACTTTTGGTAATCAGTGAAATATGCCTAATAGGTACATATGGGTAGTAGCCATGCTGGAGCCTTGTTGAACGAACATTGTTACGTCTTTTTAAGATTAGGTATCAGTCTATAATTTCGTTCAGTAAATTAAATAAATTCTAGTTTCACTGATAAGATTCTGATTACATCACAATTAAAACTTCCCGGGAAATAAACCAAATCCCCACCGGGAACGAATATTTTTCCGAAGTACTTTTATTATACCCGAAAGTTCCCGGGTCCCGGGAACGAAACCTTTTATAATATGGCTACCATAATCGAAATCGCAAAGAATTAGGTATATTTCTTTATGTTGCTGCATCGTGTGCTTTGAAACTTGTTCATATCGCTGGCGGTTGCGCACCCTGACAGAGAGAGCTAATGGACTTTTAGGTAGGTACCTATTTAGGCGGTACTTTTAATAATTATTAGACGAGAAAACCCAATAAAGTTCTTATTATTTCATTTCTTCTTTCTTCTACAGACAACAGATAAAATAAAAAAAAGCGGCCAAGAGCGTGTCAGACACGCTCACAAACAGGGTTTCGTAGTCAGTCAACGTTTAAGTATCTTTCAGCGTTACAAAGTTAATTTTGTTGCTCGTTTGTTTGCAGCTGTATGGTTACCAACCGCAAATTGAAAAACTTTAATATTTCCTTAATCTTAAGTGGTACAGTATTCGTTATAGTTTTCTTGGTAACTTCATATTAAGAACTATATTCCATATTTTTCAAATTTTTAACATGCCTACTTTAGAAGTTACAGCTGGAACAAATTATGGCTCAAAACGCCCTTTTAAAAGCAAATATCTCGAGACAGGAACCTTTTACAGAATTTGTTTCAAAGAAATCTCCCTTAGTTTTAAAATACCTATTTAACGATACCCTACTCAATATTACAGGTGGGAAAAAAATTTTGTCCCCTTTCACATGTATGGGAAGGGGTCAAAAAACAATAAAAATATTTTTT
Organism: Phthorimaea operculella; assembly: GCA_024500475.1. Classification (NCBI taxonomy): domain Eukaryota; kingdom Metazoa; phylum Arthropoda; class Insecta; order Lepidoptera; family Gelechiidae; genus Phthorimaea; species Phthorimaea operculella. The sequence goes on from JANFCV010000207.1 coordinate 717,053, forward strand.
CTCCACATTTCTTAATTTGGGTCAACACGATCTATCTTCACACCAAATTTGCTGTCGATTGCTCCAAAACTGACGAAGTTATGAGGGCGCGGCATACAGACAGACAGACAGACAGACTTACCGAAATGATAAGGGTTTCTAGTAGACTACGAAACCCTAAAAACGCGAAAATATCAATGAATTGCATGCATAATATGACCCACACCCAGCCAGCACCCCCACCGCGCCGGCCGGCCGGCTAGCATGGCAACGCGAATCGCGATGAAACCGCTCGTCACGCCACGCGAACCGCCGCCGCCATACTGGATTCTATCAATAATACAATGCATATGAATTTGAACTTTACTGGTATGGTTTTAAGGTTGAAAATGGATTTATGAAATTTCTATTTTTAAATTTTTTGGTAAATCATACAATTTGATTAAAAAATATTTTGGATTTTGCTACCGATAGTAAATTTATGAAGTTTTATGTAAAGTCTACCTTAAATTTTTACTGTTATTTTTGCGGTTTGGATAAGGAAACGACTGAAACAAAATCTGTATTCCAATGATTATATGTGTTAGATTCTTTTATAAATTCGTTACATGTGTTATTGTTTGGCAAAAACTTCTGCGCAATAGCTACTAATACCCGATTCAAACCGAGAGTCAACGTTTAATGTCGTTATCATAACAAACTCAAAAAAAATACCATACCAATACATTTCTTGGCGGATTTCTTGTTTTAGTTACCTGTATTAACATTTTAAATATACTCATAACATTTAAAACAGTGATAGTATTTATGCTTCCTTACATCATGTGTTTTTTGGCAAACGTTTTTTTTACTATGAATCTGGACAAAATTTTGGTGGATTCGTAAATATAGTGTCTTAAATTTACATTTTTTACCTAATTTCAAAAAATTGAGCTGTTAGAGAATTAAAAGTTATTTAAATCGTTTATTTCCTACACTACAACTGGAACTTACAAATCGCTTTGCTTGCCTAGATTGCGATACCGTGGACGGTATAAATAACAGTTTGGTGGAAACTGTCCACACAGTCGGCTCCAAGTTCTTTAAGCCCTGTCGTAAAAATAGACCTCAAAAACTAACCGATCGAACTCTGAACCTCATGGCTGAAAGGCGTTCTATGACGCTGCAATCCTCTGATGACACGGAGTCATATCGGCGGCTCAACAGACAGATATGCCAGTCCCTGCGGAGCGATATTCGAGACTTTAATACTAAAAATATTAAAGAAACGATTGAGCGAAACAAGGGCATCAAAGTTTTCGCCAGGGACCAGTCTATTGGGCAGAGCCAGCTGACAAAGCTGAAGACGGAGGACGGCAGGGTAGCGTCCACGAGGCCAGAGGTACTGAGGAGATCGAACGGTTCTATGGACAGCTGTACACTTCAGTTGCAAAACCTGTTAATAGCTCAACAGACCCTAGAGCAAAACTTACCCGACACTATACCGAAGATATCCCGGACATCAGCTTGTATGAGATTAGGATGGCCCTTAAACAGCTCAAAAACAACAAGGCGCCGGGCGAGGACGGAATCACATCAGAGCTACTGAAAGCGGGTGGAACACCAGTACTTAAAGTCCTTCAGAAGCTCTTTAATTCAGTCTTGTTCGAAGGTGTGACGCCAGAAGCATGGAACAGAAGCGTGGTGGTGCTTTTCTTTAAGAAGGGTGATAAGACTCTCCTTAAGAATTATAGGCCCATCTCGCTTCTGAGTCATGTTTACAAGCTGTTTTCGAGGGTTATTACGAATCGTCTGGCTCGCAGGTTTGATGACTTCCAGCCTCCCGAACAAGCCGGCTTCCGAAAAGGGTACAGTACCATAGATCACATTTTTACGCTGCGGCAGATTGTACAGAAGACCGAGGAGTACAATTTGCCACTATGCTTAGCGTTTGTGGACTATGAGAAGGCCTTTGATTCTATCGAGACGTGGGCAGTGCTGCAGGCTCTACAGCGGTGCCACATTGACTACAGGTATATTGAAGTGTTGAAGTGTTTATATAGAAACGCCACAATGTCAGTTCGAATACAAGATCAGACCACGGCGGCTATTCCATTGCAGAGGGGTGTAAGACAAGGAGATGTATTATCTCCGAAGCTCTTCACCAATGCAATGGAAGATGCCTTCAAGCTCCTGGAATGGGAAGAACTTGGCATCAATATCAATGGCGAATACATCACTCACCTTCGGTTTGCTGACGATATCGTGGTCATGGCAGAGTCATTCGAAGACCTCAGCAAAATGCTACAGGACCTCAATCGGGTTTCCCAACAAGTGGGACTCAAGATGAATATGGACAAGACGAAAGTCATGGCCAACTCTCATGTAGCGCCCACCCCAATATCGGTAGGGAACTCGATACTCGAAGTGGTGGACAAATACGTCTATCTAGGACAAACAGTCCAACTAGGAAGATCCAACTTTGAGAAGGAGGTCACTCGGCGAATCCAGCTCGGCTGGGCAGCATTCGGGAAGTTACGCAGCGTCTTCACGTCCAAAATTCCTCAGTGTCTCAAGACGAAAGTGTTTGAACAGTGTGTCATGCCAGTAATGACCTACGGTGCCGAGACGTGGTCTCTAACTGTCGGCCTACTAAATAGACTAGGAGTCACTCAGCGAGCTATGGAGAGAGCTATGCTCGGTGTTTCCTTACGTGATCGAATCAGAAACGAGGAGATCCGTAAACGAACCAAGGTAACCGACATAGCTAAGAGAGTCAGTAAGCTGAAGTGGCAATGGGCAGGCCACATTGCTCGAAGGACGGATGGATAATCGGTGGAGCAGGAGAGTTCTCGAGTGGAGACCATGTACCGGCAGGCGCAGCGTAGGACGGCCCCCCGCGAGATGGACAGACGATCTGGTCAAGTCCGCGGGGAAATGCTGGATGCAGGCCGCTTCAAATCGGACAAGGTGGAAATATTTGGGGGAGGCCTATGTTCAGCAGTGGACGTCCTATGGCTGATATGATGATGATGATGATGAAGGTGAAATTAAAGTTCGGGTTGTGTACGCGGCGTAGTGCGCCGTCAATGTGTCAGCGTTGTGCTAATCAAGGCCTGCCACGTGGACTTTCTGGAACCTGTCTCATACAAGCTCATACGATACGAACCATTTATTTTGACAGCGGCATAACGTGCACCGAGTTAGCTCGGTTTTTGTTACGCATCAACAGATGGCGTGGTCAGTTTAAAAGCAACCCAGAAAGGGAAAATATCGTCCCCGAAAAATCTTACATCGTTGCTGCTACATACGAAATATCATGAAAATAGTTGGGGCTATTTCCGAGATCCCGAAGGATGCACAAATAAGGTATTGGCGGGTAGGAAGGAAGGACTTACTGAGAATGGTACAATTGAAGATAACGTTTTCTAAAACTGTCGCAAACAGCACACTTTCGAATTCTGAGGTCCTGAAAGTTTTGAGACACATCAAGGTTATTTTTTATCTGTACAAGGGAGAGGGAGTAAGCAGTCACAAACATCCCATTTGAATTAATTAAAAATAAAATGTTTTAAAACGAAGAAACTTACAAAAAATATGGGTCAGATTCCAATGTTATATCTTCAATTTCATCATCAGTCTGAAATAAAACAATAAGTAAAGAAATCTAATGCTAGATCGTGATCACAAGAAAGGGACATTCTGGGAAAGGGACGTTTTGGAACCTAGAGACATTTTGGGAAAGGGACATTCTGGAACTAAAGGCACAAAACAATGATCGCAGTCTAGCAAAAGTCAACTGCGCTCACAAAACCCACAATTAGAAGTCTTTAAAAAATCAAACATAATTTCTGAAGGAGATCCTAAGAGCTATTCAAAGAATGCGTACCCACCTGGGTAAGTACTACCGCCGGCACATCCACCTACCCATTTAGAGGTTCAACTTATACTGGATTTTCTTAGAATTTGTATGAAAAGGTTGTTAAAGGTTGTTACTTTAAATGGATAGGTGGATTTGCTGGCGATTCTACACTCCTGCGGGTAATATAAAGATGGGGAATAAAGAAAGCGTATTTTTTTTACTTACCGTGTGGAGGGTGTCAACTTTTACGTCAGGCTGGCTGGGACGGACTCTAACTTCACTATTTTTGGGACCGTCCCTGATATTCCCTTTGCTATCGGCCTTAAAATATACCACCGACATTGTATCAACACTCGTAATTATAATTCTATTAAAAGACGTTAAAATACATAGAAAATTCTGTAAAATCTCTAAATTAGCAAAACGAAATGAGCAATACTATTAAAAAACTGAGTCACATAGAGTTGGTCGAAAACTGTGACAATTTCATGTCAGCAGAAATTATTACAACCTTAAATATAACTTAGGTTTAATTTAAACTGAAATCAATTAAAGGCCAAGAGCTTGTGGCATAAAAGTATCTGTGCCAAAGTATTTATGTTCAGGTCGCGAGTTCACGAGGAAATATATGCAATGGTTTATATGCGTTGCGTGGCAGAGTAGGTATAATCGACTCTTAGCACTTTTAGTTTATTTCAAGCTACGAAATAATTTAATAAATAAATAAATAGAGGAATACAATATTAAAAGAAAATGGATCATTTGATAAATAGTAGGTACTCAGCTAGAAAGAAACACGAAATGGGTTCAATGAAAATGTTTAATACCAGTTCTTTCACAAAATAATTTACTAGTTTAAGTTGATACTTGCACATAGTAAGTATACAGATTAATTGAAAATAATCTTAATTTAAAATATAGGTAGGTAAACGTGATTATAATTATAAAGATTTATAATATCACACGCAAAATAACAAATAACTATTTTTCTAGTCTATCTAAATTTAAAACGGGGGCCTTGGAGAATAAAACCGGTACAGAAAGGGAAAAATATGGTCAAAAGGACTCCAAAAGCCCCAACATAAAAGTTATCTACCCTAGTTTCGTATAAAATTCAATACTTTATTTTTAACAGCATTATCTATGAAAGGCAGTTAGATTTATTCATACACATTTGTGATAATTATTACATGTCAAATCTTATCGGCACAGATGTCAAAATATAATATTTTCCGGATTTGTGACTAAAACCTTGTTTAAAAATAAATATTGCAGAATGTTGAATTAATATTTTGATGAGTAACAAAATCATTTAACATTAAAGAAATAATAAATAAATCTATTCAATGTGAAAATCTCGTTTAAAAGTTTGTATATTTCAGTCTTGTACCCCTCAATAAGCGAATGTTACTTGTTTTGGATTTTTGTAGTAATTCTGAAACTAACCTGAAATTCTTACACATGAATTTTCTCTATGCGTAAATAGCTTGCAGTCTCTGAGACTATAATCAAATCAAAATCAAGGTTTTTGTCATTATTAATAAATTTTATAGTAACCCCGCTTATTGGGTTGCAACTCTTAAATCACCAATGTCAGTTAGTTAAACATTTAGAAAAGAAACAATTAGTAAGACAGAAGATAAAGTCAAGAGAAAATGTAAGAAAATGACAGTGGTGAAATAAATCTACTAATAAATGTATCTTGATTTGTACATTTGGCAGCACCACGAGTTACTTATTTGAGAGATCGACACACAGGGTGGTACCGAACGAAAACGCTAAAGCTCATCAGTCAAACTTGACAACTCTCCCACAACACAATTCAAAGCCTAAAATTGTTTTTACATCCCATAGAAAATTGCTACGACACGACAGCAGCTTATTTTGGTATGGGAGGTCGAGTTCCTTTTAGATTTTGAACTTTGGTCCTTAGGAAAAGTTGTTCAGTTTCACCTGTTGAACTTACCGTTTTTGGGAAAGTGAGTCGTTCAGTACCGCCCAGTATTTTCTTTCGCAGTTTTTAGTAAAAAGATTAATCTCTTCAGTGGCTAAGCCGAGGTGCTGACAAAAATACAAATTCCTCTTTTAAATCTTACCCAGGTACAGATACGATACATTTATTAATAGACGAGACATTAAAATAAGGTATGGTATTAACAAAACATAATACTTTTCGGACTTCAACAAAACTATACAACTTTCCTTACAACTAAATATATGACTTTACTGCCGTGCGGCAGACCTACGACTATAACTTAATTATAGGTAAAATTAGGACTGATTCGCTTTGTCTAATATGGTTACTGTAGGCATTCAGGCCTTACCACAAAAAAGACGCGCGTTGAACGTGCGTTTAAAAGATATTTTCATACAAAAATTACGCTACACACGAATTGAACGCGCGTCTAACTTTTTTATTGTAAGGCCCTCTATTTATATCCTAAACGAAATCATACAGTTAAAAAAAAAACAAGTCTACATACGTCAGGTAACCGAGCTATATTTTATGAGTTTTTTTTTTCAATTTTGTTGTCTCTTGTTTAAGTAAAACTTGGACCAGTTTTCTTATTTTTTTGTTTCGTTTTTTGTCTCGGTTTATTTTTTATATTATTGTAAAGTCACGTATGACGAATTAAACACAATTTAATTTATTTATTAACGTCCAGATCGTATAAACTGTAACTTGATTCGTTATGCATATGCAGTTAAATTGAATAAAAATAACATAAATAAAATAACTCTACAGTCGCAACTTATTGACAAACAGTGTAAATAAAATAATGGTCGATGCAATATGCACGTATTTGGTGGAAAAAAAACCAGCTGAAAATGCTAATGGAAAAAAATAAGTCTTTTTCTAAGGAACCATAGCAAGGAACATATTATGGGTAAACTTTTATCTGAATCTAGAAAGTATTACGTTCATGAGAGTAACAGAAAGAGCCATACATTGAGAAATCCTTAGAAAAATGTGGACGAAAAATATTGTAGACAGAATATACTCTAAATACAGGGTTGTACTAAACGACAGGCTTACCCGAAAACACTAAACTAAACGTCAAACTGAACAGCTTTCGCCAAGGACTTAAAGTCAGAGTATTAAAAAATGACCGCCCATACAAAAGGTGTACTAAGGGAGCAATTTTCTATAGGACGAAAATATATTTAGACTTCTGGTTTTCGGAGAAAGTTGTCCAATAATGGTCTATTGAGCTTAGCAATTTCGTGAAAGTCCGCCGTTACCACCCTGTAAAGTTTCATATTTTGACCTATGTTCCTACAATGATTCACTTTCACGGTTTTCCAGCTGTTTTTTCTCGTATCAATAGTTTACATTATCAGAAATACAAGGTGTGAGAGACAGTGTGAGGAAAACTTTGCAGGCGTGATCAGACTATGTAACTGAACCACTTTTTCAATGAAACAAATACCGGTAAACGAAAACAAAGACCTCCCATACAAAGTCAGTCAGTTGATTCGTGAGTTTTGTATGGGACGTCAGAACTTTTTCTCGTTTCCCACCATTAGCTCCATAGTAATAGTTGTTCAGGTTCATGGACCGATCTCGCCTGCAAAGTTTAAGGCGAGGAACACACGCAACGTCAGTTTGTGCGTCGTTTGTTCGATTTTCCACCTTATTTTTATACGAATACGGTTTATGTCAAACGATTTGACAGACAACGCAGCGTTGTGCGATGCCGTTTGACACAAACCGTATTCATATGCAGGTAGGGTGGAGAATCGAATGAACGACGCACAAACCGACGTTGCGTGTGTTCCTCGCTTGTCAGTACGCCGTCCCTTACACCCTGTATGATGCGGTTTTGAACATGTGAGGTGTGTGTGGAGGGCGCGGGCCGCCATCACTTGCTGGAGGAAGGCTGGACGGGCTGGCCGCGCTCTTCTGGAAAAACAAGACGAAATCATTGAAATTACAGCCAACAAAACCGAAGCTCAATCTCTGAAAGAGTTTGGTTATAATAACCAAGGAACCTTAAATGTGGATGGACGCAGAAGGAGAGGAAGGCCTAAAAAAGTTTGGATGCATTGTGTAAAAGATGATATGAATCAAAAAGGGGTAAACGAAGATTTGACGGCTGATAGAGATGAATGGAAGAGAAAGACATGTTGCGCCGACCCCAAATAAATTGGGATAAGGGCAGGCAGATGATGATGAACCAAGAAACCTTAAAATCAAGTGTCTCTGAAGAGCGTTTTCTGAAATCATACACGGTAGCTGCGCTTCGGGCCTCTAACTACACCTTCGCTTACAATCGTTTCCTTCTTGTGCCGTAGCCAGGTGCTCCTGTGGCAGACAGTGAGCTGGAAATTAAGTACCTAACCAGCCTAAGTGCGAAACTACTAAAATTAAAATTTTAAAATTGCTACTTGCAATGAAAATACGTTCGTTTCGTACAGGTTCTATAATCCAACTAAACAACATGACTGATACTATCAAACTACATCAAAAAGACAATAGTTCAAAAAACATAAAAAGTTATAAAGGACAAAGCCAATTCTATCAAAAAGGTGATAGTTCTGCACAGTACTATTGTTTCTTCATTTTAACAGGAATACGGAAGTTTTTTTCCTTTCATTTCCTATTGCAACAATGTTTCTAATAAAGGAATGTTCTGTTGTTTCGTAAGTAAATCCATATATTTATTTAACTAAACGCATTATGTATATGGGTGGACTTAAATCTATAGGGTGTATTTTTATTAGTGGCGGATCCGTTAAGGGTGTGTTCTGTCAATGGAACTGAACAACTTTCCCCAAGGAACATAGGTCGAAATATGAAAAAATAATTTGGCCCTCCCATACAAATTGATCCGGCCGGCCAACACACTTAGTATGGGAAGACCAAAATTTTTTTTCGTATTTGGACCTATGTTCCTTGGGGAAAGTTGTTCAGTTTCATTGACAGAACACACCCTTAACGGATCCGCCACTAATAAAAATACACCCTATATATCTACCAGTCTACCTTAGGGCATATGGAAGTGTGTGAAGCAGGTACAAAGTAACTACAATTATCAAAATACCCACGTACCCAAACTTACATCATCGCAGTTTTTTAACAAAACCCCACTTATAACACATTACTTTTTTGGAGTCAATCATTATTGCACAATATTTACCCATGCAGTGTTAATTTGAGTCATTATTTGAAATGTTTGAATCATGACTTCACAAATACCTATAAATATAAGTGCATTTGTACTTAAGTCACTCATTTCACGACTTTTAAACTTACTACAATTTGTACTTTAGATAAGAAAGATACTCACTATAATTTCTTCGCGCTTCTTCTCTTTCGTGAGCGTCGAAGTACCACAGAGTGATGGCGTATCTGTAAAGAATAAAAAATGCGAATTATTTTAAAACCCTTGGGGGTAGCACAAAGAATTGGTTATCGAAATAACGAAAAACTCGTAGACATTTAAATGTGTGTGACTTAAAATTATCTAAATTTCTTTAAAGAAAAGTGAAGACGCTATTCTAAAATAGCGATTTTAGACAGTTACAATAAATAAGACGCGTCCATACCAAGCAAGACTGCTCGGGTGCTCGTTGCCTCGCGAGGCATACGCTCGTGCGCAGGCGAGCCAAGTTCGATATAATTTGGACACCTAATAAATTAATAGGTAAACTTCTAAGGCGTGTTGATTTTGGATCGGCCCCCGCGCGTTCGCCCGAGCACGAGCCGCGTTGCCTCGGACGAGCCACGGAATTTCTTGGTCATTTGCCGCGCGAGACAGTGAGGCAGCGAGCAGCCTCGCTTGGTGTGGACGCGCCTATTGAGACCCTTAAGTACGTAAATATTACCTGGTGGCATAGGCGGGCTGGACTTCGTGCGGGTTCCGTCTGTCCGACCAGAAGAACAGCATCCGGTCGAAGATCGGCGCGATGTCCGCTACTTGGTCGGTCCCCTCCGGGAACACTCTAAAAATGAAAAAGTATTAAATTACCGACAAACATAAGAAAAATACTTTAATAAACTTCCCGTGTTTGTTAGGGATAATTTTAACGGAAAACTTGTTTTTTTTTATTTCACCGCAGGTAGGATTTAAACCTGCGACTCTCGGCATTAGTACTGTCGATGCCTCTACCAACTGGGCTACCCCATCGCGACTCAATCTTAGTCTGCGAACTAAGCAAGTGTATCTTGGACATTAACGCGTGGCAGGGCTCCATCTACGCGATAGTTTTGTAACTAATTCTGGCTGCGGTGAAAAAAAAAATTTTGATGATCTTCTCAGTATGTACAGCATAAAGACGACTTTGTAAAGTGATGATTGCCCCACTTGCCGTTCTAAAGGCATTATTCGGGAAGAAAACAGGGGTTTACGTTTGTATGAAAAGGCGCAAAACAGGCATGACTCGGGTATTCCACCGTAATTCTCTTAATGCATCACAGATTTTCATCAGTGGTTCATGCCATCAGATTCTTACTTTTATTGTAAGTATATTACCAATCGCGAGTTTAAAACCGGATCCGGTAGTGCAAATCATAACATGAAATGTGAAAACATGTCAACCTGTGGAATGTTATGAAAACTTTTGACTCAGTGTTTATAATCAAATGGTAGGTATTTGGACGAAAACGGAACGAAATTTTTCTGGTAATGGAAAATACCCCTGGCTGAATATCTACGCATTGCAACCGGCAATCCCAAGTCGCAGCTTATACCGCACTTATACATAAAATGAAACGTTCAACCCGCTTCGCTCGCTGTGAGCTCTCATTCAAACATTTTTGTCCCTAAACCGGATGTATTGTGATATTATGGGAGCTATAGATTTATATGCTTCGTATTTATGTGCCTCAATAAAGGTTCTTGAAGTGAATGACTTCGAGGTTCAGCCAATAACTGCTTAACCAAATCACATTTTGGGTCGCGGAAGAGTATTTAGAGGCTTTTTTTAATGGCATTTTCCCACCAATCACTTCGCGCCCTTTTCTGGGAAGTCTGGAAGTCTCTCAACAGACTCCGGGCTGGTGTAGGAAGGTGCCACGAAAACAGAGTCAAGTGGGGTTACTCGGTGAACGGGTTGTGATTGCGGTGCTGTCCAGACCATGGGTCATTTACTAACCTGTCCCAATTGCCCAAACTCATGCACGCATCAAGACCTGAGGAAGCAAACCCTACAGGCATTTCCGTGGCCAAGCATTGGACAGAAATTATTTAAACTGTTACCGCTGACTCGATCAAGAAGAACTTCGCGGCTGTCAAAATAAAATACATTTGTCCATACCTGAGCAGTCCACCGCACTTGTTGACGTCCCAGTCCATGTTGAGGTAGTAGATGGCGGTGATGCAGCGGCCGTTCGATGTGGCGCCCTTTCGATGCAGCTTTGTCGATGTTGCAACATTCCATGCAAGGACCTTCGATGTTATAATCTGGACCCCCCTTACCTGAGCAGTCCACCGCACTTGTTGACGCCCCAGTCCATGTTAAGGTAGTAGATGGACTCAAAAAAGAAGAAGAAATAGTACCTGAGCAGTCCACCGCACTTGTTGACGTCCCAGTCCATGTTGAGGTAGTAGATGGCGGTGATGCAGCGGCCGTCTCGGTTGGGGTTGTCCACGTGCTTCACGTAATGGCTACCACAGCCGGGATAGACCGCTACCATCGCCTGGAAAATATAATTGGTATCATAAATCATTTACAGAGTAATAATATCATTAGGCCACAAATTAGGGAAAAGATTGCTTTATAAATGGCTCACTCAGTACTAGCGACGCGACGATTATTACGCTCACTGACTTTAACTGCAAATAACTGGATTTTCAGGGGAACTCAAGGTAACTAAGAAGATGGTTGCCATGATAGCTATGTAACAAGTGACTATCGCAAAAATCCTAAATAGGGTCGAGTAAGCCTTCAGTAAACTCTCTATTTAGAGATAAGAAGACTTTTGCGTTTTGTACACATTGTTATGGTCTTCACATCGCTGCTACTTCATCAGTTGCTCTCGCGGCAAATATCTGCATGTTTACCTACTAATATTTCCGCGTGAAGACCCGATTTCATTTCAGATTTCGATACAATATGGTTCTCGTGAAAAGCAGTTTAGCTTTTTGCTGTTAACTTTCATGGGCAGATAATATAACCTCTTATAAATGGTTTTTTTATACCGCCAAGTATATTTTTACATTACCGCTCGTTTTCCTCGATTTTTACTAACGGGAAAACAGTATACAACAAATATACAATGTAATCAGTTTAATACCCCGTGATAAAGTAGACAACGCTACAAGGAAAATCTATGTTTATAAAATAAATAGATCTGATAATTTTGATTTTGATCCGAAATGAAGAGCAGATAATAAGCTTAATAAGAGGCTCTTGCCACTGTTATCTTGTTGTAAAGTTAAATCAAGCATTTTATTATTTTTTATTATTATTTAAATTTTATGTGACAGGCTGACAACCTGTCACTGTCATGATACATAGTCTTCTGAATGACTCTCAAACTTTTGTCAGACGTGGTGTAAATAGCGTTTTTCACAGCCGTTTACGCTCTAACGCTGGGGCTAAAGGCTTGATTATGTGTATGTGTACAAATCAGATCTACAAACAGTCAAGAATGTCACGCGCGAATCAAACTGCTCTGCTATAAAATCAGTGGGTGGTCCATGCGGCAATGACTCAAATAGTAAATGATAATGAAGGTTACGTGCTGTTGACATTTCGTGTACCAATAAACCAATTCAATAATTGATAATAGTCCCTTGGTAATTTAAAACTGTACCATGACTTTCATAGGCTATATATGTATAGAATTAGGAATTATCTACATGCCATGAGGTTAACCAAAAATTTTACACGATAAGAGCCCGCAACTTTCGTCCTACCTAGCGTGCACGGTAATTATATACAGGATCAAAAAGTTATCTGTTTTTTTCTCATGTTTGTGTTTGAATTTGCCTATGATACCGAACAAATTGCCCCAAGGAATATAACTTTTGTCTCGGTCAGCTAGTAGTACATTTGTTTTGGGAGGTCCAAATTTTTTACACTAATTATTTAAGTTATGCCCCACGGATTTATCCCTTTGTCGACTTTTACGAAAATATTGAGGTCATTACTAAACTAACCCTGAATTCCCAATAAATGGAACCCGATCGGTTTGTTTATAAACAAAACAGTGCGCAAAATAGATCAACGAATCGATTAACTGCTGCTTTATTTACAAGTCAATGTCGTTTCCTCGAAACCGAGGGTTTAAAACGTCGCGTGCGCCGAAACACGTGCGCCCGCTTTGTAGAAATATTTATCAATTCTAAAATTTGGAATATTAAAATAGCGAAATGATTTTATTCAACTTAACTGATTAAAATAAAATCACTTAACTGGCTATAGTACGCAAGATCGCTTAAGTGAGAGTTCCCGCGCGTGTAAAAGTTTGGCCCCGCCTTGGAAACGAATCTTTAGGCTATTCTTTAGCTATTCCGAGCCGGGGCCTTGCTAGCATACTTACAAAAAAAAATGGCAGCCATTTCAAACTTTTTTTATTGGCCAAAATTTTGTTATTTTGTAATAACTCAAAACTGGTAAGTGCTATAAATGAACATTGTATAGAAGAAATGTTATTAAATTACGTACGTAAATTTCTGCACAACCTTGCTCTAATAACTTTTTTGATAATCTAATAGTTTGCGAAAAAAACGCTTTAATACATGGCAGTTTTTTCTAAAAACTCACCAAATCTAAAATATGAATTAAGTAGTGAAGTTGGGGATTAAGAATTACTTACTGTGTGGGTAGACCTTGCTACGGTATCCTGACTGATACTTAGTAACAAGCTTTCTGCCCAGTGGTTTTACCCGCTAATATATTTTCAAGTAAACAAGCAAATTTTTTGCCAATTTACACCCTGAGTTTTACCACCTTATGAGATGATTTTCTTAAATTCCTTTCCTGGTGTTAATTCACCCAACCAAAATAACCTCTGCGCAAAATTTCAAGAACCTAGGTCCAGTGGTATTGCCTGTGCATAGATTTACAATTTGTAAAAAAAATATTAAATTTGTTCGTAGTTGCCACATTTTACTTTTTTTGCAATCCCTTGAGGCTGTTCTTTAATAGTTCTGACCCAAGGTCCTGTTAGGATAGCAAAAAAGAACAAAATTTGGCAACAACGAACAAACTCTACTTTTTTCATACAAATTGTATACCACGCACAGGCAATACTACTGGACCTAGGACTCTGAAATTTTGCACAGAGGTTATTTGAATAATCTTAATTAATATCAAGAAAGGATTCCAAAAAATTTATCACTTAAAGTGGTAAAACAGAGGACGAAAATTTGTATAAAATTAACTTGTTTACTTCAAAATATATCAGCGGGTAAAACCGCTGGGCGGAAAGCTTGTTACTAAATATCAGGCAGGATATTGTAGCATGGTCTACCCACACAGCGAGTGACTCTTAATCCCCAACTTCACTACTTACTTTATACTTTCGAATTTGTGAGTTTTCAGCAAAAACTGCCATGTTGTGCTATGTTTTTCTCGCAAACTATTGGATTATGAAAAAGTTATTGATAACATTCATATGCAGAAATTTACGCTTAACATATCTTCCATACAATAGTTATTTGTAGCTCTTACCATTTTTGAATTATTACAAAATAACAAAATTTTGGTCAATAAAAATAGTTTGAAATGGCTGCCATTTTTTTTTGTAAGTATGCTAGCAAGGCCCCGGCTCGGAATAGCTAAAGAATAGCCTAAAGATTCGTTTCCAAAGCGGAACCGACCTGAAACACGCACGGGAACTCCCAAAATTTTTTTGTATAGAAATTCTAACCTACTACTAAGAAGACGACAAGATATGAGAATGTTTGGGACATGTGTTTAAAATTGCTTAGGATTTCGGCACAATTCGGCATCTTTTAATAAGTTTAGCAGACATATTTCCTTTCTTTAATTTAACAGATACCACCCAAAATCCTAATACATTTTTTATGATTTCTTATCCGTGTCTAACTTATAAAAAAATGAATTGAAAGTGACAGCTTTATTTTCAGTTTACGATTTTAGACAGTAACGTGGAATCGAGTCCAGCTAAAGACACTTACGTTACGTACCTATAGCTAAACCAGGCACGAGCCGCACGAGCTAAAATGCACGTAAAATTAAGCAGTATAACAATTACAACGATTATGTCATCTAGGTATCCCCGTAGTTGCAGTAACCACAATAGCCATAAAATGAGTCAACTCAGCAAATGAATTAGCGCGGTGAATGTTTAGACTGCAATAATGATAATTTGTTGCTGTTTGATAGCACGTAGGTTTTGTCGATGATCTAGAATCTAGCTGCTAATAGATAATTGATATTATGAACTTATGAAATGTTTTGTTTGTGTTTGTCGTGTGATGCCGGCTTAGAATAGCTAACCTAACCTCATCTCTTTTCCGCGGGTGTCGTAAGAGGCTGACAACCTGTAAATGTACCTAGTGATACATTAATCTGAAACGGCGTCCAAATATTTTTTTGACGTGGCGACAACGTATTTTTACAGCCGTTAACACGACCTGTCTATCCCGCCATGGATATGGGCGTGATCATCAGTATCACACAAAAACTCAAATGAGTAAAAACGAAATTTATAGAAAATCCGCGCACACTCAAAGCGAGCACAACAGTAAATACTTTTACCGTTCAATGTCTTTATTGTACCTATTTTACCCGACTGCGTCAGAAGGAGGGTTAGGTTTTTAGAGAGTACACAACACATGTATGTATGTAAAATATGTGGACATGAAATTTTTTTCACGGTCTACAGCCCAAAGGACTGGGCGGATCTTGATATGTGAGGTGTCGTTAGTGCGCGAGTGACACTGGCTATATAAAAATCTTAATAATTCAAAAAATAAACGCAAAATAAACTTTGAAATTATAGCAATTGCATTATTGTCGGGTTTTTGTTTCTTAATCATTTACAGCAAAAGTAGTTTTGTCAACTATACAAAACAATCCAATCTAGGTCAACGTGTGCGGTAAGGGCGCCGGTGCTGTAATGCCGAGCATCACGTAAGCCACTAGGAAGGACAAGGCCCTGCTGAATCAGTATAGGTACCTACAATAGTTCATAGTAGGTAAATTAATAATTTTAGGTGAGGTATTTAAATATAGGACTGAATCACGAATTAAGTATTGGCGGGCAACTGAATTCGTTGATTTCATTAAAAAATCAAGGGACTATAATAATAAGAAACGATACACAACTAGAGTTGTACGTAAACCTATTGAATAAGGGCCATATCTGTTATAGAGCCGATTGACGGTGGAGTAAGCTGGTTCTCGAGTGGAGGCCACGAGATTCGGCAAGCGTAGCGTTGGCCGCCCTCCGGCCAGATTGACCGATCACTTGAACAGAGCGGCTGGTAGCAACTTGATGGCGAAAATAGGAGATCGTGGGGAGGCCTATGTCCAGCAGAGGTGTTTGATCCAATAATGAGCGAAACATGGGGTAAAAGTGGCAGGCAGGCAGGGCCATGAAGCAATGATGCTCTACTGCTAACTCGTTAGGAAAGCCAGTTTAGGAATACAAAGAAATACAAGAACAACAATACTATTAATAGATTTATCTAGTATAAGAAATTATAAATGGAAATGAAGTACCATTTGCTAGAGGTAGATGAACTTTTAAAACAACAACATACGTGTTGGCTTACTCAACGTAAATGGTAGTATAGTTCGAGTCTGAGTATTGCTCTAAAATAAAGGCATGATAAGATTAGAATATCGTACGTACTAGGAATAGTGGTGCCAAGTTTAATAGCATGTAAATAAACAGTGAAACGGTGTCCTCGATTTACACGGCACACTTTCTTAGTAAATTTTAGCAATATTTTTGTATCATCTAAGACTAAGTACAGGGTGGGACAAAAGTAATCACCCGATATGTAAGTTTATAAAATCTGCAACATTCAATGATTATTTGTGAAAACAGAACCTAATTAAAATTGTTATTTGATAATGGAAGCCGAATAACATAATTCAATTTCTTTAGCCATACCCTGTGCATAATATATTAATGTGAAATTAAAAGAAAATGTGTGGCAAAAATGTTTGGTCACAAGGAACTTAGAAACACGGTTTAGCTTTATCAGTTGTGTAAACAAACAAGTCAAGCTGTAACACACGGAATTACGGATTTCCTGTACGTGATCAAACAGACCAACATCGGCTAATTGCCGAGTAAACAGACATTGTCTAGTCTAATGAAGATTTGCAATCAACACAAGCGACAGAAAATAAGATTTTCTGTTATAAATGTAAGAATATAGGTACCTGAATTGGTTTTCCAAAATTTCGAAGAGTCATCGTTAGAAAGTGTCCTATTGGAGTATGAAGTATGAATTAAAAATTTTGATGTTACCACAAAAAGATAGACGCGCGTTGAACCCGGGTTTAAAAATGTCTCCATACAAAAAAAAACTTGACAGAGGGTTCAACACGGTCTAACTTATTCTATCTGGTTATTAATTGATTTGACTTGCAATAATATGTCAGAACTTTAAGAATCATTGAATTAATTTTGGTGAAACCGGTATGCTGGGCGTAAAGCCAGTCTATTTATAACATTTAGGGCAACTTATCTGTCTTGGAAACAGTAACCCAGTAAACTCCCTTGTTGACAGTTGTAGGGTGTCTGCAGAAGACTGTTTTTATTTTGTGTCCGACCTTATGTCCGACTTTTTTTAATGGTGGATATGATAAGATAGTAGAAGACGGAACGTACTTATGGGTTATTGAAACTCAATGGACCTTGCAACAGACATTGTATCAGGCTTTTTGCATAGGTACGCAAAAAACTGAAGCTGCCGCGAAAAAATAGCTGCGCCAAGAACGAAGGAGTGAACAAAACAACAAAAGACGTTGTATAAACTTCCGATTTCTTTATTGACAAAAAATTAACGACGGTTCCGATGGTTTGTGCTATCAAAAGACGGAAGAAGTTTCCATACTTGGTCTATAAAAAAAAACTGACCATCTACAGCCCCACGTTGCTAGTATTAGTAAACACAGGGCCGGCGCGCGGCGTGGGATTCGCGCTAGTGTTTACACGCCCCCCCGAGCGCCCCCCCTCTGTTCGCCTGCCATGCGAGTAGTCACGTACGCATATCGCCAACGCGCATGCGCTAGTAGTTGGCTAGTGGAAACAGCTGGGCTGCCAGATTCGTGGAACCGTATGTTTTGGAGACATTTATAAGCGGTTTTAGAGACATTTATAAGCGTTGATGGAGGTTTGAATTTAGAGTGGTATGTTTTGCTTACGCATAACTGAGTCCTAACTATACTGGGTGTAAGGAACGGTGTATTGAAAATTCTGCAGGCGTGATTAGATATGGCATTTCCTATGGGGTCAACGGTGGGAAATGAGAAAACATTCCGATATGCCAAACAAAATTTACAATTAACTGACTGACTTTGTATGTGAAGATGACTGTGTTTATTAAAATTATGTACCCTGGGGAAGATTGTGAAGTTTCATGGTCTTAACACACCTGCATAGTTTTCGTTCTACCGACCGTCCATAACATCCCGTAGGTACTACTTTATATTAGGTGCCAAGTTTCAATAAATGCAATTCATCACGCCTTTATCACTTTCGGAGTAAGCTGCAGTGGACTATAGTACAATAGCCTGATGTGACGTCATAAAACTTTATATCTGGCAACACTCAACCTTATCACTGGAGCCAATTCAAATGTGGTAGTACCGGTAGTACGTAGTACTGATAATACGTTATCTTGGCTTTATCAAGAGGTATGTCAGTGGGATTAGCATTTCGCGATGTCTGCGATTATGAGTGTTTTGGCACCATTTCACAGTTGAACGAATTCAGTATATACTACGAAAGTGACCAAGTTTTTACGTACCTATTCAGGTGTTGGGTAAATAACCTCTAGTAAACCTTGAAGAGAAAATAACTTTTGTTCTGCTTTGTAGTCACTTGATAAAAAACTTGATAGAAATATTTTAACGGCTAAACAAGCCCATTAAAACCTTAAAGTTTTGCAAAAATACATAATATAAATCGATATACGGTATCGAGTATTTTTGTAATATCTATTCATACTTTATCGGAAAGTTCTTTAATTATTATAGGTATATACTGATCAGATCACCCCTTCTTCTGTTTTTTTTAACATCCTGTACAATTGTAAGTTTGGTTCAGTGCCCTCTATAAACTTACTTTATTTAAAGGTAAGAACTTCGTAAAATACGTATTTTACCGACTTCATTTTATCACAATATTGATTCGATTGGTCTCAAACATTGTATGCTATCGCTTTGAATATTAATGGTAATATTATGTAAGTGTGGAAAATAAATTAACTCCGCATTTAAAACACATCAACGCAAAGATCAAAGGGAACTAATGAAAAAATGGATAAAGAGTTCCTTTAGGTGCATAATGTCCAGTTTGCTAAATGTCCAGTGGTGAAAAAATGTCCAGTTTGCATAATGTCCAGTTTGCAAAATGTCCAGTTTGCAAAATGTCCATTTGCAAAAAGTCCAGTTTGCAAAATGTCCAGTTTGCAATAAGTCCAGTTTACTTAAAATACTGTATCACTGACCAATGTGTTTTGGGGAAAGTTGTTCGCTTTCATGGTCTGAACTCACACCTTAATTTCGCTAATTGTACTTTTGCAAACAGGTAATTTTCAAGTTAGATTATTTTCAAACTGGACATTTTGCAATTGGACATTTTGCAAACTGGACGTTTTACAAACTGGACATTTTGCAAACTGGACATTATGCAAACTGGACATTATGCAAACTGGGCATTTTTTCACCACTGGACATTTTGCAAACTGGACATTATGCACCTAAAGGAAAGAGTTATTTCCAAAACACGAGGTCATTCTATAAACAGAACACACAAAAATTAGTCTACCACTAATGAAGGATTAATGGTTCCCTGCTTCGGAGGGCACGTTAAGAAGTTTAAAAACTGTGATACCAGGGGGTTCATCGCATCCAAAACAACAGATGAAAAAATGCACAAGTTTTTCGAGGCAAATCTCTGGAATTACTGGAACCATTTCGAAAAACTCTTCCGCTGTTGGTGACAAGCTACTTTCTATTGCCTTTAGGTGCATAATGTCCATTTTGCAAAATGTCCAGTGGTGAAAAAATGTCCAGTTTGCATAATGTCCAGTTTGCAAAATGTCCAGTGGTGAAAAAATGTCCAGTTTGCATAATGTCCAGTTTGCAAAATGTCCAGTTTGCAAAATGTCCAATTGCAAAAAGTCCAGTTTGCAAAATGTCCAGTTCGTAATAAGTCCAGTTTACATGAAATACTGGGTCACTGACCCATGTGTTTTGGGGAAAGTTGTTCGCTTTTATGGTCGGAACTCACCCCTTATTTCGCTAATTGAACTTTTGCAAACTCGTCATTTTTCAAGTCAGATAATCTTCAAACTGGACATTTTGCAATTGGACATTTTGCAAACTGGACATTTTACAAACTGGACATTTTGCAAACTGGACATTAAGCAAACTGGACATTTTTTCACCACTGGACATTTTGCAAAATGGACATTATGCACCTAAAGGTTCTATTGCTGGTAAATCTCTCATTTCCATGGAAAACTTATAAACAGTAAAATCGACGTGTGGAGATATCTATTCAAATATCGGTCGACCCAGAAATTATTGTTTCTTTCCGGAAGCTATCTGAATGTTCTAAAAATAGCTGGCGATGACCGACCCAGAGAGATCATACTAACATAAACCTAAATATACATACAGGATGTAATTGATTAGGATATATCCACGTACTATATTAGACTATATCTCTACCTCCTCGTGAGACTAAGACATGAGACGTGAGACAGTGTGACGCTCGAAACCGTTTCCATATAAAATGTATGAAACAGAAGAGACACCGTTTACACTCGCCGCCGGCATTACAGTTGTCTCACGTCTTATGCGTGTAGATAGCGAGGTACTTCGATAAATGAAAATTGGTGTCTGGTTTTCTGTGACGAGATAAAACCTGGTTTTAAATCCGTGTTTTGAATACACACTATTCCATCGCTCCGATTGGCGTTTGAGACTATGGGTGGACGAATTTTTCTTTCGGCGACCATAACCATAACAGCCACAACAGTCCACTGCTGGACATGGGCCTCCCCCCTATCGGGAGGTATTGCCATACTCACCACGCTTGGCAGGCGGATTGGCGAGCGCAGTGCAAGATGTTGCATTGACAGGTAACGCTGCTGCCCATTCCCTGGATGACTATCCCTTAGTCGCTTTTTACGACACCCACGGGTAGAATTGGGGTGATGCTATTCTAAGCCGGCAGCACTTCGACGAGCAATAAAAATAAAAGATAAACAATTAAACAAGCATTGTTATTGTCTGATTAATCGCCCGATAAGCTTGGAATGCATTTTCGCGTGTACCTACTTGAATTGTTTGAAAATAAATTGCTTGAGTCATCAAAAGATGAAGAAAAAGACAGCTCGAAATTTTAAAAGCCTTCTCTGACAGCAAAATTCACAGAATATAAACTTTTGTATGTTAAGTAAGACGAGGTAAATGTGGAAAGTTTTTCAATATGGTATGTTTTATGTATAGGTAAGATGAAAGGGAAATTCCCTGCACAAGGAAAGATACTCTTACAATGGGCAATTTCATAATAGTTATTTGTACTACAGGAGAGCAAAGTTTATTTTTGCTACAAGTGCTTATTTGAATCCCGATGAGGCAAAGGATACTATAATTAATATCTAATCCTGAGCTCAAGGAACTAGGTATTGCCTAACGCGAACATCTGTCAAGGTAGGGTTGCCATTATATCAAAATTTTCGATAGTTTCTTAGTTTCGAATAGTAATAGACGCTATGGAAGGCTATTCTTGGGTTTTTTTTGTTAACTCGATGTCTACCATGACAGACTATTTAATAGAAATGAGAAGATAAATATATCTTTCTTCTCTCTATTTAGTAAATAGAATGTAAGCGTTCTTTACCAAATATTATCAAGATAGGTCTAGCAGTTGACTGTTATTTAGTACCAAACTTTAAAACACTTCTCGTGTTAGGTATACAATTTTGACTACATTCAATCTGCAAAGAATGAATTAGTCGCTGGGAAATTGTTGCAAAAACTATCTCGGTAGATGGTGCCCATCCACGCGTTAGGCTGAGAATCCACCAGAGCTGTGCGAGGTAGCTAAGCGGTGTACGAGGAAAAAATCCACCAATAGAATTCATTTCATTTTCCTAGCCTCTCTCAATGAAGTGATTCTATTGGTGGATTTTTTCCTCGTACACCGCTTAGCTACCTCGCACAGCTCTGGTGGATTCTCAGCCTTAGTGGACAAGATATACTTGCTAAATTCGCAGGCTCGATTAGAACCGCGGTAGCCCAGTTGGTAGTGGCGTCGGCAGTACAGATGCCGAAGGTCGCAGGTTCAAATCCTACCTGCGGTGGAAAATATTGCAAGTTTTCTAAAAATAAAGACTGATTTTTACCTTGGTCCTTCCATTGATGACGTAGTCGCCCATTTTGCCGTTGTTCGCCATTTTGTTAGCTCGCAACACGATGTTGTCAACCTGAAAAATTACCGATATCTTGATAAACAATTCAAAATTCCTACTTACACTACACTTAGGTAGATAGCCCCTACTATAGTCCGGCAAGTTCGTGCGCGACCCTCCCTAGGGGTGACAGACGTTGGGAGGGCAGATGTCAGCGGGTAGCGGGAGGTGTAGCGGGGAAGGGAAACGCGCGCATCCGCGCCGCACGTCATATTAAAATGACGTGCTTACTCGCCCCCCCACCGTCTGTACCCCGCAGGAAGGTCGCGCACAAACCTGTCGGACTATAGGATTCCCTTTTTAGGGTTTCGTAGTCTACTAGAAACCCTTATAGTTTCGTCATGTCTGTCTGTCTGTCTGTCTGTCTGTCTGTCTGTCTGTATGCCGCGCCCTCATATCTTCGTCAGTTTTAGAGCTATCGACATGAAATTTGGTGAGAAGATAGATCGTGTTGACCCAAATATAGAAATGTTAAGAAAAAAATATTTAAAATGTTTTTTGGACCCCCTCCCATACAAGTGAAAGGGGGGCAAAAAATTTTTTTTTCTTCTGTAATATTGAGTAGGGTATCGTTGAATAGGTCTTTCAAAATTAAGGTGAAGTTTTTTTGAAACAAATTCTCTAAAATGTTTCTGTCACGAGATATTTGCTTTTAAAAAGGGCGTTTTTGACCCATAATTTGTTCCAGCTGTAACTTCTAAAGTATAAACGCTAAAAATTTGAAATAAATATGGAATATAGCTTACAATCTGAAGTTACAATGAAAACTATAACGGATATCGTACCCTTAAAGGTTTCAGGAAAAATTGAGTTTTTCTATTTGCGGTTGGTCATCATACTGCTACTAACAAACCAGCAACAAAATTAAGTTTGTAATGCTGAAAAACCTGATATTTAAACGTTGACTACGAAACCCTATTTGTGGGCGTGTCTGACACGCTCTTGGCCGGTTTTTTTTTATTTGTATTGGACAGGACATATTATTATACAAAATATGCCCAAATGACATAAATGATCGGATCAGACATGAACAGATTTGTATAACTTCTGCCTCTGGCGGGAATTGAACCCGGTAACCTCTGCACAGAGAGAAGAGAAGACAAACTGTCATTCCGCAATGTTATGGGTCGTATAATTTAGTTAGATGATGATATAATTTATTTTCTAATTTACCGACGGAAAACTACGCAGTAGGGATATAGCTTAATAGCCAGATAATTTATTTGTACTTTTACACGTGACTTAAATTGATGTTTGTTTTCTAAACATTTTTTTGCGTAAGCGCATTATTGAGCGCAGTAGTACAACTAAGCATCTTTATTTGGTTTTCAAATGATCTTTACTATCTGTCTCTCTCTTCGTGTAGGACACCGAGTCGTCCAATGACCTTATTAACCCTGGTGTCAGAGTTTTTGAACCGCCTACTACAAGCAGCATGCCTCTGACATGTTTGGTTAACGACCGCTGTCTAAGTAATCAAATTATAGACAGTAACCGGGACGGACGGCTTGACGTGCCCTCTGAAGCACGGAACCATCTTGCTTTCGGACAAGTCTGAACTGTATGTATTGTTGTGTAATTTATTTTGTGAAACCAGATAAGGTTTTACCACAGATGAGCATTTCGCTACATACAGTTACCATTAGAATAAAAATTAAGCAATGATTATTGCACCTTTACCTAAAAGCAGTACTTAACACAAATGTCGCCACTCCCGTAAAATATGCAATAAATCTGGTATCATAGCGCTAGGTATATATAAATTTCTTAAATAAACTATTTAAATAATTGTTATGAGTCATAAATAGCAACTTTTAGTCAACAGAAGCGGCGATTCCGGTTAAACAATGTTTGAAACTGTTTGAGAATAGCATCATCACCCGAATTCTCCCCGTGGGTCTCGTAAAAACCGAGTACCTAAGGGATAAGCATACAGGGAATTGGCAGCAGTGTACCCTGTGAACGCAACATCTTGCACTGTGCTCGCCAATCCGCCTGTCAAGAGTGATGTGTAGTTATATCTCCCGATATGTAGGCGCATGACCAGCATTGGACTGTTATGGCTCTTTTGGCAATTGCGTAGGATTACCTACACCTTTGACACTCTTATTCTTTGCTCTTATTTTATTTTTGTTGGTTGTAAGGCAATCACTTAGTGTTGCCGCTCGATAGTGGACTATCGATTTTAAAACGATAGACAATCGATAGTTTTCACTATCGTTCAACTATCGATTGTTTAACGATAGTATCGATACTATCGATAGCTATTGAACAATCGATTGGCCAAAACTATCGATAATATCGATAGTTTTTTAACTATCTATAGGCCTTAATGAATGAAAACTATCGATAGTAAAACTATCCACTACTCCTACATTTTCGCTGTGGGTCTCATACCGTGGCAAGAACAGTTGAGTTAGCCACTCGCTGCATTTCGCCGTATGACCGTTGTATGACGCTCCCTTTCTTGAGTTTACAACCACACGGCGGCGAATGCAGCGAGTAGACGTCTCAACTACTATAGTTGCGGCTGCGCCGAAGCCGTGCCTTTGACATTGCGAATTCCTTCTTTATCGCAGTTATCAGTCAGGCTTGAAAACGACCCGCCTATCTGATATATGAATGATATCAGTCTAATTTTACTTTACGACAGCTGATAAATAATGCGTAGTTTTTATAACATTGTAATCCATACATTCTCTAAGATGCCTTTTGTTATTATAGGTATCATTTCTTTAAATAAGATAAAGAAAAGAGACAGTTTATCTTCCTAAAAGTAAGCTAATAACATGGTTCTCTCAAAATATTATCAATGGTATATTGAATGCAAAAAAGGTATATTTTTAGTTTGCCAGTTTATTATAGCTGCAGAGCGTAAGTGCAGAGCAGATTTCAGCGCAAATAAAGTTTTGGTGTCCATTTTGTGATTTCAGTGTCTTTTTCTTATACTACTTACCTCTAAAAGTTTACCTACCTGTTAGTTTTACATCCACAATTGTTTGGAATACATTGAGTAACAAAAAGGGTATAAACCCTAAGCCGAAAGGAGGTCAAGATACTCATGAAACTGAACAACTTTCCTCATGTAACATGGGTCAAAATGTAAAAAAAAATTGGTTCTCCCATATAAAATTGCCAATCAGCTGAATAATTAACTATAGGATCCAAAATGGTCCGATTTTATTATTATATTTCTACCTATGTTCAATGGGGAAACTTGTTCAGTTTCATGAGTATCTTCACCTACTTTCGGCTTGTAATGCCCATTTTGTTACATCCAGTATGATAAAGTAAATAGAGAAGGTATACTCACATAACTAATAAGTTGTCTAATGTAGAAGCAGTGTGTTTCTTTGCCGTCTATCCATGTGATTCTATCACTTCTTACTGTTTGCGCTTCTGTGCTAACAGGAGTAGATACTAGCTGCCCGGCCTGTGAAAAACAATAGAAATAAAAATAATTGTTCAGCACTTTGTTCTTTTTCAAATCAGGTAGGTAACACTTTTCGTAGGTCAAAAGACGAAATTTTTCATTACAAACTTGTAACATTCAGTCACAATATTTATAATTAAGTTTCAATAACAATTTGACTTAAATAAATTAACAAATTATAATTCAAGAACATAAAAGTTTTGATAATTAATATTATTGTTGAATTCACTAATAATAGAAATAAGTACTGTGGTAAATAAGACAAAGATTCAAAAAGATGGTATGCAGTATCCTATAGTCATTTTCTTATCTACACTAATATAATAAAGAGGAAAACTTTGTTTGTTTTTTTGTTTGTTTGTTTGTTTTTTTGTATGTATGTAATCGATAAACTCCGAAACTACTGGACCGATTTCGAAAATTCTTTCACCATTAGAAAGCTACAACATTCCTGAGTAACATAGGATACTTTTTACCACGGGAAAATTCCTCATTTCCACGGGAAAACGGTAAGCAGCAGGAAAAGCGGGAAATACAGCGGATATTACCCAAATAAGCCAGACCGCTTTACCGATCTTCGCGAAATTTGGCACTGATATTACTAGCATAGTAAAGAAGGACATGGATTACTTTTTGTCAGCCCTCGAGGATCTGGAGTACCTGATGAGGACCACCAGCATCCCATCTAAACTATAAAAGATATGGTCATGGCTTCATAGAAAAAGTTGTTCACCATGACGGGCCGCTTCTGCTGGCACATGGTCATCGAGGATATGGAGTACCTGATGAAGACCACCAGCATCCCATCTATACTATAAGAGATACAGCCATGGCTTCATAGAAAAGTTGTGCATCATGACGGGCCGCTTCTGCTGGCACATAGGCATCGAGGATCTGGAGTACCTGATAAAGATCACCAGCATCCCATCTAAACTATAAGAGATACGGCAATGGGTTTTAAGACAAAGTTGATCACCATGGCGGGCTGCTTCTGCCGCACATGGTCATCGAGGATCTGGCTGGAGTACCCGACGTAGACCACCAGTACCCCATATAAACTATAAGAGATACGGTAATGGCTTCAAAGTAAAAGTTATTTAGCATGACGGGCCGCTTCTGCTGGCAAATGGTCACGAGGGTCTGGAGTACCTGATGTAGACCACCAGCATCCCATATAAACTATAAGAGATACAGCAATGGCTTCATAGACAAAGTTGTTCACCATGACGAGCCGCTTCTGCTGACATATGGTCATCGAGGATCTGGAGCACCTGATGAAGACCACCAGCATCCCATATAAACTATAAGAGATACAGTAATGGCTTCAAAGTAAAAGTTATTCAGCATGACGGGCCGCTTCTGCTGGCAAATGGTCACGAGGGTCTGGAGTACTTTATGTAGACCACCAGCATCCCATATAAACTATAAGAGATACGGCAATGGCTTAATAGACAAAGTTGTTAACCATGACGGGCCGCTTTTGCTGACACATGATCATCGAGGATCTGGAGCACCTGATGAAGACCACCAGCATTCCAGTTGTTGACTATGACGGGCCGCTTCTTCTGGCACATGGTCATCGAGGATCTGGAGTACCTGATGAAGACCACCAGTATCCCATCTAAACTATATAAGAGATACGGCCATGGCTTCAAAGTAAAAGTTATTCAGCATGACGGGACGCTTCTGCTCGCACATTTACCTCTGCTGGATCGGAGTAATGGACTTTTTACTACGGGCAAAGATCCAATTTCTACGGGAAAACAGGTAAGTAGCAGCGGGTGAAACCGCTGGGCGGGCTGCTAGTTTTCCAATAAAATCTTCTTCAATTTAGGTAGGTATCTATTTATTATTGTTTGGTTCTTATAGTACGTTGTTTTTCTATTTTATGTGCAATAAAATGTTAAAACTTACTTTACTTGTCATTATGTTAGTTGCAATGAATACACAATTTATTTAGTATTTTTATGAGTTATTTCTTGCTTATTTCATTATAACATTATAGTTGTTTATACCTATCCAACTGGTTTTTAATTTTAATTCTATAATTTTTCAAAAAACTCTAGAAGATATTTTTGAAAAATTATAATGTGTATTGCAATTTTAGGCGACATACTGACAACCTGTCACAATGGTGATACACAGTCGTCTGAATGACTAAAACTTTTGCTAAACAAGGTGTTAATGGCGGTTTACTCTACTCTGCCTACCCTGCAAGGGATAAAGGCATGTAAATTGTAAATTAAAACTGAATTTTTCAATTGTAAACATAACAGCTCTGTTTACTTTCTAGTAGTGCATACATAAAAGACTTCGACTATTTCAGTTTTCAACTTAAATAATAGAAGACTTTACCTGTATACAGCTATGATATGATCACTAATTGACCAGGCATATCCAATCAAGTTTAAAATTTTCAAAATAATGTGTCAATGAGAAACTTTTTATTTAACTTCTACAGCAGCAGCACCTTGAAATATCCATTTAAAGGATAATCCAAAACTGGTAATTCTTACTAATCAGAAATCCAGTATAGCTTGTGGACTACAGATGGAGTTAGGTTAGTTTTTGTAGGGTGAACTTATGCTGAAACCTTAAAGTCGGGTATTCACTGGGGGCAAAATCTCCGAAACTCTGTATCTGATAAAAAACCCTCATGAAGCACTCTTGTTGAGAACTTTGTACCGAAACATTGTAAAAGTGTTTTCGGGATTATTTATTGGGGAACAATGTCACGGAAGTTTGTCCCCATAAAGTTCCCAATGAATGGATGCCTTTGTAGTTGGTAAACAAGGTTGCAAAACTATTGTTTCCAAATGAATCTTTAAATATTAAATTCAAAATGCTGCTGATAGTTTTTGGGTTACAAACTACTAAAAATAAACAATGTTGATACTCACTGTAAAAACTCCAGATCTATACATTTCTAAAACTTCATTTAACACTAACTGTCCTCTGTCTTTACCTAGGAAATTGTCTAAAACACAAACACCATACTGCGTCATGTCTCTGATCACTCTGTGGCATATATCATAGAGGGGATCACTCGGGTCCATGAAAAAACTACTAGGCATGTTGCTGAAGGGGGCCCCGCTGCCCTTTAGCGAGGCCTCAGGGTATTCTTTGACCGGCATCTTCATGGGCGTCCGGTTGACAGCTCGGAGGACGTTGGAGGGCCCCGCGGCGCCCAGCGCGCTGAATTCCACCGTGCTCAGCTGTTGCGCCGACTCGCTCAAGATCTCCTGCTCAGACGAACCCTCGTAAGTTATGGCACTCTCCTTCGACGAACACAAGTCTTTACTCCTATACACTACACTAGAAATTACGCTATCTTTGCTAGAGCTCGCTTCGGTTTTATCACCGTCACCTTGTTCAGTGTTTTTTGTGTGAACTTGAGCGGTTTGTTTACTGTCACTTGTAACACTAATACCCTCCTTTTTGGACTTTTTCTTGGACTTTTTTGAACGTCTTCCGGTTGAAGTACCCTCTTGGGCGGGTGGTTTACTTTCACTATCTTCGATATTGTTCACCGTTTGATCTTTCGCTTTCGCGGACTCACGGTTTGTAGCACACTCTACACTTTTGTCGGTTTTCGGTTCATGTTTAGATTCCTTCGGTGCACATTCTGCTCTATGCCGTTTCCAGTCTTGCCGTTGGTGTTCCGTATTACAATAATAAACACTGAGACACCGACCACATCGTCTATGCGTCTGCTGGTCGCAAACGGCGCAACTCCTGAGTACGCCTCCTTGATTCATTCTGAAAATAATTTCTCCTCACACACGGTCCTCTGCGACTTGTCAAGTGAAATGTCATTGTCCGTTCGAAATGTCAAACTTATGACAAATCATGCTAGTAACTTTTTGTGTAATTCTTTGTATCGTTGTTTTTATTTGTAAGTGTTTTAACAGTTGTGTATATTTAAATTTTATTACTTAAATTTAGCTTTGAATAATAAAACTAAATAAAATACGATACAAAACTTAAATATGAGGAGTGGTGAACATGACTACAAAACCACCCATTCACAAGAGACGGACGTTTACACGTTCTGAACTCGGGCCATTTTTAAACGTGAATATTTGGATGTAACATGGCAAGATAAGTACAGTTCAGTCGACAAGTTTTGTTATTTGGTTTTGTGCAACTTTTTGTTTGTTATGTTAAGGGATGTCGTATCCTCTTATATGAAGAAGTAGTTTACCATAGGACTCTAATATAAGGACTTGCTCTTGTAGAGCTACCTTAATTATGCAATGCACGGCACTTGTACGTTGGATTTAGCACCAATGGTATTTGTGTGGGGTAGGTCATGGTATAATAAGATACTCCGCCTGGTATTTCTTTCCGAGACTCGTGAACCACGTGACCAACACAAGACAACGTCATCATGCTTGTGGGTTACCAGAATTACCCACTCTTATGATGTTTTTTGTAAATCATATAAGATACTGTTAACTAATAAATAAAATTTAAGTGTTGCTGTAAGTTAAAGTTAATACACACGTAAATCGAAATTATAAATTATTAAGAAAT
Source organism: Phthorimaea operculella (assembly GCA_024500475.1). Lineage (NCBI taxonomy): Eukaryota > Metazoa > Arthropoda > Insecta > Lepidoptera > Gelechiidae > Phthorimaea > Phthorimaea operculella. The sequence continues at coordinate 747,426 of JANFCV010000207.1, forward strand.
GTTTTAACCCATTGTTCTGAGATTGAATTTACCCCATAACGTATTTTATTGAAATAAAGTGGCAATACTAAGTGACGTTGACTTGTGTTTCTCTGGGAAGGAAAGACCATGTTTTATTAGACTATGGGGTAGGTAATGTGGTAAAGGAAACTGAGAGATGTAAAAGGGTAATTGGATCAAAAAAATTAAATAAAGTTTTGTGTCAGGATGCCAGTGGCCTATACTATGAAATTAAAGGCTACAATTCTACAGGTGAAATTCAATGTACATTGCGTAGTCAGTTGGCTATTATTATCAAATTATTACACCGGCTACGCAATGTATATTGAATTTTGCCTGGAGAATTGTAGCCTGTAGTTTCGTAAAATCGGGCACTGGTATGGCCTGTTTCAGGCGTTTTTATACAAACGTATTCCCCTGTTTTCATCGCGAGTAATGCCCCTAGAGACATATTTCTTTTTTAAGTGTAATGAAATGAGCATGCTATTGTATCGATAAAAAAAGTGTAAAATGTTATTTTCTATGTAAAAAGAAGATTGGTTATATTTTCTTCTCGCAATCATAAGAAATAAATAAAATAGAAGGGCATGCTCATAGAAGAAAACAAATTATTAAAAATAAATAATAGCTCTAGTTAGAGGCATTACTTGGGAAGATAACAGTGGAATCCGTGGTTTGTTTGAAAAGCGCTGAATAGATTTCGGTCGGGTGTCGGCAGATGTAAGGAGCTCACAAAGGAGTGGGGCCTAACTTCTGATGACAAATGCGAGTGTGGCGCAATACAAACCATGTCACATTTATTGTCATGCCCTACCTCTCCTGCCGCTTGCACGCAGGAGTACCTGTATAGTGCTAACCAAAATGCTATTGATGTAGCCACTTTCTGGGCACAACGACCCGTCATTTACCCGAGAAGAAGAAGAAAGGCAATATGGTTGTACCTACGAAAACGCCCAGACAGGTGGGTTAAAGATAACAAAATAATTAGAAGGAATAAAGGAAACAAGTCGTTATTAGAAAATTATTTTTATTTTAAGAGCATTTCTATACATATTAATAAATTCTTTCTATATCCTTTCAATAAAATCAACTGGGTATTTGAGATAATGGTTCAGGCCATTATTAAATCTAAAAATCTTTTATACAATTAGTTTCAAATTGGTAAAAGTTTTAGGTAAAAGAGTTGGTCAGATAAAAATATGTTATGCATAAATATTCATTATTTACAAATGTATGAATGATGCAAAATATTGTGATGAAGAATGGGCTAAAAATTACCCAAGATTAGAAAAATATATGAAAAACAGACTAGATTAGTTCTACGTCGAGTCACGATCGATTATAAAGTATTATTGGAAAGAATGTCAATACTAAGTCTATTGTGATATTCAATTGAGAGATTATATGAAAATTGTGGAAGAGCGAGACTCAACGAGAGGAACTAAAAGTGCGTAAAGGCGTACGTCGCATTATCCGATGTACGCCTCTGCGCTTGCTATCCTTAATAGTAGGTACTTACACTATAAAAACTTAACAAGAATAATTCTTTAATGATAATTTAAAATGTTTGAAACAATTTATTAGAATTGAATTAATATTCATCAATAATTTAAACATTTTATACAGAGATAAGGCCAATCTTAAGGTATGTTCTATTCCTTTTGATTCCCATTAATTATTGGTCACCAATAATAATTAAGTACACAATCAATTCTCACTTAAAGAATAAGTACAATGTACCTACAGTAGAACGAACTACAGATATGACATCTACGTTACTCAAAACTTTTGGACCCTAAAATGTTCATGTACTACTTTACAAATGTTTTCTATCAAGTTCGAGTAACGTAAATGCATTTTTAAAGACAAAATATGCATTATACTTTCGTATTTTCCTCATCAGTCATTTGAGGGGGAACAGGCGCAGGGACAGGGGGAGGGTGCAAAACTCTTGCTAATTCAGCCTTTTCATCTGCTGAGAGGACATATACCGGTGGAGCTGGTGGCAAAAACCTCTCAGCTTTGTGAGGTTCTCTCTGTAACCTTGCTCGGTAGAGCATTACGAGCACGCAAAGGACGCTAATGATGAACGCTGATGTTGCAGCCAAAACAATCAGCGCCGTGTGGTATGATGTTGCTGCTGACACCTGCAAACATTATCAGTTTAGCTTTGTAATCATGATGATGATCTTACTTTACATTTTATTAATTATTGGCCAAATTAAAATTACCGTTGACTCGCTGAGTATTTCCCTTTGTTGCATGGAGAGCATAGGGGAAGCAAGTCTGTATTCACTACGGATGAAATCTGCACCTAGCACGCCCTCATCACCAGGACTGGCCTTCGACAATTTTTCTTGTTTAACCTGGAACATTAAACAATGTAACGATAAATATGATATTGGTAAAAATAATGATTTCACATTGATTTCGATTATTATTTATAAAAATAACTATGTGAATTTCTTACCATATTTTCCACCTGATACATGACGTCAACTGACCGCGAGCCAGTAAGCATAGCCCGTAGTTTTGCTGTTGTTTTGTCCTTAATAACTGTGACCGGTACTCGTGCCCCCAACTCAGCTAATCGCGCTGCTAATGTAGCTCTTGCACGCTCCGCTGTCGTACTATCCACGCCAATCAGTTCTAATTCCAATTGTGCTGATTCTATTTGAGTTAGTTCTGGAAAATTATAAAAACGTCGTTACTTATACGATTTCATTTTTCTCTACGACTATACTTTTGGTCGAAAACCTGTGCAGACAGTGCATGGGTGGTTTTCGGTTTTGGAGCGTAAAGTGCTGCCATCTGATGGACAGAATTTGGCGGGAATTAAACTCATTTCCGGTTTATGTTTGTTTTGTTTTGTTGTGTGTAAAATGGAATGAGATTGTTCATTATTATTTGAAATGCGATTGATTTGGTAAATTACCACAAGGATCAGCAGCGGGATGGTCGGCGACGCTGCCGACGTGCGACCTGCGCTGTCCAGCCGCGTCGACGCACCAGCAGCGCCCGCGGGAACATTGGCGCGGCGAGAACGACCCGTCGGCCAGGCATCGCGGGCGTAGGCCTTCGCCGCCTGTAAGAGGTAAGGTTATGTTAGGTTAGGTTTCTATCTGCCGACTATGGTCAACCGCATAGTTAAGTACTTAACCCACAACAGCATTCCCAAAGAAGGTTGGCGTCAGGCTGGTCATAAAACATTAGTACCTACATGATTTTGTGTTCTAACAAAACATGTTGCGCTGAGCCCAACTGATTTGGCGGTGGCAACCTTTAAGTATTTACCAAATAATAATAGGCCACGTTTATGTTTTTACTCCAGTCTTTCTCGCTGATAGATTAGTGAGCGTTTCATTCATATTGGATATCCAGGGTACATACCTACAATACATACCTACCTACATTAGTACATCACATCTATATCCCATGCGGAGTAGGCAAAGCGTAAATAGCTGTGAAGAACGGATATTTACACCACCACGTCTGCCAAAAGTTTGAGAGTCAATAAGAAGACTGTGTATCACCATAGTGACAGGTTGTCAGCCTGTCGCCTAAAATTGCAATACACATTTATTCTCAAATCCCTTAGTCGCTTCTTAGTTCTTACGACACCCACGGGAAATATATGGGGTGTTGCTATTCTAAGCCGGCACCATCATCAGGTTGACTTACCATTTTCAACCTCTTCCTGCATAATCTGACATTTCGTTTTGAAGACCACCTTCTCTTTCTTCAGCACTTCGATTGACTGTTCAATCTTCCTTGTCGTGTCTGCCGGTTTCTTCTCCACAACTTCAGCTATGACGGTGTCATCTTTAGGGGAATCTGAGGAGCCTTCCACTGCTATATTGGAAATAGCTTCGTCTAGGTTTCTGCTTTCGAGTTGCAGGTCTTTGGATTCCAGTTCCCCATCCAGGTCTTCTTCCTCGTAATCATCGGGGAACTCCTCTTCTTTGAATGCTGTCATCTGTCTGATGAGCTCCTCCAGTACTGAAAATGAACAATACTCATTGTTAGGTATAAATTACCAGAACACTGGACATTAACATCGTCGGACTTCCACTGGTCTGGTATTTCTTTCGTGTGGGACACCGAGAAATCCAATGGCCCGATGAACCCTGTTGTCAGAGTTCAAGTTCAACTGCTGATAAACCTCCCTAAGGATTTTTGTCTGGCTGTTTTCATCAGCTGTTCGCAAATCGTCATTTCGGTTCGCCTGGTGGAGAGGGTGATCGATGCTCAACCTTAGTGGCCCATGTGCATACATATATCACGCCTATATCCCTTGCGGGGTAAGTAGAGCGTAAACGGCAGTAAAAAAACGGCAATTTACACCATGTCTGACAATAGTTTGAGAGACATTCTGGAGAATAGTGCCAGGTTGTCAGCATGTCACGTAAAATTGCCTTAGTGGCCTAGACGTGAGTACTATCACTTTTTATAAATAGTAAAGGTACCTTCATCAGCCCGAGTGCGCTCATCCAGCGGGTCTCTGTGCGCCCACTTGCGCGCCTGCCTGAAGTTGCAGGTCGGTTTGGCGCCGCGGACCAGGGATCCCTTCTGGGGTTCTCCACGTGCGTTCACACACCAGCAGACGTCTGGAAAAACACGAGGATATATAACTTTGATAGGTTGGTATGCAATGGAGAACAGTTTTATAAAGTGTTAAACCAATCCGATCCTTTCTTCCCAAAACTACTCGCCTCCATAACTAGGCCGTGATTAGGACCGGTTCTTTGAACAGCCATTTTTAAATACTTTCTACTTCTGTACGAATGCTCCCCACCATAATTACTCGTATACTAAGGTGTAGGCTTTATGACCCAAGACAGCTGCTTGTGCATCCAGTCATTCTTTACCATTCCTTTCTGTTTGTAACTTACCGATATGCGACATGCACTGCACTGGCTCCCAAGCTCCCGTGGCATCACACACTGGGATGAAGGTTCCTTTGCCATATTTCTGCGCCTGGATCTCATTCTTCTCCCGAAGCCTCTCGCATGGACTTAGCACTGAGTAACAGAAAATTGTTTATTTATAGACTGTGTGACTCGACTCGAGGAGGTGACTTCATTATGTTGTTCTTTCCGTTTATGCGTTTACCATTTGAATCCCTAACACTAGATAATTGGTGCGCAGTTTGTGCCACATTTTACCGATCATTTGGTGAACATGTTCGACAAGTGATGATTTAAAACATGTTTTTTACTTGCTGTTAGGACTTAGTGAATCTAAAGTTAAATTAATAATAACCATCGTGTGAACACAAAATGTTACCCAAATACATAACACAGATATTTCTACCTTTATGTTTGGGGGTCGCATGGACGATAATGTTCTCATGTTTGAAAATTTGAGCGGTCTTCTTCACTGTTACAAGAAATTTGAAACGATGTTAAATATTTTAAATATTTGCCACGGAAACTAATTTCATGCGAGAATCGAAAATAAATCTCTTCTTCTTCCCTTAATCATTCGCTCGCTTTATGATAGGTACTATTTTCTTATAAAAGTGGTTGCAAAGCGAAAAGAACGAGCGCGACTTCGGAAGTCTTTCCTATGGACTTGGCCGCGCACGCCAGGCGTTCAATAGCTGCTACTTAGTAAACCAAATTCAAATGCACAATGAGAAGCTTATCTTCCCATCTTGGAGCATTACATACCTGGGCACACAGTGTTGCACTCCTCTTTAGACCGGAAGTTGTTGTGGTTCCCGGAGCAGCCGTAGTAGCGGAACCTCTCGCAGCGGTTGCGCTCGTGGTTGAAGTGCCACCTGGTGGTGTTGATGCCGGCGCCGTCTCCGCACGCGCCGTCGTCTTTGCTCTCGAAGCAGACTGTTCCTGCAGAGGATTTATGGAGGGTTGGAGACTTCAACTCATCTCTTTATAACTCTAACTTAGAGTTATGAAGAGATAACCTCTTTAGTTGGAACTAACTAACGATGTGACAAAGCTTTGGGAGTAAAGCATGTTTGGTAGTATGTAAGGGCAAAGTAAAACATTGATTCCAGGATTGTTTGGGTAACCCTACGAAAACTACTACTACTATAACAGCCACAATAAAGTCCACTGCTGGACATGGGCCTCCCCCTAGATAGGCGCTTATGGTGTTTGCCGTACCTACTCACCACGCTTGGCAAGCGGGTTGGTGAGCGCAATGCAATATGTTGCAATGCGATTGCGAAATTCATTCAGGGATTGAACCCCTGAATGAATTTATCCCCTAGTCGCCTCTTACGACACCCACGGGAAAGATATGGGGTGATGACATTCTAAGCCAGCATCACATGGCATTATCTGCGTATGTCATCACTCATCAGTCAACCTAATGCCGACTTCAAGTAGATACAAGATCCAAATAGACCAGCAAACACTTACGTGGCTTAGGACAGCAGACCGAAGGCTTGGAGTCATGTGGAGCGAATCTGCAGGCGTGAGTGAAGGGGCAGGCTGCTGCATTTGGGCCGCAGACTAGCGGACCTTTGCCGTCAGGAGTGTGTAGGGGCTCCATACCTCCTGGACATTGGGGAGACGGGGCGCAACGGGCTAGAGGTGGGCAGGAATCACCCTGAAGTGGAAAAAGAAGACGATAAGTAAAGTTTCATTCATTTCTCCGGGTTTTCAGGCTCTATTTCAACAGTCAGTACTACCGCTTTTTGAAATGAATAGATTATAGATTTTCTGATGGATTGTCGGTACCAACCTCGCAATCTACATGGACGATCTCGCACTTCTCGTCTTCCCTGCACTGGGTGTTCTTGCAGGGGTCCACGCAGGTGCAGGTGCGGCAGCCCTTGGTGTCGAGCTCGTAGCCGTGCGCGCAGGTGACATCCTTGCAGCCAGGATCGGGGCAGGTGGCGGGCGCGTCGCATGGAGGTGTCGTGGAGTTCGTAACTCGGGTGCCGGGGACCTGGAGGTTTGAAGACAGATAATGTAGAAGAGGAACTCCGTATCATCAAAAACTTTATAGAAAGACGTTCCGCTTAAGCGTTTTTTGTCACTTTTATTAGGGATTGAACGACTTACATTCCGATCTGCTTTCGATATATTTTTGAATTCGAAAATTCTTTAAGAAAGATAAGAAAGAAATAAGAGCAGACTAACCTCATTTCCAGAGATATCCACACACCAGCAGATCTTCTCTGAAGTCTTGCACTGCACTCTCTCGTAGGAGCCGTCGTCTTTACATTGCGGGATCCAGCTCCAAGACGGTGGTTGACCACTCTCAGCTGCCATGTGGAGGGCTGATGCTCTGGAAGTCACAATTTATTTCAGTTTAGAAATATCATCAGTATAAAACGAAATCTGCATAAAGATTAGGTAGACGATGCGTCGCTATCACGACAGAAGCTGTTTATCTCTAACAGTAAGTCTAAGTAGGTAAATGGAAAAGCATGCAGTGGTGCATGGAATTAGGTATGTGTAGACCCAACGAAAGCTCCGTGGTCCCTCTAAAATGGCAGTTAAAATTTCTTACTTTTATCGTCGCAGAAAGAGCTTCAGTCTACTGAGAAACGAAACTTAGGGCTTACGTGCCTCTGAGTGGATAGCATTTGACCATGGGTGGAAAGTTACCTCCTTTGCTGGCAAGGTGTTTCATGAACAGTCTGAGTGCAAGCAGTGCCGCAGCCAGTGGCGCAGCAGCGCTCGTTGATGCCGCACTCTGCGTCAGAGCGGCACGACCAATCACAAGCGCCGTTTGAAGGCACAAGGTAAGGGCATTGGCCGGCCTTCCGGGGAAGACCTGGAAGGAGAAAAGAATGTTTTCAAATTAGGTGAAAATCTACCCAAAACAAATATATCGGATCATCTACCATTGTCTCATACTCATATTATCATAACAACGAAGTTATAATGGAAGTTATGGAAGTCTTTAAATTTATGTATAGAATTCTTCATTAAACTTTAAATGACGCTTCCAAATTTAGATGAGACAGCTCATAATTTTTCAAATTTCCAAAAATACGGTTTGAAAAGCCGCATACACGTATACCAAAGCGACACTTACAGGCAGGGACAGGAGGGCAGTAGTCCGCATCGCACGCCACATCGACAACCGCGCAAGCCCGGCCGGCAGGGCAGGTGACCCCAGAGCAGGGGTCCCGGCACTTGCACGTCGGGCACTTGTTGGCGCCCAGTTCGAAGCCGTAGTCGCAGCCCATGCGGCAGGTCAGGTCTAGGCACTCGAGATCCTCTCGTACTCTGAAAAACGAGAGAAAATAATGTTTGCCTCAGTCTATTCCACTTTGTTCTTTTCGAACCAAAACATAGGATGATTAGAGCCATTGTGCACGTCCAGGATATTTCTATCGTATGGAACACCGAGTCGATAAATGACCCGATGAACCCTGTACTAGCTGTGGCGATGCTTATGTAGGGAGTTGACAACGCGGCTCTTTTATTTTCCGCCTGTATTCCACTCGATCTTTGGTACACTGCTCTTTTACCAACTTTAGGTAGTAGGGAACTATCCGAAGACTATTCATTGCACTGTTTCTTCGTTTTTCCTATTATATACAGGGTGTTAGGCAGAACGTTGGACATACGAAAAAGAGTGTTTCTAATCATGATTCTGAACAACTTTTACTATGAGGCCACATGCGAATTAGCATAAAAAATTTTAGGTGTTCCATACATCTTTGCCGACTAGGTATGAATTTTTCTATGGAAAATTCAATTTTTTTTTTGCGAATTCGCAGGTAGCGCCATAGTAAAAGTTGTTCAGAATCACGAGTATTAACACCCTTTTCCGTATGTTCAACGTTCTGCAGAACACCCTATATCTTAAAAAATCTTACTTGTCACAATCCACAGCAGAAATATTAGCACTCTTTGTCTCAGGGATCTCCGTGCCAAAGGAGTCGACGCACCAGCACTGCCCTGCAGAGCATTGCTTGGGGTTGAACGAGCCGTCGGGCTTGCAGATCGGAGCGGGCAGCGCGAGCTTCATACCGTCCACCGTACCTTCCATCTTCTCGTCGAAGTCTCGGAGGTATTCGCACACTGCAATGAAATCATCCAGGTAAACCACTTAGAATTTTTAAAATTCTTGTGATATTTTTTTGTCAGCTCGAAAACTGCCTTAATTAATACATAGTATAAAATGAAGTCTGTCTGTGTGTCTGTCGTGGAATTCGCTTCTCCTTAACCACGCAACGGATTTTGATACGGTTTATTTTGTAATAGAGTGATTCTAGCGGAAGGCGTACAATATGTTACAGAGCGGAGTTTTTTTAGATTAGAGGGTAGATACTTCTTTGCCACAATTCTGAAGAAAACTTTTCCGAGAAGCATTAAATTGTCCGACTTACTGGTAGGAGTGTCGTCAACTCTATCGGTCTGCAGCCGCATCTTGGCCGGATCAATGCAGACGGGCCCGCAGGTGTTGGTCGCGCAGCACACCTGGTCGTTGTCACAGGCTCCTTCAGGGCAGACCGCGGTGGAGTTCAGCCCGCACAGAGCCTCGGCTTCTGAGCCGCATGATTCCAGGCTCACCTGGAAGAGAGAGGTTTAGTTTAGTTTAAGGGTCGGATAGGTTTGTCGCGTGGTGCCGGCTTAGATTGCCGTGTGGTGCCGGCTTAGAATAGCATCACCCCATATCCATACCATCCATCAACCATATGCTATGAGAATGAGACCATATGAAAATGAGAAAATTGAAAAATTCCCTAGCGACCGCCGGGACTTGAACCCGGGACTGTGGATCACCGTTCCACCGCTTTACCGACTGAGCTAAGGGCGCCTAGCGGACCCTGGTGAATCTTTCAACCTCTTGATGCTCGTCTCGTAGCGACGATCCAGCGACATCTGTAGAAAGTATTTAGAACTTTACTACATGGTTAGTCCACATTATGAGTGGAATTCAAACCATATGATGAAGCTTGCTTAAATCAATGTATTGAAATTATTATAACAATATTATTCTCATAAAATTAAAAATGAGAAAATTTAAAAATTCACTAGCGATCGCAGAAAATTAGCTCTACTCCTTGTTTATCTGTTGATATTAAAATATTTGTAAACCTACTCACCTCGATATCGCTCTCCGTGCTGTTATCCAGCAGCCTCATATCGGGGCAGCAGATGGTGACGCCGCTGCGTCGAGTGTGCATGCACATGTGGTCCCCAGGGCAGTCCATGTCGGTGCCACATCGGATCACAGAGCCTTCCGCGTCGGTCGCTGGCACTCCGATGTCGCAGGGGTTCTCGTATGATTGTTTTGGTCGGCCTGAAAATAAAGGAGGTGCTTATTTCCCACTGAGCATAGACATTAAGTCCTCACGGGCTAGTGTTTATTGGAGTAGTGAGAGATATAACAATGACCTGTTATTTTGTGCTTTCGAAATTCCACTTAATGTTACTAGGTACCTTACATCAGAAATCACATCAGTTGGGCCTTAGTCGGCCTAGCTTCGTAGATACTTTAGAGAAGCACCTAGCTAGAGCTTGCGGGCAAGTTTGGCAAAAGTCAGGTACTAAGTGTGCCTGGCATAGTTACCCACCAGAAACGAGGTATAAGTGTGTACTTACAAACAGGATATCCTGTACAGAACTCGCCGGTGCAGTCAGCATCCCTCACTCTAACGCACTCTTCACCAGCTCCGCATGGGTACCCGGCGCAGGGGTCATCGCACTCACAAGTCGGACACCCGTTGGAACCTGTCTTATACCCGTACTCGCACACTCCTGGAAGATAGAGAAGGAAGTTATGTTTTATGTCAGGGTCAGGGACATACTCTTGACGTCTGAGCGGAGCTATCTTGACAATTTTACGACACGAGCACAGCTAACGTCTTCAGTGTTAGTATGGTGGGGAAAAGTTTCTGCTCAAGCTGTCCCTCGTCTCTAATGAGCTGCTCATCTACACTTTTCATGATTTGGTTGCAATTCATTTACCTGCACAAAGTGCTCGAGCACATCCGGCGCCAAGACTCCTTGCTCCAGAGCGTGCTGGCTGTGGGGTGGCGGAGCAGTGTACAACGGCTGCTGGGCCCATCGACCCTCGAAGCTTGTTGCCTTCGGAATCCACACACCTGTGAAGGAAAGGCTCTTTGAGAATAGATTCTAAATAACCTTTATTGGTTATTCAAGTACTTGTATCTCTTTGATGGGAAGTCTGTCTGCAAATTCTTAGAACGGTACCTATTTTTGGGCACCAAAGTATTTCCAAGGCATTTATGTACTAACCAGCACACTAATCCATTTCTCGAACACTGTTTCGAAACGAACGATCCATCAGCAGCGCACTGTGGCACGTATCCCCTTCCTTCCTTCTCGCTGACAACCAGCAGTTCAGCTAACATCTTCTGCTGGATACACATGGTAACGTTGTTGGGCAACACGCAGTGTTTCCCACATTCTCCACCGTCGCAGCACTTCTGCATCGAAGGGCATTCAAGGTCGTGGGCGCAAGGGGTCCCGCATTCAGGGTCTTTTGTAGCAGGAGCTGGGCAAGTACCAGCTTTCTTGAGCTCTAGCGAAGCTGGACAGCATACTCCGTAATCGTTTCCTGTAATTTGTTAGGTGCTCATTTAGGAAGGAATCATTCAATACTGATTGCATGCAATCGTCTGTTGTGTTGAAAATAATGTCGTCTACATAAAGTCATATAAATTCTTTCGAAAGAAAACCCGTCTCAAATAGGTTTTGACGAGGCACGTCACAATCAATGATTAACTCAACTTAGTATTCTTCATTGTCCATCTCTTGAATAATTTAATTTTTATCAGAAGTCGTTTAGCTGCATTGGGCTGTCAACAATGAGTGCTTAGACTAGTGATTGTGAAGCATTGTTTGTATTTTAATTAGTACCTGATTCAACTAGGCATCTGTATAGAGGTGGGCAGTTGGGTTTTCCGGGATCGGTACCACAAAGGAATGGGCGGCTGGTTTCTGAGATCAGCAGCGGTTCTCCAGCGGGGCAAATGTTTTGGAGACTACGACCTCTTTTACCTGAAACCATAAAAAAATTATAGTATTTGAAATAGGCCAGATCCTGCAACCTTGAAGATGGTTGGATAGAGTACCTAATTTATTCTTGCTTCAATTTGCTTTCCAAGAATGTGTATGTGATTCGGGTTCTGCAATCGTATTCACTCAAAAAGTCTTATACATCAAGGCTTACAAGTTGGCACAGGCGGACAAGGCGGCTTCAAACATGGCGTTTCTTCTAGCTGACACGACAGCTGTCCAGGGCAGGTGATGGAAGAGCAAGGATCACGGCATTTGCACAATGGGCAACCTTGGGCGTCCAGCTCGAAGCCAAGAGGGCAAAGCATTCGGCAAGTGTGCGCCGCGCAGGGAGCCACCCGAGTGCAGTTCACGAGGCCTGCAGCTGGGGCCCGAGTGCCCGGAACCTGGAAAACCATACACAGTGGAGGTGGAATAAAAGTTGGTTGAATTTTATGAGGTGTCTTCAGAAGATTTTAGAGCTTATTGTTCCATTGTCACACATATTCAAACTCAGTCTATTCTATCTGCAACTTCTTCCTTATAATATAACTAATCTAGTTGCTCTCACCTCAAACCCAGTCTGGTCGACACACCAGCAAGAACTGACGATCTCGTTATCGCACTGCACTTCTTCAAACTCGCCATCACTTTGTCTGCACCTTGGCGAGCGAACAGTTTTCAAAAGTCCTCGGCCGCTTCGGCTGTTCTCCGCGGCTAAAGCACGGGATATCCTCTCTGTTGATAGCTTAACAAGCTCACAGCCTGTGGGAGAAAGCAGTTTCTTTAGAGAGCTTAGTTAGAAAGTTCAACAAGTTTTTCAGACAGAGTCGTTTATTTCAACACTTTGTTACTTTCGGTATTGTATTGGATGCTGCCTAGTTAGAACACTTCGTGCACTTTGCTAGCTACGAAAAGTCATTGGCCTATCATAAGTTATCAATAACATCATTTTCAATTGCCCTTATTAAGTGGATCCGTGTGTATGATTGGTTCCCCTTTATGAACACTTAGTTCACCGGCTGTAGATGCACTCTGCAAATATCATCTCTCAGATACCAAATTAAGATATTTTCATGGCATGATGTGAAATGAAATGCTGACGTTTCAGAGAACATAAGTAAACACAAACCTGTAAAAAGCGGATCGACACAGGCCTGCCCGCATGAAGTGTTGCAGCAGATCTGATTGCCGCACTCGTCATCTGTCGTGCAGGGCTGCGCGCGCGCCGGACACGCGGCTTCCTGCGCCGGACATCTTCCTGTCAGCTCCGCGCTTGCTGCAACCAGAACAAGGGGGTTAAATTATAATTATTATTTTTGATACACTAGCAGCACGTTGTGCTGATGCGTGTATATTACTGCACTTGAGTCACTGCACAATGTTTGTCCAGTTTATTCCACTACACGATTTGGCAAGAAGTGGTGCCTAGGATGCACTCGAGGAGCGTGACAGTTTTAGTGAGTCTCGTCTCTGAGAATACGTCTGTTCTGTCTATTGTTACGATAGATGCACTTTTTGCCATCGTGATTGTTCACGTTCCACTCAACAACTGCACGGCATTTTCAATTTTAAGTAATTTAGACTAATGTAACTGTAAATTGCCATTTCGACTAACTGTAAATCGTTATGTTTTCTTTTCACACCAAACAATAAGACAATTCACGTTACTCTACGCTTCGCTTAGATTGCCTAATTAATGTGGCAAACTGTAGTCTTAACTAGATATCTAATGAAAACCATAAAACTTGTGTAGATAAGTATTGCTATAGTTGCTATAACATTGCTTAAAGACGTTTGCCAGCTTTACGCCTTAAAAAGCTTATTGCATGTTTTATGACCTCAACCCAAGCTTAAAAGCCTTTCTTTAGAGCTTTATTACCGCAGGTGTGGTGAACTTTGTTCCCGTCGAGGCTGTTTTATGATTATGACGTACATGTGAAGGAATGCGTGGTACATCCATGCCATGGTACAAGCGTCTGGCACCGCAGTACGGCACCGTATATTACACAAAGGTGAGTCTTACTATATAAATAATAAAAATAATAATCCTTATGTACATGGACGACATAAAATTATTTGCAAGCAGTGAAACTGAACTTTACACATTAGCGGATATTACACAACAATTTTCTACAGATATACATATGCAGTTTGGAGTCGAAAAATGCAAGACCCTCTCGGTTAGTCAAGGGAAACTCATACATAACCCGTATCTACTTGAAACTGGTGAACTGATTGAACCCATGGATGAGCATAACACCTACAAGTACTTAGGCTTTCACCAATCAAGGCAGATACAACAAAAACAAACCAAAATTGACTTAATAAATAAATTTAAACATCGACTCAACCTCATATTGAACTCTGAACTGAACTCTAGGAACACTATAAAGGCCATAAATACATTTGCGATCCCCACACTTACTTATTCATTTGGAATAATTAACTGGTCCCAAACAGATTTACAAAAAATACAACGTACCATCCATACAACTCTCACTAAATTCAGAAAACACCATCCAAAATCATGCATTCAGCGACTCACATTACCAAGATTAGAGGGAGGAAGAGGACTTATAGACGTTAACAACTTACACAACAAGCAAATAACCACACTCCGGAAATACTTTCACAACAAATCGGAACATTCAACCCTCCACAAACATGCAACCGACACTGACATAAAACTTACACCACTCAACTTACACGACAGACAGACACAGCCTAATGAGAAACTGATAGACGCGAAACACAAAATCGCCACATGGACTGGAAAGTCCCTCCACGGGAGACACCGATCCCACCTCTGCCAAGTACACGTCGACAAAGATAAGTCGAACGAATGGCTGAGGAAGGGTGAACTGTTTCCCGAGACAGAAGGCTTCATGCTCGCAATACAGGACGAAGTTATAGCGACCCGAAACTACAAAAAGCACATTCTAAAAGACCCGAATCAGACAAATGACTTGTGTAGACACTGCAACAGCGCATCTGAAACTATCCAGCACATAACTGGCTCCTGCAGAAGCATAGTTCAGACGGACTACAAACACAGACATGACCAAGTAGCATCTATTATCCATCAAGAACTCGCACACAAATATAAATTCATAGTCAACAGAAAAGAACCATATTACAAATACAAACCGGAAATAATTTTAGAAGACACTAACTACAAACTCTACTGGGACAGGACAATATTGACAGATAAAACAGTACACTATAACAGACCGGACATTACCCTACACGACAAACAATCCAAAACAGTTTACCTTATAGACATAGCTATACCCAATACACACAACATTCAAACGACCATTTCAGACAAACTATCTAAATACCAAGACCTTGCAATAGAAATTAAAACTCAATGGCGTGTTAATACCGTGCACATCGTTCCGATCGTACTCTCTTCAACTGGAATCATACCCAAAACTCTTGCCAATAGTCTAAAAATTCTGAAAATATCTTCCAACTTGACATACTCCCTGCAGAAAGCCACTGTGCTCAACACTTGCCGCATAACGCGAAAGTTCCTAACGTCGTCGGCAATCACTTCCAGCGCAGAACCCTCTGCCATACTTGGTTAAGGCCCGTATGGTAGAGTAATACCTCCTTGAAAAAGGAGAGAAAAAGAAAAGAACTAAAAATAATAATATAAACGTTTATTACCATAATTACACACAACATAACATCTTTAAAAACTTAACCTATTTTACATAATTTTTGTTGCATTATGGCAAAAGGCAACGGACTCAGTTTTTGCCAAAGTGTTGTTTGAAACAACACTATTGGCACTGGTTTTCAGCCGTCACCCTTCTCATTTCATGAAATACAAACAATTATTTTTTTGAGGGTAAAAGAATTAATAAACAACAAGTGAAAAATAAAACACAAATATTGAGTAGGGTAACCATTATATTTGGTACCTCAAAAAAAGCAGCTATATTATATGACTATGTTGTTGACACTTTATGAAATTCAAGCACGAATATTGATTAAATGTTTATTGTCAGGATAATTACGTAATCATTCAATTTGCAGTATCTACTAATTTTCGATGAAAACAGAGTGATGTGAACGTAGGTACTTACAAAGTATAAAGCCCTATACAAACTGCAGCGGGATTCGGATGGGTAGTGGAACTTAATCACTTGACAATATGTACCAGTCACAATACCGCGTAGCCACGTACAGAGCCGGTTTCGCTCCGGTTTGCATAGCTCATTCTCGGGGCTAGACTGTAGGGGAGACTGGGGTTGCTTGCACTAGGGGGGCGGCCATACAAATGACACTTTTTCAAAATGTTCTTAGTTAGGGTGGTTTCACTGGTTGAGATGTATGAAAGAGGATTTTTTTTTGACCGGGAATGGAAAAGGTTGCTCATCAGTAACAACGTTTGCTTAGAACACTTTTTTCTGTGGCCTCAAAAACAGGCAGTAGTCACCAGGGCCATAAAAGGCACTCAATCCATTGCTGACAAAAAATCTAGGGGTCCATTATGACCCTTTAAGGCCCCCCTGGGGACCACCGGCTAATTTTTGGCTGCAGAAAAAAGTATTCAAGGCAAACGTAGTATCTTAAGAGCAACCTTTTCTATTCCCGGTCAAAAAATTGTAGGTCATCATGGCGACCCACAGGTCGAATTATTTTTAAGTCCCAGTATTAAGGTTGTACGGCCCTACAGGCTAATCTAGGCCTCTTAGATGAAAACTTTGTAGATAAAAGTGGTTGTATATGAGCCACTCTATCCATATCCGTCAAAAAATCGAAGGGTCCATGGGATCCTTTAACGGAGCCAGGGCCTCTGACCGATTTTGGGCCTCCAGATAAAGGTTTTCTAGGTAAATATTGTTGCTGATAAGCAATCCTGTACGTTCCCGTCATAATAAAAGGGGGGTCAATATGACCCCAAAGGGGCCTATTGTGGAGGGGTAAAGGAGAGGGTAATTTTTTTCTATTTACAGGCAGCCCCCTTTCATATACTTCAACCAATGAGAAACACTAAGAAAATTTTGAAAAAGTGTCATTTGTATGGCCGCCCCCCTAGTGCACTCCAACCCCAGTCTCCCCTATAGTCTAGCCCTGAGCATGAGCTATGCAAACCGCAGCGGAACCGGCTCTTTACGTGGGTACGCGGTATTCTAACTAGTACAAATATCAAGTAATTGAGTTCCGGACTTCCGGTACTCACGTACCCACCCGGATTCCGCTATATTTTGAATAGGCTTACTTTCAGATCACAGAATCAGACATACGTGGGCTCTGCGCGTGTTGACAATTTGGTACGCACCCACTGGGCAAACCACGCGCTGCCTTTGCGTTTGTGACTTGCAAAGTCGCAACGCGTAAACTGTGCGTGTGACATTATATATAATAACGCGCGTGGAGCTCGCGTATGTGTGAATATGCCCTAACAAATTGAACGTAAGCCAGTTGGCTAACCATCATACAGCTGTAGTGTAGAACGTTATCTTCAGCCACTTAGCTGATGAATGTTTAGTTGTTTGGTTAGATGCCGACGTTTGATTAAAGAACTAGTTGTTTAATTACACAGCGTTTTTAACCAGTTGGCTGCGACATCTGTCTAGTGTCATCTTTCTTTCTGCAGCGTTCCCACCACAAACTTGTGTTTTAAGTTATTAGGATGTTATTGTCTTTCTTTTATACCCCAATCAGAAGCCCAATGCACCTATAACAATCATGCGTGCATGACGTTTTTCTAATATAGAGGCTAAAACTGGCTAAAAAGATGTCAAAGATGGGTCTTTTTTGAAAAGAGGCTTGTACACTGTTACACGCGCGCACATGCAGCAGCAGGAAAACTCCCGGATTAGTTATAAAATTTTGACGGCGTGCAATATCATTTCTGGTCCCTGTGTGTGAACCACCTGATTGACCGAAAAGCAAGCTGGGTCCGTGCTGCGGAGGGTACGTTAAGCCGTCGGTCCCAGACACAACCTTGTCAGAGGCTTGCTACTTTTACTAGGCGGTTGAAGAACTCTGACACCTAGTAGGGTTCATCGGGTGGTTGAACGATTCGGTGTCCCAGTCGAAAAGAAGTAAAAGACACAATTTGTGAATCAGCTTCAATATGAAAAATGCCCATTATTTTCTATCAACTAAAAGACCGCAAAAACGAAGAAGCAGTGGAAGTGGAATGTCAGTATGTCCATTAACGTCTTATCTGCGAATTCTGCGATGTCGAAATAAAGATAGAGTTGACACGCGCATATGCGCGCGTGTGAAAGTGGTCGCGCTAGTGACTCGTGCTCATGCGCATACCGTGTCGCCAAGCTATGCGCACGCTAGAAGATTAGTGAAGATTGGCATTCTAGGTTTAAAATAATGAAAGTATTAAAAAAAAATACCGCCGTGTGTGCGGCTTCCAAGCGGTAGGTATAGGAGGCCTGGTCGATGCAGTTGCACGTAGGCTGGGATTAATATGCATCATGCACATCGATTTGCGGTCGAACTTTGATAAGTTGAGCTTAGGGGTTATCTTAACAGATTAGAAGTGCGACGCGAGACGTAAGATAACATCTATCAGTCAGACAAGTGATCGTCAGTCGTCATCGATGTGACGCGCCTTTCACGCATCTTCTGATTCATACACTGAAACAGTTTTAAGCGTCACGATGTCGCAAGTATCACGTCCAATGTCCGGTCTTGCCTGTGATGTTAGAGCCTAAGGCTCGTCTTTTATCTTGTCGATGTTGTGAAAACCTGGATAACTGCTTACCGTGTTGCAGAAGCAACGCACACGCGCAGAGCAACACCGCCCTCACCGCGCGCTCCGCCATCGCTGCATCACACAGGAACACTCTGGAACAACAAAACAAACACATTACTTATAACATCACCTTGCGGAATTAACAACACTACCTCTACCAACAACAACACTACCTAATAGGACACATCGTGGAAAAGAGTACTGTGACCAGGGGCCGAAGTCTGCAAATAATCGTTTCATTTGTATGTCGATGGCATTTAAGTTGACTGGTTTTGGAAGTTTCATATTCCGCTTATAGTTTTTAGAAGGTGTAGACCATCACAGGTGCAATGGAATGTCAGTTAAATGTCGCTGGTATTACAGTAGCAAAAATATTGCAGACTTGGGGCCCAGGTATTACATCGTGCTCCTGGTTTCTAGGCTTAATGGATGGAGGGATGCTCAAGTAGTTTTGAGTACTAAGATACTCTCTTCCACCATTCTAGTCCGCGTATAGATGAGATCCTCCATCGTGGCTAAGGTAAATTTGTTTCATTTTTATGAGTTCTGTTACTCTTATGCAAATTAAAGACATGCTGCTTTCCATTCTTCACCATATACCTAAGTTATATAGCTACAATAGATTCACATTGGCTGTAGGTCTTACCAGGACCAAACCCTTCCACTCAAATGATAATAAATAATACCTTACTAGGTTATTACTTACTTGAGCAGGAGCCTTTATTTCCAACGTTCCCTAAATTAGACGAAATTAAAACGTGTAATTATATCACGTAAGTAGGTAGGTAGGTACGTCGCTTACGACCTACCTAGGGGTTTTGGAATAGCGAAAGAGGGAAGTGTAGCGTATCGAGTTCTTAAAACAAAACAAAAAAATTTTTGAAATCCTGGTGTTACAAAGATCACAATCTACTAATTTGCAAAGGAATCGAGTCACGAGCCACCTAGTTATTTGAAAGGCCTTGCATCCTGCATTACAAAAGATGCAGTTTCCATTCCAATGCAACATTGCGTTATGCGGGTATTTAGCATTATTCTTTAGCTCGCTCGCAGCAATGATGCAATCTTGACTTATCCGGAAAGTTTTTAGAAAGAGTTCGTTTATTTTACCTTAAAGCTGTGCTTAAAAAGTCTACTTAAGCGAAGAAAAAAGTTATAAAAGTTTTACTAAACTCAAAGAAAATGTGTTTTTAAGCCCCCATGGCAAAGATTCGAAAATCTTGTTATGAAAGTTGTTACAAACTCGGATATTCCCTTGCGAGCCAAGTAGGAATTTGCGCTTATGTTAGTAAAGTGAAAGGTGTACCTATTACGAATCAGCTCTTCGAAAGAAATACGAAAAATTCCTTCACGAAAATTCTATTGGGGTTTTCCTTGTAGATACCTACCCGATCGACTCACGGTTTCGTAACTAATTGCCGAACTATCCTGTTTGGAGCATTGAATCACTTCAGGCCTTGAATTACCGGCTACGATCAAGTCATCAATATATCTACGCACATCATCAGTCAATCATTGTGTTGGACTCAGGGTTGTAATCGTACCGAGCGATGCGTCTGCGATGGACTGGGGGGTGTCATTGAAAAGGATGTCATTACAAAAATGTCTAGGTACTATCTGTTTTTTTGAGATATTATGCCATTTCTTGGTTCGTTATGTTTGCTGCCTGAATACCTTAGCCGTTTGGTATGTAAGGCAATCATAGACATGGTGCCATCCCTAGTTACACAAGAGGTAAATCCCTGAACGACAGACGATACGCGACTCATACAAATCACATGTGTTCCGAAGATGGAACAGCCTTGTAACGATTTGATTGGCACCCATTATGGAATCTAGTTTCTTCAAGAGTCTCGTCTATCTGAGAGGATGTAATAGGTACAACATTTACTTAGAGGATAATAGTTTGCTTTTTATTGGAAAATTTTCATTTGGAATGTTTTTGTCACGTAGCTTTTAGTAGGTATCGTTTAAATCGCTTAAATTTGTTTGTACTTATCAGGAAAATCCAAGCTAAGGTAAATTGCTTTGGGATCTGATAAAATCGTTATGTTGACTGCTTACTATTGATCTTTTTGGATAACTAGCGTAAGAGGTGATGATTAGCAGAATTGAGCCCTACATGTAGTGCTATCCCAAATAAAACAAAATTCCACAACAGAAATTCGCTATTTCCTCCTAAACCATGCAAAGGATTTGGATGTGGTTTTTAGTACCTAACAGATAGAAGGATGCAAGTAGAAGGTTTATATGTTGGTATCACACATGCTGGGAAAATGTCTTTGTCCGCGAACGAGTTGCAGTGGGTGACACCGCTGATGGGCTGCTAGTCCTAAATAAACTTAACGCTGCAATTTTTATCAATTTCCATGCAGCAGCCATCGAATATAAAAACAAACAATGTGCGTCGGTGGTCAGAGGAGTCACCGATCACATCATCAGAATGCGTACCGCGTCGGCGGCGGCTCGGTTCGTGGGTAGAGCTGCCTTCTTGAAAGAGTTAGACTCTTGTCGGTAGAGTCGGTTTCATGCTTCCTACCTACCTAAGAAGTCGACAAAACATCATCCATGTATAACGTGACTGCATAATTTTACTGGTAGAATCTTTCATTTTACTAAAATATTCGTGCTATTTGAAACGATATTGTACAATATTAAAGGTATCTTGTTCGATAAATATAAACAAAGTGCCAGGTAATTGTACCTGGTTTAATAGCAGAGCTGCTTGCTGATCAAGACGTTAAATAAAAAATGCATTTAAAATGTAATTGTTTGTTCTCGCACTACTGATAACATTGCAGTTCGTCTATCTTGCTTTTTATCGATACTTTGGCAAGCATCCACTTATTTTACTTACATGCCTGTGTCCTCTATTATTTATTCTGTGCTGTCGGGTCTTCGCGACACTTGTTGCGCCTTCCGTTCCGTCAATCCTAAAAGTTTGTTGCGCATCTGACATTCGGTAACTTTCTTTTCTTAAATTTCTGTTGTTGTTTCTGCTTCTTTCTGACCCCAATTACTTACATAAGTAATGATTAAGCTTTGATAGTGACGATTTATTTGAAGATTTTTACCTGTAGATGGTTGGAGTACCATAAAAGGTACTATTCTGCCCAATTATCCATAGATTTTAAAATGCATACATCCATCATGTCATATGATGTGACTTTAGCCTTGCTTTAGCCCCGTTACTTTCCGTCGCCTAGGAACGTCGTCTTTATTAGGTATTCGATCTTTCGTCTTCTTTATTGTTCGGTCTTTATCGATCGTTATTATCGATATAGAGCCAATTACTATTTGAATTAACGATACTTTTGACGTCTCTAACGGCCTGTGCGTGCGTCCTCGCGCCACTTGTTGCGGGCTTTCCCGCCGATCAGTCTTCGAAATCCTGACGCACCAGTTATTTAGTAATGTATTGTTTAATAATAATATTAACTTACTTTAGAACTCGTTGTAGAACGCCTAGATATACGAACGTCTGTAAAAATATCTAAAATCGAATTCGAGGCGGTGTATTTTGTTATGTGCTTACCCAGAGTTTTATTCAATGTTCCGTAGGTGACTGTTGATGCATCCATAAATATCTGTACGTAAACTTTTAAGTGTAAATTTTCACTCATCATCATGGTTCCGTTGCCATCTTTAATGGTTTGAGGTCAGCATGAGAAACCCTCGATTTTCACACAAGGTTCATTAACCTTCTTAGGTATATTTATAAGTATATGACGAAACGTAATACTTTACGCTGATTATCTACCATTTCGGGTATTGTACTTATATTATTGCATTGTTTATACCGTGAAATAACGTAATACTCATATGCGCTCGGCAGACGGCATTGGCATGCTAATTGGTTTTAACTTTCTCTTCACGCCTACTGAATAATCTACTCTAATATTATAAAAGGGAATGTGGTTAGTTTGTATTACCTACTGTTTTCAATGATAAGGACTGATTTCAAAATTGTTTCACCACCCGGAGGAAAGAAACTTGGTTCTCACCGGAAAACACGGCCAGTGAAATTGCTGGACGGGACGAGCCCTAGCCACCTAGCTAACAAAAAGAAGGTACTTAGTCAGGTATAAAGCTGATGTAGGAAATCGTACCTGCGACCCCCGAGTCTAGAGTAAGTGGCTCAACCTACTAGAAACAAATAAGAGACATTACGCAAGTAAAGGCAAGTACAGTCATCTGCAGAGATATTTAAACCCCTCGTCTCCGACCACGAGGGGTTAGGTTGGGTGACCGTACGTACCTACACTACATTACTTATTAATTAATTGTTCCCTACTTATTCTGCGGCTTACCTTACGAGTCGGGGTTTAACTGCGAGTTTCTGCGAGCAAAGGTAAACTTTGTATAATTAATGGACTATCCTCTCTTGTGGTGTGAAGTGGGAGGCTTACGTGGCTTTCCATTCCTTTGGGTGTTCATCCATACCTACTTGGGAAAACTATGTTCATATAGGTAATGTGTACTTAAGTTATTACCTTGTTATTACCGATTGGTGGTAGAAGAAAATTTCGTCTTTTTATTTTGCTATGCAGGTACATAAGTAGCTATGATTAAGAACGATAGAGTCGAAGAATATGGTTGTAAAATATCAATCAAAATAAGAACGTAAACCTCAGATAAAACTGCCTGACCATCGCAGTGCCAGTAAAAACTCGCATCCTGCCTTATTTCTTAGATGGTCTCTGCCAGAGTAACGGAAGAGAGGCTGGTGTACTGTACCTAAAACACTACGATGTAGTAGAGGTCTCAGTTACCTACACAGACTTTGGACCTCCGTAAAGGCCATCGAAAGTTCAAAACATATCAAATGCTTAAAAACCATACCTGCACACCTAAAAACACACTTATCCGTAGAAAATCAAGCGATGTCGTAAACTAGAAGTTACTGAACTCAGTGACGCCGTGCAGTGATGTAATCTCAGCTAGTGAAAGGCGTATTAAAGTGCGCTGTTTGGCGCTTAGACGAATGGCCTGCATTGTAATGTGCAGCCCAAATTATGCTTGTTTCTTAATTAGATGCCAGTGTGAAGAAAGGACTCGTACAAGTAGGTAGACATTTAACTTAAGCTTGATTGTCCGTCAACAAAAGTTCGGGGTCAGTGTTTGATTGACAGGAACGTGGTACTGCTCAGAAAACTGATTTTATTATGTCACAGTACTAAGTTTTGAGTTTTGGGGGGATTTTGTACCAAAACGGGTTATCGAATCTACTAACGCTAATCTGCAAGGCAATGGTGGCATCGGCCTCATGAGTGTCTTGCTTGACGATAACTCTCTATTCTCTTACTTGTAGGAAAATAGAAAGATTTTTTTTACAATGAATTAGCATAGATAATGCTACGACTACTAAAGCCATACCCCAGCAAGTAAAATACGGTATGATATTTTCGGATACGAAAACCGATTTTAATGGCGGCAACCAGCGGAAACTCTGCACTTATTATTTGGCAATGGAGTTAGAATTTTCCTCACCGGCCCGATCTCGACATTCCTCATTGTTTACGATCACACTTCCTGCGATTGTTTCCTATCGGCTGTTTGCTAAACTATTGTTTTTATCACGGCTATACTATTACGAGGTGTCGATGGAGCAAAGGAAAATTTTATTGTAAGTAGACAGGCAGGTAGACATTTGCAATCGTCCAATATCACTCGATGTACGTAAGCAATCTTTAAATAACACATCATGGCTTTTGCAAACCAACAATAGGCTACTTTACTGCCGTGTCTATTGAACTTATTTTTAAAACGATATTTTGTAAGATACTAGTATTTGACGCTATTTTTCAGTTATTTAATGGCGTTAATACACTTACTTTATATTATGCTTTATATGCATAAAAATGTTTAAAAATTCTACTTATTTCTATTCAAAGTTAGAATTTTATGTTCAAAAATGTTGATCGAAGATTATAGTATGTTTAAACTATAGTTTCAAGCGTATTTTTTGTATTTTTGTAGTTATTTCCTTAAACTTTATCTATCACTGAACTATCCAGTCAGTGTCAGAATAGGCCTGTGGGATAGGCACACAAAAAAGTACCTATATGTATAACTCTCCTGCATCTCTCCTGATGTAATGTGTCTATTAGGTATGCTATGCGTCTCACACGCGAAGAAACCGCGCAAAGAAAGTGGTGATTTATTTACTGTTTTTGAATACAAAAGATGTCGTCGACCTATCGCTGTAGGACAGGAGACACTATTATCTGATTTGTGATAGTTTTCACTGCCTATTGTCGAGGTCTATGAACTTCTAAGCAATAGTGTCATCGATAGGGAAAGTTGTATTGTAATACCACTTGTAAAGGAGAACTTTGGTAATGTTGTTTTTTTCTAGCTTTACCTCAAACGTCAAAGTAAACTCTCTAAGCGAATGTACTTTATTCCAACGTGAAAAATGTAAACGAACACTGATGACTTCTATTATACAAAGGAAAATTGCCTTTTTTGGCGATGTGCAAAGACGATGTCAGTCAGTACGAGTTTTTAAGGCTGATCCTCCTCCTCCTCCTCCATAGTCGGTCCCTCACTGCTGAGGATCGTGACTCCTAATTTTGTCAATAGCCCGTCTCCATTTATCACGATCTGCCGCCTGATGTAGTGCGGCGCTGACGGGTATATCCAGATTTTCGGATATTTGGTCGGCCCACCGTTTCGGACTACGTCCTCGAGGTCGCTTCCCTTCCAACTTTCCCGTTACTATAAGGCGCTCCAGGTTGTCGTGACTCTTTCGTGCAATGTGACCGAAGTACTGCAAGACTCGCCGCATGCAGATTGAGGACAGTCGCTGCGATTTTTCAATCTTTAGCTCTTTTAAGACTGAGATGTTTGTACGATGAGCGGTCCAAGGAATTCTAAGAAGGCGACGCCAACTCCACATTTCAAAAGCGTCAATTCTTTTTCTATCAGCGGCTTTTACAGTCCATGACTCAGCAGCGTATAGAAGAATGGAGAAGACAAGTGTTCGGACAAGATGGATTTTGGTGCGGTTCCTAATGTTTCTGTCTTTCCATACTTTGTTGAGCTGGGTCATCGCTGACTTGGCCATACCTATGCGCCTCCTTATTTCCGGCTCGCTAGTGCCCGTGTTTGTAATAACTGAGCCAAGATATTGGAATTGCTCGACTGTCTCATAGTCACTCAGAAGATCTGTTTGCTGAATAGCTGCGAATCGGTCTATCACCATAAGCTTGGTCTTTTTCTTATGTATAGCGAGACCCAAACCTAAGCTGACTACCTCGAGCCGATTCAATAGTTCCGCCATTTCAGCTTTGGACGATGCAAGGAGTGTGGTGTCGTCTGCGTAGCGAAGGTTAGATATTTTTATCCCTCCAATTTTGATGCCGCCCTCCCAGTCTTCAAGCGTACGGCGCATTATATATTCTCCGTAGACATTAAAAAGCAAGGGGGAAATCACACATCCTTGTCGAACACCTTTTTGGAACTCAAATCGGTCAGATGTGACTTCACCCAGCGAAACGGTGCCGTAACCTTGTTCATACAGACCGCGGATTAGCATTATCAGGTGAGAGGGAACTCCAAAATCCGCAAGAACTTCCCATAGTTTGGACCATTTCACGCAATCAAAAGCCTTCTGGTAATCTACGAAGCAGATGAAAGTCTGTATGTTGTATTCGCGGCATTTTTCAATTAGCATTCGAATATTTACAATCTGCTCTCTTGTGCCTTTTCCCTTGACAAATCCGGCTTGTTCTTGTGGTATTTGCCAGTCAAGAAACGCTTTTAGTCTTAGATTGATAACGTGTAGGAGAACTTTACTAGCATGGGAAATTAATGCTATGGTTCTGTAGTTACCACAGTTGCGTACCGATCCCTTTTTGTGTAAAGGTAGTATAGATGACTGAACCCAGTCTGTTGGCCATTTCCCGGTTTCCCAGATTCTGTTGCAGATGTTATGCAAACTGGTTATCCCATTCTGACCTAAAGCTTTCAGAGCTTCCGCTGTGATACGATCAGGTCCTGGAGCCTTGTTGCTTTTCAGTTTGCGGATCGCGTTTTCTATCTCTGAGCGGAGTATTTTGGGTTCTATGTCATTTACGGTTGGTACGTTATCGGCCGATGTAGTTTGGGTACCTTGGTCTTGATAAAGTTCCTCGCAGTATTCTCTCCATCTCTCTGTGATTTTGGAGATTTCATGAATCGCGTTACCGTCTTTATCGTCAATCACCCAAGATGATGGTTTAAACTTACAGGTTATCTGTCTGACTTTTTTAAAGAGATCAGCAGTTTGGTACTTTTCTGCATGAGTTTCAATCTCCACACAAATGTTTTCTAGGTGTTTAAGGCCGATACTTAAAGGCAAAATTCCTGGCAAAAAAACACCCCGCCGACCCAGGAGGAAATTGATAGACGACATCAGGGACTGGACCGGACTCTATCATAAATGGTTTCCATGCTGACCTCCAAACTTCAATTTAAAGATGGCCCCCATGATGATGATGTTCTTTTTGTGACATCATTGATTATTTTGATTTGACAAATGAAAATGTATTGAGCAACCAAGAAACGGAATTAGAGAACAATCACCTACCACACCCACACACTATTAAAATGTAAAACATTGACCTATTCAAACACAAAGAAAGTAAAAGTGTAAACTTTAACGCGACAACATCGCACAAGCAACAGCTTAGCTAAGCAGATCAATCTGCACGTAGATTGAAATTGTCATTCCATTGTAAGCTGATGAAGTCATTTGTTCGTCGCATCGTGTCGTCGTGATGTGACAGTATCTCTTTGTTGGCAACACGGCTATGCCATCGACGCTTTCGAATGGGAATAAAATGTCAATAAAGATTGGATATGAACACGATATGAAGCGATGTTGGCATGCATTGCTATGCATGATTTTGTTCTGTCTTTTCAGTTTACTTGAAAAATATTTTGATGCCAAGATTTTTGCATAGTCATACTTCAGTCTTCTTCTTTTCTATTCCCCTTATTCAAATTCAAATGTCTACACATCTGTTTTTTTACAAACCGAGAGTAAGTCGACCGGACAGGGTTCGAGAGGAGTAAAATCGTAGCATAACACAGACCAGTGATTTCATTATGCTCTGTCTAACTTATTCTCTATGTTAAGTAGACACAGTTGATACCTACAGTAAATAATAAATGAAAAACTACCTAGTTCTGCTAATAAATTAGATACTAATTAGACGTGAAACTGAACATGTAATGGATCGATGCAGAGCATAATGGATTAATGCCAGTTTCTACTAGTGCAATGGCTATGACTAATGAAATGACGATGACCAAGTGCTGTGACTATGAGAAATATATCGGGTTACCTTGTGGACCAATGAAAAGCCGCTTGTAAAACTGTAATTTTACGAACTGTAATTATGTAATTTGAGAGTTATCGACAATAGTGGTCCCCTTCCGGGTTTCCTCCGTAGGAATAAATATTTTTTTTATGGTAAAGAGAACTTCAGTAAAATCAACGGTAATAAGGGATAGGTTAAATAAAAATATATAAAGGGTGGACCATAGTCTGATGTCAATAAAAAGAAATTAGATTCCTCACATCTTGGGGTATTCGAAAATACCCCATTTATGTTCCGCGATTATATTTCGTTTCCGAGAACTTTTAAAGTTGTGTGGGAAAAACTCGAATGCAATGCAAGACATTTTTTCTTTTTTTTGTGCGCTAAAAAGTACAAATCATAAAGATTGTGCTATGAGTTCATCCGCGCGAAAAGCCCTTACACGGAAGTAAAGACAGGAAAGGAAAAATACTTACTTACAAACAAATCCTTCCTCTTATAGCAGGTGCTATTGACTGGCAAGTAGGTAAACAACTGGCTGTTTTACCACATAAAATAGAGCCAATGAGCCAGAGCAGTAAAACTAAACAAGCAATTCAAAAAAACAAGTCAATTTATTCAAATCAAATCTATTTACAATAATAATAGCGCCACGTTAGCGTTTTCACCCGCTGCAACTCATTTTCCCGTGGAAAAAAGACACTTTTCCGGCATTTGTTATAGCATATAAGCCTTCCTCTTGAATCAATATATCTGTCGCAGTACGATGGCAGAATTAGGTTTTTGGCCGAAAACCTAGATTCATATCCTAAAAAACTAGGATTTTGGCCGAAAACCTAGATTTGTTTAGTATTATGGCTTTTTTTGCATTTCGGGGGAACTGCTTCTTCTTCGAGTGGTACACCAAGTCGCCCAACGACCCGATGAACCCTGGTGTTAGAGTTTTTAAACCGCCTACTGCAAGGAGCAGGCCTCTGACAAGGTTGTGTAACGACCGCCGTCTAAGTGATCATAAAGAGCAATCGGGACCGACGGCTTAACGTGCCTGTGTAGTTCGGGCATACACCTCGAAAGGCAGGAGGTAGCATTGGACGTTCTAGTGGGGGGTAGCGTCAGACGCTCTGGAGGGCGTGGGTAGCGTTGGACCCTCTGGAGGATGTAAGATGATGGGCGTTGGATTTTCTGTGGGTCCGACGCTACCTCCTGGTCTCCAGGGCGTCCAACGCTACCACCAATCCTCTAGAGCGTTCAGTGGTACGTCCTGCTCTTATGGTGTCTGATGCTCCCCCCTGCCCTTCAAGGAATCCGAGGCAATCCTGCTGTCTGATGTTACCCCCCGTCCTTCAGGTGTCCATTTACGGTGGCCAAGTCTACCCTCACAAGATCAGAGGGAGATGCATAAAGTACCTCTCCACTCCTCGTTCCCCCGAACCACACGGACACGGTAAGCCGTCGCGGTCCCGATTGCTCTCTATGATCACTTAGACGGCGGTCGTTACACAACCATGTAAGAAGCCTGCTACTTGCAGTAGGCGGTTGAAAACTCTGATACCAGGGTCTTAAACCCTGGTGTCAGAGTTTTTAAAACGCCTGTCAAGGAGCAGGCCTCTGACAAGGTTGTGTAACGACTACCGTCTAAGTGATCATAAAGAGCAATCGGGACCGACGGCTTAACGTGCCCGTGTAGTTCGGGCATACACCTCGAAAGGCAGGAGGTAGCATTGGACGCTCTGGAGGGCGTGGGTAGCGTCGGACACTCTGGAGGATGTAAGATGACGGGCGTTGGATTTTCTGGGGGTCCGACGCTACCTCTTGGTCTCTAGGGCGTCCAACGCTACCACCAATCCTTTAGAGCATTCAGTGGTACGTCCTGCTCTTATGGTGTCTGATGCTCCCCCCTGCCCTTCAGGGAATCCGAGACAATCCTGCTGTTCAGACTGTCTGATGTTACCCCCCGTCCTTCAGGGTGTCCATTTACGGTGTCTACCCTAGTCTACCCTCAAAAGATCAGAGGGAGGTGCATAAAGTACCTCTCCACTCCTCGTTCCCCCGAACCACATGGGCACGGTAAGCCGTCGGTCCCGATTGCTCACTATGATCACTTAGATGGCGGTCGTTACACAACCATGTTAGAGGCCTGCTACTTGCAGTAGGCGGTTGAAAACTTTGATACCAGGGTCCATCAGCTCGTTGGGCGACTTGGTGTACCACTCGTAGACGAAGAAGTTCCCCCGAAATGCAAAAAAGCCATAATACTAAACAAATCTAGGATTTTGGCCAAAATCCTAGGTTTTTGGCCAAAAACCTGGATCAGCTTAGGACGATGGCCGAAGGAAGTCTACGATTCTGCCATATGCCGGCTTTGCCATAGATATGTCGCAGTAATTCTGCCATCGTACTGCGACATATCTATTACGTTGCGTGGTTTAGGAGAAATTAGCGAATTCCACGACAGACAGACGGACAGACAAAGAAACGTAAAAAGCGACTCAATTTTATCAAATCACTTTATTGCAATAAGTACCTACCACAAGTATTTCCTACGTAGTTAACAGCTGTTACTATGACTGGATAGACTAGATACTAGAGCTACCGAGCCCGAGCAGTGAAATTGTGAAAGCGCGCGCAATGACCCCTGGCTGCCATTGCCTTGCGCTTGCGCACGAGTCGCCTTTCTTTACATTTTCTTTAGTTTTAGTACTAACTATAATCACTAAGTTTAACTGAGAGTATAATGACACAATATTGTTCTGCACGAATCCAAGCGAAAAAGATTATTTTTGTAGAAATAGGTGTTCCATTCATTAGAAACACTGATCCAATCCAATAGTGAAAATAAGTAGATAGGTATGTACTGTACCTAACCTACCTATTTTAGTAAGTACCTAGTGTTCGCTGTTTAGTTCTTTAAGGGAATATTACGAATATTATGATGTTAGAAATGTAATTGTTATTTCTCAGAAGTATGTATGTATGTAATCACTTTAAAGTCATAACACAATGAATAATAACCAGTTAGGTAATAAAATTAGTTTCCTGGGCTAGATTAAACGGGAAAGAGACCACATTGTTAAACTAAAATGGACGTAGCATTGATATAATTCACCCTTCTAGCGGAAAAAGGATGAAAACTTGTAGATTCTCCCACAAGATTCTTTTTGAACTTATTAAAATTTAGACTACCTACAAAGCCATTTTAGAAAATGTCTAGAACTTTTCAAAACCCTGTTATAAAACTTGAGCGGTAAGAAATGAGTTACCTGTTTTTAGAACGGCAGAAATTTAAAAATTTTGCAACAATTGGTGAAGAATGTACCTACCCAACTACCTATTCGAGTTTTAAACCTAAAAACCGGATTCATAACATAGAGTAGTAAGTAGGTACCCGAATCTCCTAAGTAAGTACCTGTTTAGGTAGCATTGTAGACTTTCTTGTCTAGTAGGAAGTTACATATGATTCCTAGGAAATCTAGAACATTCCAAGTGGCATTCTGTTACACAGGTTGGGTGTGGAAAAAATGCCGACAACGTTTCTATTAGTTTGCGATCTTTTCCTAAGTATCTTTTGTTCTATTCTACTTATGTGATCTTTTACATGTAGGTAGGTATTCGCACATCAAGACAATACAGGGTGTTAATTTAAATGCGTGCCATAGCTTCAGGGTAGGTTAAGTATCGATTATAGATGCCGTAAAAAATATTGAAAAAAATTCTAACAAAAATCTTTTTTATTCGGATTAAGTAATCAAAACTTTTTATTTTTAACTCAGTTTTTTAAACTATTTTTGTTTGCTGATACAAATACTTTTGTCTAAACAACTTTGAGATTGAATGAATTTGCTGAGATATAGGCATTTGAATCAAATGTCAGCCAAGTAAAAAAAAAGTTTGTGACTGGGATTTTTTTCAATATTTTTTACGGCATCCTTTATCGATACTAAACCTACCCTGAAGCTATGGCACGCATTTAAATTAACACCCTGTATGAAACGCGTTTTTTCAGGATACTGTTAAAACGGATCAAAAATTTGTGATTCTTCTTTTTCAGAAGTATGGCAGATGACATTTAAACCTGGTCCATTTTAAGGCTAGATCACCAAAACAGCAACCGCAGTTCCACAGTCCCGCACAAGGTAAGAATGGTGTGCTGCCAGTGAAACCATACACGGAGAGATTGGCTAAACTGATAACGATCCCTGATGACCACGATACTGTCATATTATTTTTATCGGTATGTTGATCTCGTTGATCTTGATTATCGCGGCTTGTGGCTGTTCAAGCACAAGTGAATTAGAGAGACGGCGCGCGGGGACGCAGCACTAGCGACGATTTTGACGCCTAGGGTGAGAATCCACCAGAGCTGTGCGAGGTAGCTAAGCGGTGTGCGAGGAAAAAATCCACCAATAGAATCACTTCATTTTCCTAGCCTCGCTCAGCTCAGCTCTGCTGGAATCGGGTTTAGCGAAGCGAGGCCATTCTACATACAAAATAAGCGAGAAATGTGTTGCGAGGAATGCGTTGCGAGGAATGCGTTGCGAGAAATGTGCTGCGAGGAATATGTTGCGAGGTTTGCGAAGATTCCCTGCCAGTCAATAGACGGCTGATGTTGAAAGCTTGGCAACGCATCCTCGCTCCGCACATTAATGCGCATTTTGACAGCTCCGCTACGCATCCTCGTACGACACATTTTACTCGCACAGCTCTGGTGGAAACCCCTACACATTTCCACAGCACAGCTACGCATCCTCGTACGACACATTTTACTCGCACAGCTCTGGTGGATTCTCACCCTTATATTGACGTTTACTGCAATGAACTGGAAACTCAGAGGAACTTAATAACTACGAGAAGAAAATGGTTGCCACGGAGGTTTGTACGTATGTAATAACTTTATTTTACCAAACAAGGAGTAGTTACATATAACACTTAAATCAACTATTAAATGTGTAGGCACAAAGGCGGACTTATCCCAATAAGGGATCTCTACCAGTGAACCTAAATTCAATGTAAGTATTGGTTTTTTTAATGCACCCACAGTCACAGTAGCAATTATTCTCATTATATTGAAAATGAGTAAATTGTAAAATTAATTCGATAGAAAAATCATCTTCTTGAATCAATTTTCTTGCTCGCTCTAGAACTCTGTTAAGAGCGAAGGGGATTTAGTATGACTGATCTAATCGCAGATTACAACAGTAACTTTGAAATTACCGCAGTCGGGTTTGTGTTTAATACATCTGTGTATTGCATATGCTTTTGTCCCACGGAAAATTGTAAATAGGAAGAGTCCCAAAATAAATGAACAGTGTTTTCACTCCGCGCAATCTGTTTCCAACACTGAATGTTTTGGTTCCATTAGCTTTATGAAATAATGTTGCTCACTGCTGATAAACGAACAAAATAGCATTGCAAAGGAAAATAATAGATACTAGTATAATTAAATTTTGCGGGCTTACTGCGAACGACGGATCAGTGAATTTCAATTATGAAATAATGGGTTTGTTGCGAATAACTATCGTCAGCAAATCCAACTACCATTTAAGGGGTCCACATAAACCGATTTTTTAAAGGTATTTGTATAATGGATGACACTTGAGTAATGAATATTTAATAATTTTAACTTCTTTGTGTAGATAATTCCTGGTATTATGACCGCTACATTAACTTACTCTCTGAGTTGTTTAGGCGTCCGTAAAATTATTGTCTTTAGCATTACCTGAAAAAACAAAAGAAAATCATAAATATAAATATCTAGTACCTACATGGTACCTTCTTATCTTTTATTGTTTAATCTTCTATACATAAATAAAGTCTATTGGGAAATGTTTATCGGCGAAAAATTAAAGATTAATTATCCCTGCCTACAATAATAAGACCCTTATACGACAGCAAGAAGTCATTAGCTAGATTTAGGTCGAAAGCATTATTACAACGGGAATAAGCCTCGTGGGCGGTCTCCTTTCAATTACCTAACGTTATTTATTTTTCTTTATTCTGGAAGGTCCAATAAATCAAACTTGCAATGTACCTACCCATAGCTACAGCTATCAAAATGCGGGCAACAGTCTGTTGGGACTGTGAGTTGAATGGGGGGAGACGAATGATGACAAATACCGCCACGAAATCTGTAGGAAACTCTCAGATTTGTATTCTAATAAAAATCCATCCAAATTTGTTCAGGTGGCGGAATTTCATTCATCAGTGGTTTTTGACTAAATTGGAATGTTTCTTTCGAATTACATACCTAGGTATAAATCCGAAGCTTTTAGCCCCGCTTTTTCCCTAATTCGTGCTTTTACTGCGTACCTAAATTCTAAAGTGTTTTTCGCTCTACATGCCACGGTTAAATTCTGAAACACATAGCAATACGTACGTACTATAGGTACATACATATCTATTTGTTGGTACTAACTATCGCTCGCCAGCACGTCAGCCTAGGTTTTACCGGTTTGTCACACAAATATCTACTTACTTACTGAGAAAAACCAGTTTAAATAGCCTCTTTACTGGATAGGTTTATGTGTTGGGGATAGTACTCGTTGGTACAGAAACGTAATGTTGGTAGTGTGTCATGCCATAATGATTGAATCAGTGCGTTACAGATCCGTTACTGCGCAATGCGCATGCCTTCGTTGTGATTTGTGCGAAATACCGGTAAAGGGGTTGTCCACAAATTACGTAAGGCAAAATTCCTTTGACTCTTCTTTCCCCACACGTTGTATGGACGTGCCGCCCTATTAGTATGAAAGTTAACGCTTGCTTCGACCCCCTCCTTTAAATGCATTACGTAACTAATTGTGTATAGCCCAAATACGGTACAGGTACCTACTGAAAGGATCCTGCACAGACAGACAGAACAATGAACAACCAACTGCGCAAGCATTGACGCACGCGGAGAAAACTGTACCGGATCAGAATCTCGAGTAGAGGTGAAAATGTTACGCAATGCGTTACGGTAATATGTCACACAACATGACGTGACGACGCACGATTATCTACCTATGAGAAAATGCGACAAACACAGATATAGATACAAATATCTAACGCCTTTATTCCTTTCGGGGTAGGCAGCTGCGTAAGAGCTGACGCACGTGGAAAAACTGATCGGTACCGGATCAGAAATCGGGTAGAGACGGAAAATGGCATCCGGCACGACGACGAACTTGACGACCTTAGAGGAAAAAATACAACAAACGCAGATATAAATGAAAATGACGCATTTATCCTTTTTGTGGCAGCTACAGTGCCAGATAAACTGCGCAGGATTAGGAAAAAGAATAGTTACGAGGCACGACTATATCATATACCTACATATAATACAAGCAGATGTTAAAAACAAAAACCCGACTGCGGTAATTTCAAAGTTGTACTTATTTTGCGATAACAATTCGCCATCTTGAATTTATGTATTATTTAATCCCACCCAAAACATAAATGTGAAAGGCTGCCAAGTTCGATAATATTGGAATGCTTCGCCTATAAAAGAAGTGAGATCTAAATAAGTACCAAGTTCCATACACAGACCTCTGTTAAAAATAGTTACAGGAATGCACACTTGATTTTCCGCAGTTTGGAAAGTAGATTCTGAATAAATATCATATTAAATACCTAAAATTCTAATACTTACACAAACGCAAACCTGTTTTTTCAGCAGTTTCCTTATAACATTTTTTTTTTCTGTACTTTTAATGATATAACTTGGCAAGTTTTCACACACTTTGTTATAAACCTACTAAACGCAATGAGTCAAGTATATAATTTTCTATTAAAACTATATAATTTTCTATTAAAACTTGTACATTACATAGGTACATTAATGAAATTTTGTATTTTAGATAAGTAAGTAGATCTCGACAGATACTAGAAATTTCATATGCGTAGATAAAATAGATTTTGAGTTATAGGTGGGTCGAACTTGGCCCGAAATGGTTCGTGTAATATAACCCACGGCCGGTGTGTCGGTTTTTTGCGCGAACTTGGCGGACACACTGCCGTGTGTCTAGATATAGCCAGTGTAGTCTCGCACTACTGAGACAAATCTAACGCCTCACATGTCAAGATCCGCCTAGCCATTTGGGC
Source organism: Phthorimaea operculella (assembly GCA_024500475.1). NCBI lineage: Eukaryota > Metazoa > Arthropoda > Insecta > Lepidoptera > Gelechiidae > Phthorimaea > Phthorimaea operculella. The sequence goes on from JANFCV010000207.1 coordinate 783,506, forward strand.
TGTAGCTCGTGAAAACGAATTTCTTGTCTACATACATAAACACATACATCAGTGACTAAGGGTTTAGGTATATGGTATAATACATGCCGGGAAACCGTCTTGTTTCCACGGGATGATGATTTCCAGCTAAATCAAGAAAATATTTCCGCAATGCGCCAACCCTGACTAAGATGTAATGTTCATCGCCAATTTGCAAAGTTTATTTTAGTTCCAGCCTGCAATTTGCTAAATTCAGTTTGAACTTGTTTAAACTTTGAAATTAGAAAATTGGTTTACTTCGCAAGCTTTTACTAAACAAAGTTTAAATTGGCGCTTAATTGTCCCGAAAGAAACTTAATTAATTACGGAAACGCAAGACCTATCAATGATATAGGTCAACGTTTATGCAGAGCCAACATGTAATGTCCGTTGTTGCATATTTTTAGCGCAGCGCTAACGCATGCGTCGGACAGATGCATACTTTCGTTCGAATGTCCCGTAAGTATTAAAAAGTCATTATTTTAACTACTTTTAACTTAATTTTCAGTAGGTCTGATAAAGCCAAGGCAGAGTTAAAGAAAGATGAGCTCGTCCAAACGACAAATCCTACAACGCCGATGGTATTTCCACAAAATGACGAGACGAAATACAGCTTACTGTTGGGCGCCAACGCAGCCGGACTGCGATGGATGGGTGGGTACCCGCTAACACCAGTCTAGTGAATGAGTGGACCCATGAGTAAGGCCGTAGGTACTTACCCGTGCACCACTAATGTATCCACATGACATATTATTGTCTTCGCTTTCGAATGCCATCAGATCGTGCGCGAACAATAAGATTTCGTCCAGCTCAACAGGTATTGCAGGTATTTAAAAAAAAACTACCTTTTGGCCTATAACTATTGGAGTAGGTAGGGGAAATTCGTTCAGTTTCAGAAACTGGTACGTAGACCCTTGCTTGGGTGAAATAAGTAAGTGTATTTAGAATTGAGTTCATCGCCGTTAGTGCCCAGTATTTTTGCAATTCATTGAAATAATTAATCTTTGTTACGATACTATTGTTGTTTCACGTCGGAAGTTTCAGAGTTGACGGGGGATTATAAGGCTAAATACTTTGTGAAAGTATTTAGCATCGGACTGGCCGATGACTTGTACACACTAATATTGTAACATTAACTACAATAATAAAGAAATCGCAGTAAGGCACCTTAGACTGGGCACGACTTGGTCTAGATTTCATTACTTTTTAGAGATAAACAAGCAGCTCCATCGAGACTTGGCTAGTTTTTTACAGAATGTTTTTGTTGGGATATAAGATTTACAACATAAATGAAAAATACCAACCAGCACTATGAGAAAAGGTAGGCGCTGCGCTTGGTTCGCACGGCCGTGCCCGCAGATAAAGGACCCCGCACGATTTGTTCGACAAGGGCCGTCCGGTCAAATTGGCTGAAATTTTTGGGAAAGGTAGTACGTAATGCTCTTACCAAAATGTGAAAAAATCTGCGAGCGGAAATGACCAGTTTTTGAGGTATAGCTATTTTAATGTTGAAGTCACTAAGCATACTTTGATGTAAAAACGTAACTCATTAAGGCAAATGTCATATTCTAACTTAATTTTTATGTTCATCTGTTTAAAACCAACCCACAAAGTAATTATTTCAATCGGAAAAGTGTCTGTTTCGGGTATATTACACATAATATATCAGCAAGGCAAGCTAGATCGCCTAGGCTATACGAGATACAGAAATGGCTCCAAATCAAAAGTTGTTTAGCATGATAGGCCGCTTCTGCTGGCACATGGACACCAGGAGTCTGGAGTAGACCACCAGGACCTCATCTAGACCATAAAATATACAGAAACGCCTCTACATCAAAAGCTGTTCAGCATGATGGACCGCTTCTGCTAACAGACTGACGTCGAGGTTCTGGAATACCTGATGTAGACCACCAGGAGCTCATTTTAACTATAAGAGATACAGAAATGCTTTCATAGCAAAAGTTGTTCAACATGTTAAGCCGTTTTTGCTGGCACTTTGATATCGAGAGTCTGAAGATCCTGGTGTAGAACGTGCAATGATCCTGGTCTACATCAGGTATTCTAGAACCTCGACGTCAGTTTGTTAGCAGAAGAAGCGTTCCATCATGCTGAACAGCTTTTGCTGTAGAGGCGTTTCTGTATATTTTATGGTCTAGATGAGGTCCTGGTGGTTTACTCCAGACTCCTGGTGTCCATGTGCCAGCAGAAGCGGCCTATCATGCTAAACAACTTTTGCTTTGAAGCCATTTCTCTAGCTTGCCTTGCTGATATAATATGTGTAATATACCTGAAACAGACACTTTTCCGATTGAAATAATTACCTCGTGGGTTGGTTTTATACAGATGAACATAAAAAATAAGTAAGAATATGACTTTCGACTTAACGATTTACGTTTTTACATCAAAGTATGTTTAGTGACTTCAACATTAAAATAGCTATATCTCAAAAACTGGTCATTTCCGCTCGCAGATTTTTTTACACTTTGGTTAGAGCATTACGTACTACCTTTCCCCAAAATTTCAGCCAATTTGACCGGACGGCCCTTGCCGAACAAATCGTGCGGGGTCCTTAGCATCCTAAACTTGAAATTAAATCACAAATTTGAATTTATAATGCGGTCCCAAAATGATAATATCTTTTATCTATAGAATCGAAACCTGTACTATACCAACCCTAGCATGTTATACCTGCATCAAAATCCAATCCAATTTATCCGAAACTAAGTAAGTTAAGTTGCGAAATAACTTGCCAAATGCCTCGTAAAACCACCATTACGGGTTATTCAGTTCGACTTGGCCCGATTTAACCGACTGACCTACTTAGGCACTTACTTATACAGGGTGTATCTGCAAAGTTTCAAGTTCCATGAACCTTGGTCTGTGCTTATCAAGCAACCAACATTCAGGTCTAAATATGAATTGAAAATAAAACTTTAAACTGGCAGTTTTATAAAAGAACTTACTTTTTGTATTCAGGTTCATTTTTCTGGGGAAAAGGTATTCTTAAACATGAGGAAGGCGACAATGTTTTAAGGGATTTACACCTTTTCAGTTATACTCTGTATTAAAGTAGGAGTTCCCTTCCTTTGTCATTAGGAAATTGAAAAGCTAAAAACCGGTTTAAGAACATTTAAGAAGTCTCCAAATCACTTTTCACGGAGCACTCAAAATCGCCGCTTTTATCTCTTGTTGGAAAGCGTTTGATCGTGTCTGACTTATCGAGAATCAAATCCATACTCTTGAATCCAAGAGCCAAGTGTCTAACGATTAAACTGCTGAAACTGGCCTACATACATGTACATACATACACGCCCATATTACGGGAGAGATATGGGATGATGCAATTCTAAACCGGCATTACACGGCAAGCTGTCAAAATCATGTTAATGCTATAATATCAATTTTTTTTTGTTGACATGTCTTCTAGTACGCGTTTGCCAGCTGTCAAATATAGTATATTCCAACCTTATTTTAGGTGCTAGCTTAGTATAAAACTGTGTTGTTAGTTGCCCCACTGCAGTTAGGTTGTGCGATTCTCGTGATATTGCTAACTGCATCTACCGGCCCGTTAGGAGCTGGTGCAAGATTTATTAAAAATGAATATTGAATTAATAGATTAATAAAAATTTTGGAGACGTATTCTTTAAGACTTTCATCCGGTCGTCACTCACATTTTACCATGAGGTTGATAGAGCCATATTTCGCTAGCTGTTGAAAATGACAAATACGAGAACAATCCACTTTCGCCACTACTCCGCGCGCCCTTCCTAATTTGCTCTTTCTGAATTCGTGCGTTGGACAGTTGGATCAATAGTGTGATGTGATGTCATACGATATCTGGCTACTATTTACCAATGCAGTGTCGAAAAGTGCAGCAGTCGCGGCTGGCGACAGGGACTGGCGCTGACAATATTAAGCGGTGCAAATCTTTTTACTTCATTAAATTATTCGCTGACAAGATTAAGCGGTGCAAATCTTTTTACTCCATCCTCTCAAAGCGTATAATTTGCCCCATCCTCTACGCCGCCAGTAGCTCAGTAGATCGCGCCGTTACCACGGTACCGCGGAAAAGGTGTATACCACCGCCGCGCCTCGGTAGGCACGCGATCTGCTTACAACTAATGTGTAAGTGTCGACGCATATCCAGCGCCATTTGACGCGAGTAGCTCAGTGGATGTAGCCTGCCAAGTAGCTCATGCCCTGTTCTGTGGTTCAGCTAGGTTACATACATACATACATACATACATACATCACGCGTTTATCCCTTGCGGGGTAGGCAGAGCGTCAACGACCGTAAAAGTACGGTCGTTATCGCCACGTCTGACACATATTTGAGGGCCGTTTTAGCTATTGTCGTGTATCGCTATAGTGACAGGTTGTCAGCCTGTCGCAGCTAGGTTAGGTACCACAGAACAGGGTACCGTCACCGCGCTTCGTCCGGCGCGTGTCCCGTTTACAGCTAATGTGACGCCCATATTGTAGTGCAATTTGCCCTAATCCCTGCGCCACCAGTAGCTCAGTAGATCACGCCGTTATCACGGTACCGCGGAAAAGGGGTACCGTCACCGCGCCTCGCCGGGCACGCGATCCGCTTACACCTAATGTGTAAAGACCCGACGCACATCGAATGCCGTTTCACGCACTCATTTTTAAATTTAAAAACTGAGTGCCAATTTCACTGACTGAAAAAGCTCAAGGATTTTAGGCAGGTTAAAAATTATAACTTTTTGTTCGTATTGTGACTTTTTAATGGAACTCTATATTCTAGATCCGTACATTAAAAACTTGATAGCTATCTATAGCCAGTAGGTATATTATATACGGTTACATTTGAATAAGTACAAGTCTCTTGAGGGTGTAACAAAACATCTACTCACAAAACTGATAAAAATTTGGGCCACCCATATAAAAATGTTGAAAAAGTGTGTCACTTACATACTTAATTAAATATAACCTTATATACTATCTGTATGTTAACATACACACAAACACTGCGTCACTGAAATTGCTCACGGCAAATGGTGCTAGATGTGCACAGACCCTACACCTACAAGCATTACACTACTAACTTAAGCTTTTTGTGGAGTACTGGAGCTTGCATGAGTCATTGATTGATGATTCACTCTGTCTAGTAAACTAAGTTAATCACGTAGACAGCTTTTTACGCTTAACAGATGTGTAACAAAATGAGGCAAAAAATGGAGTAAAAAAGATTGAAAATACTTTAGCACAACTTTCCCCAAAGAGCACTCTGTGTAAAATATTTGGGCTTCCTTCTCTCAAAGAAAAAAATATCTTTGTCTGGCTTTTGTGTGAGAGGTCTAAAATTATTATTTGTACTTATTTACCTACGTTAGGTATCTACCTAACCTACCCTTCCTAAGGTAGATAGAGTAGGTAACTGATATGGGCAGTTTCAAGTTTTAATTTAATCCTTCTTATAATTTTAATGTTTTACGAACGACTTCTTTTTACCCGAGTGCCTCAGAAAGAGGGTTATATTTTTCGAGAGTATGTATGTATGTGGACAAGAAAATTCTTTTTCACGGGCTACAGCCCAAACGGATAGTTGGATTTTGACATATGAGGTGTCGTTAAATTCGTCGCAGCAGCGTGAGTGACACTGGCGTTAATAAAAAATCATAGATTCAAGATGGCGAATTTTTACAGCAAAATTACTTCAAAATTACCGTAGTCGGGTTTTTCGTTTTTTAACACATCTACTTGTCTTTTATGTCTAATTTAACGCTCTCACGAGCTTTTATTTCATAAATAATATTTATGTTTATCCAAAAAACAAATCGTTACTTATCCTAAATTGATATTGATACCGACAGACAGACGGTAAGAAATTTTCCCATCATTTCTGTATTAGATGAGGGTTTCCAATAGCTTTATTTATTTATCGGATTTTCAGGGTAGCCACATTTACATGACAATGGCGGATCCACCAAGGGTATACCATTCAATTCACAATTACCATTGTAAATGCTGTAAATGTCCTTGTTTTCAATTTGTGTTATTTCTGTGCAATTTTTTTACTTATCTAAGTACTTAGCATTGGTATGTACATACTCGTATGTATGTAAACTCTTTATTGGACCATAGAACATATTTACAATAAAAATAAAAGAAAACATAAGAGGCATAAAGGCGGACTTATTGCATTAAGGGATCTCTTCCATCCAGTCTTCTTTAGAGGAACCGAGAAGATTTGTTGTTTGCAGGTAAAACTAGTACCTACCTACCTACTATTATTTATTCTGTGGTAGAACCAAGGTATTAAGCTATATAGGGTGTAATTTTATTAGTGGCGGATCCGTTAAGGGTGTGTTCTGTCAATGAAACTGAACAACTTTCCCCAAGGAACATAGGTCGAAATACGAAAAAAATTTTGGTCGTCCCATACTAAGGGTGTTGGCCGGCCGGGTCAATTTGTATGGGAGGGCCAATTTTTTTTTATGTTTCGACCTATGTTCCTTGGGGAAAGTTGTTCAGTTTCATTGACAGAACACACCCTTAACGGATCCGCCACTAATAAAATTACACCCTATATACCTACTTATACAAATAAAATAAATGACCAACCTGCTTAAAAGCTGTGACAAAACTTGTAAGAAACGCGCTTAATGAGGCTCGAGAAAACAAAACTTTATAAATTACCTATCTCAGAGCACTTGTTATATACTCTGGATTAAGTGCCTACGTACTTACCAAGTTTGAGTAAAGTTGGCAACCCCGACAGAATAAGCAACAGGGCAAAATAAACCACAAGATAGAGCTGGCACCACCTCGTCTGGGACCCGAGTGGATCCAGACGATTATTTATCTAAACACTGTTGCAGTGGACAGCTATTGTCTAACAAGCAGTTGCATTAAAAAAAGAAATCCGAGTGCGGTAATTTCAAAGTTGTATTTTGCGATTAAAATCCGCCATCTTAAATTTATAAATTTTGAATATAGCCAGTGTCACTCGCGCCGCTGAGACGAATCTAACGACACCTCACATGTCAGAAACATCCGCCAAGCGATTTGGGCTGTACTGTAGCCCGTAAAAACGAATTACATAGGTACAATACAAACATATAGGGTTACATTTTATTAAGTACAAATCTCTTGAGGGTGTTATCTACTCACAAAACTGAACAACTTTTGTTTGAAACTTTTCTTCGAAATATGAAAAAAAAATTTGGACCTCCCATACAAAAATGCTAAAAAAGTGTGTCACTTAGTATGAGAGGTCCATATTTTTTTGTCATATTTCGAAGAGTTGTTCAGTTTTGTGAGTAGATTACACCCTCAAGAGATTTGTACTTAATTAAATGTAACCGTACTTATATATACTCCTGGAAAACATCCTTCTGAGGCAGTCGGGAAAATAGGAAACATAGGAAGTGTTTCTTTTTAGCATGTTAGCATTGTTGGCGGGAAAATGCGACATTGAACAACGTTATTTTCATTTAGTTCTGGTGGCGTATTATACTCTGTATATTTTTTAATTTAGCTAAGTATCTACTTAAACAAGTTTTTTAAATGGCTCGAACAGCCCTCGGAGACATCAAATCTAGTATCTACCTACACCCTATTGAATACTTAAACAAGTAAATACTGTATGGTAGATACTTAGGGTAAATAAGTCTACGAAACTGGTCGTTAACATTATTCTAGGAAAAATTATACCTATCTGTGTACCAATACGAAGACTTGTCCTGAAGAGATCGCTTTTAGCGATAAGGCCGCCGCCTTTCCGCATTTTAATTTAAGTTGTTATTGTTACTTTACTTATTTTTGTGCAATAAAGTGTTTTACTTAGGTACTTACTTTACTTACCAAAAAACACGAGCTAATGATGTGAAATACTTTTCCCAATAAACATCGTTCAAAAGTATAAATAAAATTGTGTAAAAAGCGGAGCACAATAATTTTATGTTTGCCGCATAAATTTATTTCAAATAAAACCACAGTTAGCTTTTACCAACGAGAAATTGCCAACGATTTTTTACAAGACGAGTTTTTGGAGCTGAAACGGAGATTATCTAATTCTATCACAGAGTGTTTTATCTCTTCTCTGTCAAACGATTTCATCAAAGCTTTTAAAAGAAGCCCCATTCGTTTTATATTTATAGGAACTTCGTGTCGTTAAACAACAATGGCTTAGCAGTTTCGACGCAGACAATTTTCAGCTTAAAATTCAAACCAACTTTGTACTGCAGGTTAAAATAAACCGTATTTTAGTGTTCTTGCAGCTACCGAGTTGCATACAAAACGTTTTTGACTTTAAAAGAATGTAGGTTAGGCACGTATGCAAAACAGACTATCTACCAAATTAACAAAATATATACGGGCAATCGTAAAAAAAAGCATATAAGAAAATTTTGCATGGTTTTTGGCAGCCAAACAATACGCCTACGAAAAAGGAAAAGAAGATGGGGACTAGACTGCCAGTATCGTAGTGTTTCGTCGTGAAAAGTAACTGGCACAATTTTACGAGAGATGTAGAGAATAACGGCTCGCGCGTGAAAATGGGTTATTATTTTCATTTTTGTTATCTTTGTATGCTTTACTTCAGTATTCTCTTGAATCTCCATTATCAGTAAATTTTCCATTATTTCATACCTTTATTTATGTAAACAATCGATATCTTACATATTTTTTCATTTCCTTTTTCTAAATGAAAATTCCGCGAGCGTATTGACGAATGTTAGCGTCAATCGCCACATCACAGCCTCCACGCAGCCTGAAAGCATCGAAAGATGATAAATTTGTATTCACTTGGGTTGCCTTTAAATTTCCTTGTCAAAACGAAATGGCTCCCGGCAGACCAGTTGGCAGAATAAACAGCATTTCGCTGCCACAGCGTCAATATTTGCTGAACTGAATGGTTGCGGTGAGATAGGGTTACCGCCGGTGACAGCAGCAGAGCAGGGGTGGGGGAAGGGGAGCACGTGTCGTGGACATAGCAGAATGATCATGTTACGAGAGAGTTTTAATGTAGGTAGGTAAACCTTTTACCAACTAAATAAGTAAGTCGCGTAAACATACATAATGAGGTTAAGGAAATAGCGCAAATCTTTCAATATTTAATAATTGCAACTAGTAAGTACCTAGTTATCTCATTATATCTGCTCTGCAATCCAGTCACCATACCGCCGCCATTTCCCTAATTTGTGACTCAGTGTTTGCCAGTGAAAGTTTTGTCTGTAGGTACCTACTTACTGCGTCATAATCATGATTTACTTACTTACATGAAGTGTGCATTGCGAGAATGAGAAATAATCGCCGACATTCTTCGATTAAAATCTTTGCGGTCGGTGATTATATTTTTTGCACATTCTTGAAGTGCACAATATTTTCTATCTATGTATTTTGTAGATAGCGCATGCAAAGCATACGGCTCACTAGTTATATCTCGAAGAAGAAACAAGCTGACTGACTCAGCATAATGCGGACAGTAGGTAAACAAACAAACTTCACCTCAGAACAACGGACGGGGGCGAAATTGTTATTATAATTTATGCTCCAAGTTTGCCATGTGCATGCCTGCCGTCCAAGGTTACGGATAATATGCTCAGCTCTACAAGATAAGGGGAGTAAGTCCATTTTGATATAATTTTGCACAAATTGAATAACAACAACAACACCATTCCCGCAAAAAATTCTGCCTATGCTACAAAAAGGAATCAATGTTTCTGTCGTAAGTTTTTGTTTGTACATAGGTATATCTACTGTAAATACTTAGGTACTTACCTATTATTTTGCATTTTGCGAAATGTTAACATGATTTTGACAATGAGGCCCTTCGTTATGCCCAAATTACCTATTTGCTCATGCTTTAAGTATAGAAATTCATAAATTGTGACTTAACCACTTTTGCCTCAGAGATTTCTTCTTGACAATTAATTTTGTGCCGCGAGGACCTCCAAATTGTTGGATCGCATGTTTCAAATATGAAAGCGGGTTTTAAGCCGTAAAACTTCAATTTGAAATATTGCTTGGATTGAATGAGAAAATTGCAAGAATTTTAGGGTTGAAAGGCTGAAAGTTTCATAAGAATGTTTGTAATTTATTATTTTTGTACTCTAGTACCTACCTGTCTACCTACAGACAACTGAGTTCACTATATACCTAGGCGCCTAAAAAAAGAAAAGCGAAAAATGGTATGAGATAAAAACAAAAGAAAAGAAAAGAAAAAACAGTTTTTTGGGGGTAAATTGAGAAATAAAACAGCCATTTCTCAGTGTGACCACTTTTAGTAGATTTCTACTTTTTTGGTAGATTTGAGACAAAGAGAACGATGATTTAGTAGTCTGATAATTTAGTAGTATTTTCAGTAGAAAATCATATCGTTTAGTAGATTTCAGTAGAAGATCAGTCTTTTAGAACATTCTGAAAAATTGTAATCCAAAAAGCAAGTATAGGTACAGGCCAAAAAAATAAAATAAAAAAGCAACACTATTATCACTATGAAGTCTTGCGTCGGGGATTTCCCGTAACTTATGGTTGCATACGGTGCTATACCGCTCTCTTTTCTGCATACGTTAAGAAATCGCTAGCTATCTCTGTTATTCGGTTAGTGGAGTTTATTCGTTCGATTTGTTTTTGTTTGCGGACTTGCGGAAATCAAATTTTCAAAACAAAAGGTGACAAAACTGAAGTTAAAGCAATGAAAAGAAAGTACGAGCAGCACTATCGTGCTGAATGAGAAGAAAATCCATTATTTTTATCCATTAAAATAATTATTAATGATAGAACAGGCTGAATAAGAAGGCAGGAAGGAAGGTAGAATTTTAGTATAATTTAAAACTGTGATTGGTAGATTTTGGTAGATTTGAGCAACTTTTTTGGTAGATTGTGTGATTCAAAAGTGGTCACGCTGCATTTCGTCTTAAAAACCAGTAAATAGAATGAAATTTATCGATTTCGAGTTCGTGTTTAATACGTCTCTATCATTTTCCGGTTGTAATTCACAAGTTGGAATTTTCCCGTTTTAAAAATATGGTATATTAAGTATTTAGTACCCAGGAAACGGCAAGAGGAAGCACCACTCGCCGAAAGCAGTAAACGTAAATATTTAACATCATAAAGGCATTCCTGTAGCTGATACTATCCTCAAAACTTCCGTGGTATGCAAAACCCAACTCTATTACCAATTCATAGGGTATAAGATACTAAATCGCCTGGCAGCCTCGAAAGCGGGTCGGAAAATGCACTCCTGCTAAATAATTAAGCGAATTAGCATTGAGTAAATGGCCGGTACGCCGTGCGCGTGGAATTTGCTAACACGGGGCAAGCTGGTTTATGGAGAAACTCCAGCTGACCACGAGGGATTTGATCGGATAAGGAAAATCTCCTTTTTACCCGACTGCCTCAGAGGGTTGTTTATCGAGAGTATGTTTGTATGTAGGTAGATATGTGGAAAATCCCGGCCTAAATAGCTTAGCGGATTTTGACAATGAGCGGTGTCGTTAGATTTGTCTCAGCAGCGCGAGCGACACTGGCTACACCAAAATTTAATTATGGTGTAAATGGTATAAAAGAGGATATCAAAGAAAGCCCAAAAGGATAAACCCTTTTTAATTTGGCGCCCTTTCGGGATAAACTTCTCGAAGTTTTGTTGGAATAAAGTTGCGTTTACAATGGGAGTTCATCAAAAAGTATGTCCTGTTACCCTTGTTTTTAAGACCCCTTGGGCCTTTTGGGATATTGCCCATGCAGAACACAGACAATTTTGGGCCTAAGTTTTGGAGTTATTCTGTAATGCAGTAGAAGATGAGAATTATTAGCAAATAGAGACAATGGAGACACAAGTAGATAACACAGCCATTTTATACCTAGTTGGACAGACTATAGCTTGGTCATTATAGGCTGGGCCGGAACGGGACGGAAGATCGAGTTGCTCCATAGAGTTGCTCGAAGTTATAGGCTAGCAAAAGAATGTGAAATTGTCAAAAAATTATAAGTAAAACTTCGAGCAACTCGATCTTCCGTCCCGTTCCGGCCCGGAAGGGAGTGGGTATAGCTACTTTATACAAATATTTCTGCCATTTTTTGCGGGGGGAGAGGTAAAGCTGTCAAATCAAGCTAGTGTTGGAATCGACAATATCGATACTTAACCTTTCGATTAATTACATCAGTCTACTCAATATTGTGTCATATTATTGCATTTTCAAAAGCAACTTAGTTCTCAAGAATAGGATTTTGTAGTAAATAGAAATATTGGCGCAATAACATCATTTTAAATATTGCATAAGTTACCCTAAATTAAGCAAAATATTAATTTCTTTCCCCAAAGACCAGATAATTCAATTATGTAGGTACAATCAATGCAATACCTACCTACTATTTACTGATAATTAAGTATCATAGGATATTATGTAAGGGAATTTCCTAAAAAACCATCTGCACAACAAGTCATACATAATAACTTCGTCTATCCCGATGACGTTGTGGTTAGTACCCCTGTCTTCTACGCCGAGGCTCGTGGGTTCGATTTCCACCAGACACAAATATTTATAAAGTAAATTTTCAAATATTCGTGTTTTATCTGAGCACTCCTGCTGACAAAGGCCACCGACTGGACCGAAACGGTCGCGAAACCGCGATGTAATAAGAAGTAGGTAAGTACGAAATCCTTTTTATATATATAATTAAAGTTACAATGTCGCACTTAAGTTTAAACAATTTAAAGGACACCAAGTCGGCCAACGACCTGATGAACCCTGGTGCTAGAGCTTTTCAACCACCTACTGCATGAAGCAGGCCTTTGAAATGGTTGTGTAACGACAGCCGTCTAAGTGACCATAGACAGCAACCGGGACCGACGGCTGAACGTGGCTCCAAAGCACGGAACCATCTTGTTTCTCAGACAATCAGGTGGTTCAGCCTGTGTCCTGTGTCCTGACCAGTCTAGGAACATATACCTACACAAAGGTGATAAATATCAACTTTGTGAGCGAAAGGAATTGAACAACAGGCAGTCAGACTAGCCACTGCGCCACGTCGGCTGACATCCGATGTCACCCGATCGGCTGAGACTGACATTAATTTTCAATGAAACTCGAACAAAATCAGGGTTTCCCAAAATCCATAGTAAAAGTTGTTCAATTTCATAAACTGATCATGCCTGCAAAGTTTTCAGTACAGACCGTCTTTACATAGTATAGGTTTGTAACTATGGCGATAGAAAAAGTATCGACGTTTTGTATTAGTTGAGTCACTGCACTAGCTTGGGTTCAGTGTGGCTCAATACTTCAAGCTAAAATTATCGTTTTTTCATTGAATATCGACTGGAAATGAACATCATTGAATAAGTAGAACAATCCCAAACTAACATTCTAATCTTACTTAGCAAGCTATTTACTGTTAATAAAGGCATCAATAAACTGAGATCGTTAATTGTTACCCATTATATGGTGGAATATTATAATCTTTATTTGTAAATTAACGATACTATGATTAACACCATTGTTCGACACAAAATAATAAAAATAGGAACCAAATACAATAATTTTATTGTAGATCCACCTAAAAAAAAACCAAATCAGTCATTTTGTACGACTTACTGGCAACACTTACGTACAATTTTCAATCGTAATATATATTTAAATAATAATTTTATATATTATTTAGTGATATTGTACTAGAGGAATACTTTCAGATGAAAAGTGATATTGTTCTGTTGTAAATTTGTATTTTTACATATTTTTTAGGCATTATTAGCTCTACAATTCGGCTTTTTATCGGAGCTCATTTGACATGCGCGACTGGACTCGTTCTAGGAAATAATCTGACAGAAACTGGTTTTTGTAATAAGATAAGCCCGCGTGGGCAAAGGCCGTGACAGAGGGGAAGTGCTTCGTATTAGCGTCTCCCTACCCCAGCTTTCCTCCAAGAAGTAAAAAAACATTTTTAAAACAAGCTTTTATTTGGGTGCGCTAAAAAGCATAAAATAATCTATTTACTAAAACTTTAACTTGTTACTTATAATGGCATTAAATCTACATCTTCAAAATTTATACTATATAAAAGCTTGTTGCGTTGTGCGATAGAATCTACCTACTTATTGCATTCATGAACCTAATAAGTATAAATTGACAACATTCTTCATTGACAGTGCCATGAACAGAAGACTAAAAATCCCCACACAATAACCACTCAAATCTAAAAATCTTGCAATGCCACGTCATGTACCTCACACTAGTATTTACCTATCATTTTTCTGTGTTTGTCACCCATTTAGTAAGAAAACACAATCTAACCTTTAGTGCGCCATATCAGGATTTGTTATGAGTGACGTAAACGTCACTTTATTTTTCAAATTATTCTGAAAAATTCCTTTCATTTGACATTAATATTGTAAAAAAGCCTAAAAATGATATTTTGCCATCTTAAGAAGTCCACCATAGTTAATTTAGAGTGACGTCAACTTATTATTCGAATAGGTAGGTAATTATCAGCAATTCCTTTCATCTGACACTCATATTGTAAATTATCTTAGATGGCCATCTTTAGATGTCCGCCATATTATTTTCTGAATTGTACTCAGCAAGACCTTTCATTTGACACCCATATTGTAGGATTGCATCAATTATTACTTGTCTGCCATCTTGGATATTCCGCCATGATAGATTTAGAATAACGTCATATAACTAACCATGCATTGTCATCCGAACTAAACGTGTATACAAAATTTCAGCTCAATCGGATGAAGATATCTGCTTCTAAATTGAGTTGCAAGATTTGCCCCGAACAAACATTGTTACTTACATACTTACATAGCTACATACACTGCAAGTTAAATAAAAGCTTTTAATATACTTAAACTACTCCGCAAACGGAAATATAATTTGTGCTAGCAAATGCGTCTGTCAAACCGTTTCACATAGAACGTTCTTGTACGAAAATAAGGAAAAAAAACGCATTTACGAAACACATTCGATAGCGCTGCGCAAAAATAACGCAGAAACGGACATTGCAAATGTTTCTCAACTAACAAAGAACTTGTGCATTTGGAATTTTTCTCTTTTGTAGATATGTTAGTATGTAGAAAATACCCCAACAAGTATCTTGCCCTGTTTGGATAACGGCCAGCGAATACATTTCATGTAATATTCACTAGCGGGCCTTGTCCGAAATCGTACGCCCATTGTTGGCCAGACGCACTATTTACCCGAGATTACATGAAGATTTGCCGCATTTTCATATACTCAGTCCAAATTACCAATGTGTAGTATTTATACTGGCTCAGTCAGAGGAAAACTAGTTTCAAAGGGGGCGAACATCCAAAACGAAGCCAAGAAAAACTTGTCACATCTCTGACTTGTCGCAAAAAACCAGCGCGATGTGTTGTTTTGTTTCAGCGTGTTACAGACGATGCGTGTACCAAATCCGATTCTGGCAAATTTTTCGTAAAATTACCTCTGATAGAACAGTTGCTCTAAATCAAGATAAGCTTATACACACTAGAACAAAACACTACAAATACAAACTAATCTAAGTGACCGTTATTTCTGTAAATAGAGTAAGCACTAGCAAATTGACAGGTGTCCCGCGGTCAGTGGAACACACGGAAGCAGAACTTGTATCGGGATGTCTTGACTTGTCCCACCACATCTCAACTGGTTGAAACAGGCCCAACCTGTCCTATTAGACAGGTTTATTCACATTTAAAAAGGTTTAAAATATTGCAGAGGTGATTCATACGGGTACACATCAACATTCCCATTAAGAGATCAACTTATACTGGTTTTCCTTAGTATTTGTATGAAAAACGAGTACAACTTGGTCCCTTAGCTTGTAGGGATATATGCCATTTGTTTCCACCTGTCTACCCAGTACTTTTGCAAAATAAAATCTTTGTTTTGATTGTGAATGTTGAGTAGGGTCTTGATGAATGGTAGGTTCTGATGATGACACTTGATAAATTATACTTAATTTTATTTCTAAAACCTTTTCCGGCATAGGGTAAAGTACGGATAGATGCGCCGTTGGGATAGTTGCGCAGGTTTCGAAAACACTATGTTCTAGTGAATTTCAGCACTATTGCTTATTAAAACATAATAGTTTTCCTCCTGAAAGCCCAAGTACCACGGTAATTATTGGAGTAATTGCACAATTTACGCCAGTTTAATCAAAAATCTTCGGTAGCGTGGTCAAACCAGGCGTCGAAATTATTTTAGCACATTTTGTTTTTCGGGTATCTTTTCTCACGTTTGTAGAATCGCTCACATTTTTATTTCCTCATATGCACTACTTTATAAAGTATGTGCCCATTTATTAATTATTCCAAAATATCAACACATTATTTTTTTAAATAAATGCGCAACTATCCGTTCCAAAAAGGATATTTGCGCAGGTTTTTTGGACGGATAGTTGCGCTTTGGGGGATAGTTGCGCAGATTGATATTTTTGTTTATTTTAGTATGTTGCAGATGGATAAAATGCTTCTAAATTACAGTCTAGATATGGACGTTGTTCAACATACATTTTTATGCTACCTACGCGTTGATACAATTTTTTTACTGAAATAATGAATTAGCACTCAATAACTTTAGAAATAGTAATAATATTAAGGTTCGGAGGCCTATTCGATTTTTAAAATAAGTATTTAATCAAATTAATTTCAAATTGGTTTGATTTAAATAAAGTACAAATTTCATAGTAAGTCACCTAGGTAATCTTCAAAGCGCAAGTATCCCCCCATGATTTTTTAGTGCTGCGCAACTATCCGTGCGGGTGCGCGACTATCCCTTTTTCAAGAGGTCAAATAAATCTGGATTTACAACAAAACAATAAAAATTAACTTCATGAATTAGGGCTTTAATGAAAGATTATAGACCAATCCTTTAATCTGTAAAGATAATTTTGTAAATAAGTTCTTAATTATTGAGTTATAGAGCATTTTCCAAAAGGTGCGCATCTATCCGTACTTTACCCTATGCAGATTCTAATTTGATAAAGGTCTCTTTTATAATTATTTTCTGCAGTCATGCGTATTGGAAAAACAGGGCTCTTGCAGCAATTTTGAATTTTATATTAATAACCTGCCCGGTTATAGGTATTGAGTTTATTGTAATAACGTCCTTTACGATAACTAGCGCGAAACAGACATTTAAAACTACTCGCAACCACGTCTTCACTACTATCAATACACAACCACGTCAGAGGCCTACTACTTGTAGAAGGCGGTTGAAGAACACCAGGGTTCATCGGGTCGTTGGAGGACTCGCTGTCCCGTTCCAAAGAAAGAAGAAGCCTTCTCGCGTCAAATGGCGATCAATGTGCGCCAGCCCTAAAAGTTTCATAAAAATCGCTACAGACATGTTGCAGAAAGGTGTGATGCCGACTTAATCCACTCAAGTCTCGAACGTAGAACAATATTGACGTGTCATAATATGAGGCGGGAAGCGGATGCACCAGTTTAAAGGCATTGTACAAGAAAATTTAGTAGGAGCCATGTGGACCAAGTACCATAAATAATCTTATAGTTGATACAAATATAAAAATAACCAATCTAACAGACTCTACTTCAAAATTGTCGTGGCAGGAAATGTTTGGCCCAATTTGTGCCAAAAGAAAATCAATCTCTGAAAAGGGCTCGTTACCTTGTCTTTTGAAACGGGAATCTCACAACATGAAATACGCGTGTTCCTCATGTGGTCCATAATACTAGGCTGAAAACTGGGAACTGAATGGCACCACTCGTGACTACGCGTCTTTCTCCGCCATTGATAAAAAATGTGTCCATGTCAAGCTTGACTAGCTTGAGCGATTTCATAAAGATAAAGATATTTTATTCGCAAGTATACACGGTTCATAAAGTTCTTATGAGTAGGTAATAAATAACATCACATTAGCACATGCGTGTTGCGCCAGTATTTGGCATGCAAAATAGGTATATTAATGACAAGTTAATTAAAACAATGTCCAGATAATTAATAGGCATCAAATGATAGTAACACTTACAGAAATTCAAAATCACGTTCATGTCAAAATACCTATTCAAAAATAATATTAATTAAAATTAATAAATGTCATCCAAGTATCTATCATTCACAAATTCATGAATGTCATAGTAACACTTCTTCATATAAGCCAACGTTTTAATTTAGACAAAAATTATTGTCATTGAAACAATTCTTTCTAAATACCTAAAGCGGTCCTACAGAATGCCATTTTTAACAACGTAATATCCCTATCTCTTACTCGGGGGTTTTGCGTTATGTTTTCGAAGAAGCTCGGGTTATTCCTAACGAATGTTACTATTTCCAATATGTAGAGCCCTGTTAAAGTTAGGAGACGCAGTTGGCGAAATAAAGGTCAACAATGTTCTAACGGACCGACTCCATCAAAGTTGTTTTCATGGACATATCTACCTTATCCTTCAGTCTATAGTTTCTGATTTCGAAGTTCCAACCGTGAGATCCGTTTTCAGCTTGACAAATGAATGTTTGTAGACTAATAATATTCTCTGAACTTGGTTGGCACCTTTGCACGTATGTTGATGATATTCTCGTTGATTTTATTATTCCTTTAGCGGCCTGTTAGTGGTTTCGCCCGCTGTGATTAATTTTGACTTGTATCGATGTAATCGATGGTAGTAAATACTTGAAGATCGGGTAGGTTAGGTATAGTATAGACAGCAGAAAAACTAAGATTGAAAAAAGACCTGCTGATTGTAAGTACAAGCCGTAACCAGCAGATTGACCTAAATCCGGCCCAGACTCTCAACATCCGCGCTGAGGACCTTAATCCGAACCTGAGCCACATAACATCCGTATACAGGATGTCATGTAGGTTCCCGTTACTCGAGTTTTAGTTCAGTTCGTGGTTGCTGGATGATTATCGCTTAGTCTCTTTTTACCCTTTGTTCCCACCTGTCCTACTGAGTAGTTCTACGGTAGAACAGGTGGGAACTTTTTTTCCCACTTGTTCTACGGTGGAACAAGTGAGCACATAATAGTTCCCACTTGTTCTACGTGTTACAAATATTATTTTTCAAGGAAAATTTGCCTAGTTTCGTGGAGATTGTTATAAAAAAAAAACACCAAACACAGTTACAATTTGGAACATATTTTTATTGCAATAAGCCAGTGTTTCGGAAAATTATGTTGAATTCTAATAATATTGAATACCAGAATATTGAATTCTCAAAATTTTGTGGTTTAGCAATAACATGCAACAAAAATAATAAACAAATGCTTAATGGACGGACCTTTAATGTTTTTTAATAAACTGGAAGTCTATTCGAGATCGAGACCTCGAGTTTCTTAAAAAGATTGCAGGCCTCGAAACGGTGATTGCGAGCGAAGCGAGCTCTATTCAACGAGTTTAATAGATATGTAAGGAGACACGGCGTTCGTATGAGCAAAGAGATCACAACATTTCGCGTTACAAAAAAATAGGAGGAAACACACGGTGTTTGCGAGCGCAGCGAGCTTGACATTTTGCGTTAAAAAGACATGCAAGTTAATATGTGTGTCTCCTCGCATGCATTTTAAACGCGAATTATCGAGCTTGCTTCTTTCGCAAACATTAACGGAAAATACGCTCGCTTCGCTCACAAACACCGCGTCTCTCCTCGCATGCCGTTTGAACTCGGAATGTGAATCTCGATTCGCTCACAGACACCGTGTCTTTCCTTGCATGTCATTTTAACGCAAAATTTCAAGCTCGCTTCACTCGCAAGCACCGTGTGTTCCCTCCTATGTTTTTGTAACGCGAAATGTTGTGCTCGCTTTTCTCGCGAACGCCGTGTCTCCTTGCATATCTATTAAACTCGTTGTATAGAGCTCGCTTCGCTCGCAATCACCGTTTCGAGACCTACAATCTTTTTAAGAAACTGGAATAGATTTCCAGTTTATTAAAAAAGGTTAAAGGTCCGTCCATTAAGCATTTGTTTATTATTTTTGTTGCATGTTATTGCTACACCACAAAATTTTGAGAATTCAACATTTTGAAATTCAACATTATTAGAATTCAACATAATGTTCCGGAACACTGACTTATTGCAATAAAATATGTTTCAAAATGTGTGTGTTTAGCTTTTTTTGGATGAAAATCTCCACAAAACAAAGCAAATTTTTCTTGATAAATGTATGTACTCACTTGTTCCACCGTAGTACAAGTGGGAAGAAAAGTTCCCACCTGTCCTACCGTAGAACTACTCAGTAGGACAGGTGGGAACAAAGGCTTTTTACGACGCAGCTATTCTAAGCTGGTATCATAATATAATAACTGAACGACGCGAGACATAAGATGACATCTGTCAGACAAATGATCGTCAGCCGCCATCGATACTATTCTCACGTTTGTATAGACGGCGTCTCTTCTGTTTCATACATTTAACATGGAAACGATTTCAAACATCGTGATGTCGCACGTCTTAGACGTTTCGGTTTAATGTCTTACTTACGTATCGCTTGCGAAGAAGGCGCCTGACCTCGCCTGAGCTGTACATCCTGTATAGCCACCCAAATCCTTATAGTCCATTCAAAATCATAGTGTCACTCCCGCTTAGGCTGATTACGTCATTTCATATCACTATGATTGCGGATGGACTATACCTAGTATCTAAACTGTAGTTTCCAGCGGGCGAGCATTTTGTCCAGTCCGAGGCTACAGGCGGTTAATGTGGTGGAAACTCAGATAAATCCACTCCATCTCATCTGAACCACTGCCTCTACGTGATCCAAGCCTAGAGTTCCGGTAGTGAATTTGATTACTACTTACTAAGTTTAATAATAGGTACAACGCCTTGCAACTCCATCGTTTGTGCTCTTGTTATTATTCATTAGGTATTCAGCGTTGAAAATAGTATCGAATTTTATGTGCTCCCGTGCCACCCAAAAACTAAAAAGTTTATAAATCCTACTAATATTATAAAAGCGGATGTTTGTGTGTGTGTTTGTTACGACATCACGCAAAAACGGCTGATTAGATTGACATGAAACTTTGCAGAAATATAAAAGGGCATCTGGAATAACACATAGGATACTTTTTACCACGGAAAAATGTCTCATTCCCACGGGATCACGCATTTTCCAATATTTTTGAAATAGGTGGCGTGACTGAGCCGATTCGCGTTTTAAACGTTTTCGCCGAAAACTAACAGCGACATCTCTTGGCGAATAAAGGTTGCAGCGGGTGAAACCGCTGACGGGCAGCTAGTGAAATATAATAAAATATCTCTTCAAAACTACAAGGACCCGTAGATCAAAAGCCTAAACGGCATAGAACAGGCATATTTGCCTCTAAGAATCCGAAGCGCGCGCCCGCGGGACCTCTCAGACTCTAATTCCTGTAAACATGGTGCCTGGATATTTATTGTTATAGCCCTCCATTGTGTCAAGGTCTCAGACGGAGAGCTTAGATTGTATCTTGCTTGTCTTGGTTATGTTTGTTTTGTTAGCTACTAATATTATAAAGAGGTAAGATTTGTTTGTTTGTATGTAATTGATAAATTCCGGTGCCAACCTACTTTAAAAATGTTTTTTACTAGAGTATCCCGTAGATAACATAGGCAAACGAGAAGACGATTAGCCACGGATGACACCGCGCGTCGGACTAGCTTTTCAATACCTAGATAAGATTAAAACCTAAGTCAATCAAATACGGCGGTACATACCTTTATCTTATTTTAGTTAATTAAATATTGCAATGAATAAGTAGGTAAGACAATCACACAGTATAAACCACCTACCTAGTTACGAAATATCATTATAACTGAATGTATTTAGAAGTTGGAATAAACAAAATTGAGGCATAGCATGAGGCTGGTTGCGTGATTTGAGCAATATTTATGCAGATTACACTTAAATTATTTGAATTAGATAAGTTTCCCAAGTCATAACGTAGCATTCACCCATTTGGGAGCCACGAAAATGAGTATTTAGCTGAATTTTCTTTGTGTGTGGTTATAATAGATGGCCTGTAATTTACTCGGCGTTTGCAGTCATCTAAGAAAATTACTGCGCCGTCATTTAGTTTTTTCGTAGGTACTATCGCCAGCAAATCCACCTGCCCATTTCAGAGACCAACATAAACAGATTTTACCAGTATAAGTTGATCCCTTAAATGGGCAGGTGGATCTGCTGGCAATAGTACGATTCATCTTTTGAAAGGTAATTTCTCGAACTAGTGGACCGCATCAAGGGGATATTTCATCCCCCGACCGCTTTTTGTGTCACCGACTAAAGTTCTTCTTTGATGCGGTTCAACAGAGCAAAATTAACTAGGGTTTATAGGCATCAGTCTTGGGAACAGTTATTCCTTTTGTCATTTTCAAATCAATGATCATCGGAAGTTCTCTAAAAAGTTCTACTACGTAATTTCCAAAGATCTTATCACATCATACAAACGAAAAACATCGTTAATCGACTTAAACATGAGAAACGGAGCAATTACAAAAAAACTTGATTTTAAATGATAAAGGCACACGTAAATTTGTCGCAAAACTCCATAATAAAATCAAACGAGTTTATTGCAGCAGTAGCTCTAACTATTTTTATAAAGTTATTTCTGACTTACCTACAGAAATAACTGATGGTTAAAAAAAGTATTTAGGTATATTATTTTGCGAATAAATCAATACATAGTATAAAGTAAAGTCCCTTCCCGTGTCTGTATGTATGTTTCCTTATATCTTTAAAACCCCTCAACGGATTTTGATGCGGTTTTTTTTAGTATGTAGAGTAAGTTAAGAGGCAGGTTTTTAAATATTCTTTACCTCAAATTTTAACCCCCAAAGGGGTAAAAAAGGGGTTAAAAGTTTGTATGGAAAATCATTATTTTTAAATGCGATCTGTTTCAAAATTTGTGATTAGATCAAAGAGCAAAATAATTAAACACGTGTTTCAGGGATTTTCGATTTTTTTACCTCTAAAAGGATAAAAAAGGGGTTAAAAGTTTGTATGGAAAATCTTTATTTTAATATGCGATTTAATGCGATCTGTTTCAAAATTTGCGATTAGATCAAAAAACTAAAAAAAGGAAATAGGTGTTTGAGGGATTTTAGATTTTTAACCCCTAAAGGGGTAAAAAAGGGTTTAAAAGTTTGTATGGGTAATCTTTATTTTTAAACGTGACCTGTTTCAAAATTTGCGATTACATCAAAGAGTTGAAAAAATTGAGTACATGTTTCAGGGATTTTCGATTATTAACCCGTAAAGGGGTAAAAATGGGGTTTACATTTTGTATGGAAAATCATTATTTTTAAATGAGATCTGTTTCAAAAATTTGCGATTATATCAAACAGTTGAAAAAAAATACTGGCTTCATGGATTTTCGAATTTTAACCCCTAAAGGGGTAAAAAAGGGGTTAAATTTTTATGGGAAATCATTATTTTTAAAATGCAATCTGTTTCAAAATTTGCGATTAGATGAAAAAGCTAAAAAAATTAAATACGTGCTAAAAAGCTAAAAAAAAAAATTTTTAAATGCGATCTGTTTCAAAACTTACAATTAGATCAAACAGCTTGTGTTTCAGGGATTTTCGATTTTTATTAAAGGGGTAGAAGATGGGTTGCATTGCAGCGGGTGAAACCGCTGACGGGCAGCTAGTGTTTTATAAACACGGGACTGCCCATCGAGTTTTTTAAACAGACTTTTGTCTACTTCATAGACGTCCTCTATTTAACTTTGTGTAGGAAGCGTCCCACCTTAAATTTTATTTAGTTAAAGCGTGGTGATGGTTTCTATTCAAGACACGGGATGTTATTCAAGATGGATCTTCCGGATTATTAGACATTGAACAAAATAGGCAAAAGGAAGGTGGCAGACAAAAGACTTAACAACAATGATATGATAATTGATATCATAAGGATGGTCAAACTAGTTTTTGAGCACCTATTAACATTGTCTTTAAATGTCAATGGTGTTTGGTGACCAAGGTATCAGACATTGAAACACCTCGGTATCAGACATAGAAAAGTCGTAAGTCCAGTGGCTTCTAACCTACAAGAAGAAAATTAAGTACCTATTTGTTTTTAAACACCATATGCTCGCAAGCATGCAAAATATGGCTCAGATACTTGGGTAGATTTATAGATGCAAGGGATGTATGTTTTATAGATGGGGATGATTCAAATATAGGCATGTTTAATTAATGGTTTTAATTGTTCTTTGTCCTTCTTAACATTCTTGTAGTTTTAACATGTAGATCGCGTAGTATTTGGTAAAACCAGCTGTAACGGTTAAATATGACGTCACACTAGTTACCTATGGTAATTCAGTCAATGGCATCCATACCGTGAAAACATGGGTGTTGTAAACGTATAAACTAACACTGCCTTTATTACCTAATTCACCGTAAATTATTGTTACTGTTGTAATGGTATTACGACAAATGAATAGAATTTGTTTCGCTAGCATTTCATCATATTATATGTATGTATATAGGCATTCCAGTTTTCAAGTATTTTTCTTGTCGTGTCTCGCCATACCTACGGAAATTCTCGCAGCGTAGCCCGCCCAAGGCCAGCTGATGAGATTTGTATGTTTCAACTTCTTGCGAGAGTTAAAACCTGTGAAATAGATGTATGCATTTAACACGACTGATCAGTTGTCTGACAGATGTCATCTTACGTCTCGCGTCACTCGTCTCATCGGTGAAGATAGTTCCCTAAGCACTTTGTTACTTAAACTGAAACTAAACTGAAACGAATGGATCTTATTTTCTGTAATTAGATTCGCAACACAGCAACAAGATACTGGTACCCGATGAGCTTCAGTTTATGAGCTGTTAACATGCAAGCTCAAAGCACCGTAATACTGCTAATCATGGTTTATCGATTTTACACTATTAGGCATGCTTTATAATGAAGACTGCTATCACATGCCAAATTTAGCTGACTGTTTACAGACGATCCATGGTTTTCTATGTACCTGTCCGTGTTATTGTTATAAATGGTATTTTTTTATTTGCAGTTACGTAGTTACTTGAAAGGCTGGAGAGAGGAAACATTTCAATAAACGGACGTGGGTAGAACCGCGGCACGGAAAGCGACTTAAACGGCTGACATCGTGACGGTTTATGTGTAGGTATGGCCCTACTTTTACTATACGAGTGTAATTCTTTAGGATTTCAGAAGTAAACACAATCCAGATTCCAATCCATATTTTTCCAGGAGGCGTAATTTTAGTTCTGTAGTTTGAATTCACAGTAATTATTGATTTCGCAGTCTAACTAACTACACTCCAACACAAATTTAGCACACGAATTCATGATACACACTGAATCAAGTAGTAGTAGAACGGGTGACACGAATGTTTAGACCACTCGCAGCCTGTAGTGAAATCAGATTTCTACTGGTTCAAAAATCCGTCACCAGTAACAAGGTAGATGAGAGGGACCAGCTGGGGGTTGGAAGGTTTGATGAGGGGTTATCACGCGATAACGGTCCCGTACAAACCATTGTGGGCGGTAGAAAACGCACCTGCTGCCTTCAGATGATGCTTAGTATTGAGTAGGGGCCTATCTCCACACATAAGAGTCTCATCTGTGAAGATAAAAATTACGTGTCTAAAATAAAATAAAGCAAAGATAAATGATATCAACATGATCGCCGAGCTAAATATCCAAAACAGATTATTTTTTTATTACACTGATGGTCCCGTTGCAAAAGTTGTTGATATTGATGCCTAGAATCAACATTCTAAAAAGTGAAGACTTAGATGAAGGAAGGTAGACACTGCATAAAACGCGATTTAGTTATTTTGATTTTTTAATAATCGTTTTTTTTACATCTCTACTTAATCAGCTGTGGAGGAACGCTGATGTGGCACTGACACGCTACGCTACACTATCACAGTTTGGTTCCGTACCGGTACAATAATGTGAATGAGCCAACTTCTAAAACACACGATGGGTAAAAATCGTCACAGCGAGCTCGTAGTAGGTGCGCGTTGATGTCTTTTCAAAAGTGCTACGAACGTCTTGTCGTAGCAATATTTTTCAAGTGAGGTATGTAGTAACATACATACATCACGCCTATATCATCCCTTGCGGGGTAGGTAGAGCGTAAATGACTGTAAAAAGTTTGAGAGTCATTTAGATGACTGTGTATCATCACAATACCGATCATAGTGTCAACCAGTCGCCTAAAAATTGCAATACATTATCAACTCTCAAACCCCTCTGTCACTTCTTACGTTACGACACCCAAGGGAAAGATTTGGGGTGATGATGATATTATAAGCCGGCACCACATAGCAAATTTTAGCAACTATGTTTAGTTTTCGTATAAAATGGGCGCGCGGTGCTGGCAACACTGCTCTGTCATTGTCACGTCCTCTGCCGTCGCCCGCATCGTTGATGCGAATATTAATTATAAATGGTGTAATTTAATGTGCCTTCGGTTTTCTCGTGTGGTTTTCCCTGTTCGGTGGGGAAGTGAACCAAGTGATTTTGGTTCCGGCGCTTTGATTGAGAGTCACGCGACCGCCGGCAGAATATAACCTCACTTTTCGTTGGCTCGCGTCGTGGCTGCCGATAGCTACGTATTTTAATTATAAATGATTGGAGGCCAACGGGGCCGATTTCTCATTCGGAGAGAAATCTTTTAGTTATTTGTGTTAAAAAACATTATGTGATGTCGAACTGTGAACTATAGTGCAGATTGGAGGAAAGGAGTTCGAGAACGAGCGGATGTTCCAGTGCCGTGAGTTTAGGTCATTCCCTATTCCTGTGCTCCTCACAATATCCTGAATACCTGATTCCTGTCATACTTAAACTCACAAAGAAACGGCGTCATCGTTCGCTCGGTAAGCAATTCGTTGCTGGGCCCTGTTTAAGTAGATTTTGGAAACAAGAATTTCTCGGCCGGAAACTTTCCGGAACAAAATTCTCTCATTAAATTTATTTTATTTAGCTATAGTAAAGAGCACTACGAATCGTAGTCAAATGTTGTTCCGAGGCTGATCGACCATTTAGTTTTAGATTTTAAGATAACTTTAATTTGCTTCCACTGCGCTAAGATCAGCTTCGGAATCAAACATTTTTAGGTAGCAGAGCGTGGTTGCTTTATTGCAACATAGTTAGCCGTAATTTAGTATTAAGCGTGTTTTTTATATTACCCACATATTTTATTAATTTTGGAAAATATTGTTTCGGTTTTTTTTTTTGACTGTATTGTTTGCCTAGTGAACGGTACCTTATCGGTAAGGTCTAGGCCAGTCAACTAACATTTATTTTGTGGTATTTGTTTATTGGTTTTTCGTTTTTATTAAGTCGAGTGTGTAAAAGTTGGTACCATGGCTCCTCGATCGCCAGGTATAAGGCTGCTATAAAGACAGAATTAAGGTGGTTTACTACCACAGCGGCAATGATCGGCCGCGAGGACCGGGAGGACGCGCTCTTGAAAAGTGCACTACAGGCAGATGAACGGGTTCGGGTTGTGTCGGAACACCTCACAGAGTGCCTCATGCTCCTTGAGGAAGCTCCTAACCCTGAAGATAAGGAGCTGGTTGAGGGCGATGTAAGCCAGTGCTTGGAGCTGGCACAGGACATTGCGCAGGCAGCTGCGGACATATCTAGGCGACGTGACGGAAAGGAAAAGCCATTCCGTGGTAAAGTGGGACAAGGATTACAGGTGCCTCTTCCGCCTGTTACGGTTCCAGTCTTTGCAGGCGATTACGCCGACTGGCCGGCGTTTGAGGACCTGTATAGCAGTGTGGTCCACACACGGACGGACATAACGCCGGCGTACAAGATGGCTCAGCTGATGTCCAGGCTACATGGAGAGCCTCATGAATTGCTGACGCATTTGGCTGTCTCGGATAACAATTATGAGGTGGCGTGGAAGATCCTTACCGACCGGTATCGAAACAAGCGCCTGATTGTAGACAGGCTGTTAGACCAGTGGCTGTCAATACCAACCATAACGCGAGGTACGGACCTCCGCGAGAAAATCTTCCACCCAGTCAGTGTCGCGGTCAGCGCACTAGAGCGACAGGGTTTGCCAGTGGCGGGCTACGGTTATATCTTGGTCCACAGTGCTTCGCCGCCTGCCGAGCGAAATGGTCGCTCGATTTGAGCAGCTCCATGGGGGCAAGTCCTCGGACCACCTCCCGACCTACGAGGATCTGAAGTCGTTCCTCGAGGCCGAAAGCAGGCGAGTGGACGTCCAGGCTGGTGAAGCCCCACGCAAGGAGACCTCTGCCCCTCGCCACCCGGAACGGCCGGGTGCACCGGCGCGAGGAGGCAACAGTAGGCAACCCAGGCGGTACAACACCGCATTGGAATCAGGGTGTGCCTACTGCAGGGAGACAGGCCACGGGGTGGCAGCGTGTCAGGAGTTTGCTGCGCAGCGGGTTCAGAGGAGACGGGGTGTGGCACAGCAGAGGCGTTGGTGTTTTCGGTGCCTGGGGCCGCATCAGGTGCGAGTGCCCTTCAAGCACCAACTGTAGGTACTGCCAGGGTGCACACCATCCGCTGCTCTGCATGAATCGCTCCGGAGGCGCCGGGGCAGCGCTGGATCGGATCAGCGAAGGAGCCTGCCCACCAAGGGAGGGAGCAACGCTCCCACCCCTCCAAGGAGGAGCCCACCTCCGCATCGGTCACAGGGACAGGCAGGGGACGTCAACAGACGGAGCCCACTTACCCAAGGACGTGGGGACGATCCCCACCACGGCAGCAGGTGCCGGATTGGGGAG